>MU223910.1:1108054-1140104 GCA_018584345.1 Thuja plicata | reverse complement strand
CTTGGATCCCAAACACAAAGGAAATGACTTGTATTTATAGCATTTTCCCAAGGGTAGGGGGTAGAGTGAGTTGATCATGATCAAAGTTTGGTTAAGTCAAAAGCTTTGAGGTGTTTTCAAATGGAGGAAAAGTTGGTTGGTTGTCTCAAACATATTAGGAATTAAATAACTCCATCATTTAATTAAATTAGCCATGGAAGGGTGATTGGGTTGGATTTGATCCTTTTGATTTGAACTATACAATTGAAAAAACAATTGCATAATTTGATTGATCCCTTTTAGGTTTTAATTTAATTATGTGATTTCATGATTATTTGATCTTTTAATTTGATTTGATAAATGTCCATTTGATTTGATAAATGTCCATTTGTTTTTGCATTGAGATGAGATTTTAAGGCATTTGGCTGAGATTTATAGCTTGGAATGTTTGAGATACACCTGGTCAATTTCAGGTGTCTACAGTATATCTTGATGATATACTGATATTTAGCAAGACAAGAGAGGAGCATATCAAACATGTGGAGGCAGTGTTGCAGAGAAGTTGGCTATCAACCTTGAGAAATATGAGTTCTTCAAGCAAGAACTAGTGTATTTGGGCTTTGTATTGTCTAAAGGGTCTTTGAAGATGGACCAATATAAGGTTTCTTCTATCCTAAAATAGCCTCCACCTACCGTAGCCACTGAGGTAAGAAGTTTCCATGGCCTTGCACAGTTTTATAGGAGATTTATTAGGAATTTCAGTGGGATATGTTCACCATTATTGGATACTATTAAGGGTGGGGTGAAAACTAAGTTTAGGTGGACCTTAGAAGCAGAGAAAGCCTTTGAGATGTTGAAGAAACAAGTGGCTACTCAACCTATCCTACAATTGCCAAGTTTTGAGAAATTGTTCACCATTGAATGTGATGCAAGTGGGATGGCAGTAGTGGGTGTATTGAGTCAAAAAGGTAGGCCAATTGCCTTCTTTAGTGAGAAATTTAATGAGGCTATGAAGATATATTCTTCTTATGATTTGGAACTATATGCTTTAGTTCAGTCCTTGAGAAAATGGAGGCATTATCTATTACCCAAAGAATTTGTTGTGTTCACTGACAACTAGGTCCTTAGTTACATTAATGCTCAGGAGAAACTAACTAATAGACATTTGAAATGGATGGAGTATTTTCAAGCATTCACCTTTAGTATAAATCACAAGAAAGGGAATCTTAATAAGGTTGTAGATGCACTAAGAAGGAGGTTACTTACAATCCAAGAAGTCCAATTGAATAGCATTCGCATTGATAGTTTCAGAGATATTTACAAGGTAGATGAGGACTTTGGATAAGCACACAAGGTATGTGTTGATTTTCAGAACCATTTCCATAGTAAGTTCTTAAAGTTTACTTTACAAAATGGACTGTTATTTAGGGGTAATCAGTTATGTGTGCCAAGAGGCTCTATGAGGATGAATCTCATACAGGAGAAACATGATGGATCTTTAAGTGGTCACTTTGGTATGAACAAAACCTTGGAGCTTGTGCAAAGGTTCTACCATTGGTCAAATTTGGTGAGAGATGTCACCAAATATGTGGAGTAGTGTGTTGTCTGCATGAAATCCAAAGGAGGAATAAGTAATGCAGGGTTATATCAGCCTTTACTAGTCCCTAATAGACCATGGGAGTGTGTGAGTATGGATTTCGTAGTAGTTCTACCCAAAACTAAGCAGGGGTATGACAACATATATGTAGTAGTTGATAGATTTAGCAAGATGGGTCATTTCATACCTTGTAAGACTACTAATGATGCTAGCCACATAGCATATTTGTTCTTTAAGGAGATTGTGAGGATCCATGGTCTTCCTTTGAGCATAGTATCAGATAGGGATGTAAACTTTATGAGCAATTTTTGGAGGACATTGTGGACTAGATTGGGTACCAATCTATCTTTTGGTTCAGCCTACCACCCTCAGACTGATGGCCAAACTGAGGTGGTGAATAGAGTGTTGGGTAACCTATTGAGGTTCCTAGCTAAGGAGTATGGGCAGACTTGGGATGTGGTCATTCCCCAAGTAGAATATGCTTACAATGACTGGAAGAAGCCCATTTGAGGTGGTTTATGGAATGCACCCTAGAGGTGTGTGTGAGCTTAGGGATCTTGGAGGTATGGAGTATAGAAGTGGACATGCTGAGGACTTCACCCATACTATGAAGGAGATACAAGAACAAGTCAAGAAGCAAATACAAGACAGTCAACAAAAGTTGAAGGCCAAAGTTGATGAAAAGAGAGATGTTCAGTTTGGAGTGGGTGACTATGTGATGGTTCACTTGAACAAGTCAAGGTTACAGAGAGGTGTCCCTACCAAGCTTCAGATGAAAAGGGTGGGACCTTGCAAAATTCTGGCCAAATATGGGGCTAATGCCTATAAGATAGACTTACCATCAGATTTGAGCATATCTTCGGTGTTCAATGTACAAGACTTAATCTAGCTCAGAGGGAAGATAGATGAGATCAATCAAGGAAGTCAAGGACTCAGTGGGGATGTTGAAGCTATTGTATTTCCTCCCAAACCATAGATGGTAGTTGAAAATGTTCTGGACTCCAGGGTTAAGAAGACTACAAGGCATAAGGTCTACATGGAACACCTAATTCAGTGGAAGGACAGACCAAAATCAGAGGCCTCATGGATTACAGAGGTAGACTTCAAGAAGGTGGGCATTTCAGAGGATATACTGTCCACAAGAGTGACATAACTTTCCCTTGTGGGCGAGTATGGTGCATGAGCACCTAGGTAGGGCTAAAATATGCAATATTACCTAGGGCTTATTTGATGTTTTGGCTTGTAGTGGTTCTATCTAGACCACTAGGGTAATAAGGGGACATGTAGGTCCTAGTGTGTAGTGTGTTAAGTGAGGATGCCTTAATAGGTCCTTAGTGACCTTTTAGTCCATCTAGGTTAAATAGGGTGTTTTTGGGATTTTAGTGCCAAATTAGCTAGGCAAGGGACTAGAGGTCCTATTTCATGTTATTACACCTTAGTTAGTGATTTGGGCAAGTTTGGACAACTTTTGACCAAGTTTGGACAACTTTTGACCAAGTTTGGATAGCATATCCAAAAAGTTGCAAAAGTTGTCAATGTTGTCATTGACAACAATGACAACATTGGTTGCAAGAATGCAACTTCGATGGAATTGGTTTATTAATTGTCTGAAACCGGTGTTTTAGTGTCTTGGTCAACTACATAAGGCTATCCTCGATCAATTTTAAGGGTTGGCATTATTGTGTCAAAGTGTGTACGGACTATAGAATTGAAGAACAGTTACAGTTTGTGTAATTTGTGAGCATTTGGCATTGTAATGGATTGAATCATCTATTGTAATCCTTGTTTATGTTAATGTAGATTGTTATTAGACTTTTTGATGTGGTATTTTTCTAGTTTGTATAGTTCTCGTTTCTTTTATAAATTGTTTTGTGTTCTGCCTAGTCATTGGTATGAACCAGGCACCTAGTGCAAATGGAGTCATAGATCCATTTTCCACCGTGGAACTTGCATGGGCCTTTGGAATATGGGAGGTGACTCCATGTAAATTAAATAAAATGAAGGAGGGGCCCAGAAAAGCATGGAAACAATTTATAAGGTGATGCCCTAGGCGAGCCAGTGATGCATGGCTAGGGATCACCAATAGTTGCAAAGCAATTTGGAAAGGTTGAAAGAATTCATTGCTTTAATTAGGGATTATGGAGAGATATTAGGTTTATTGAAGGAGACCTAAATCAAAGGATAATTTTGGGTGTGAATTTTTTCTAGCCAAGAAAATCAATTTCTTGAGCAGATAGTGAAAAGGTCTTAAAACCCTAATTTTTAGGCATGTTTATAGGAGTAACTGTAAGGACACCTCTGGAAGCCAAGACCTAGAAAATCCTTAGGTGCTTGATAAAGGGTATTAGGATATGGTGTAATTTTTTGGACTTGTTAACAAGGTTTACAAGTTATTGCAGTTTTCCCTCAAAATAGGCTTAATTGCTTGTAGCCCTATTTTGGGTTAATTTGGATTAATCCTTGGAGCTCATTGAGATTTTCTTGGAAAAAGGAGTTTGGATACCTTGGAGTGGATCCAATTAAGACCCTAGAAGACTATTTGTCCACAGGGAAGAGTTCTGGATCCATTTGGATCAGTTTGTGTAGATGGAGCAAGAAAGACCATTGGGAGCCTAGGAAGAAGCATGGTGAGTTTTTGTTCTACTTAATTTATGTTCACTAGTTGAAAGGGATAGGATCTTGTGAGGATAATCCTAAGGAGAGAAGGATTAGTTAAAGAACCCTATTAGGTCAGTAGAGTGACCTAGGAGCCCCTAGAGGAAGCTAGGGTAAAGAAAGACTAGTGTTACATCATTTTCATTAGTTATCAAGCTGACATAATGGACAGTCAGTTAAAGAGTCAACACAAGACAGTCGGTATATATCACCGAAGTGCAGAGTTAACCGAGAACACTGATCTCGTTCAGAGTTAATCAAGTATGGTGATACCTGAGTAAACATAATATATCGAGCATAACCGAGCACCACTATTATCGAGATACAAAGTATACACCGAGCACCGAGGAACATAATTAACCGAGTGGAATAGAGTCCACATGAAAGTTTGTTATGGCACAATAAACTATGTAACAACTTTTGAGCTGACCTAGATAACAGTTTCCACAATCGAGGAGGACAATCATTACGGATATACAACGTAAATTGTTTATGTCTCCTATGTGTAGATGATCAAGGTAAATTTTGTACACGATTGATCTTAGGGTAAGGATGTAAATGTTGAGCCCTAATCAAGTCATATCATTTGTATAGATGTTAAATTTTTTTAAGTGTGTTGATCAAGAAATGATCAAGTAGCCACCATACTGCAAACATCAGTGACCAGACAAGGGATTCAAGGACAAATACTATATTGCAGAAATTAGTTTACAAAACTAAGGCAAGGCTACCGAGCAGAACATAGCATAAGGTATTATCATTCACATTGAGGTGATATGTTTTGTATGAACTTAAAGGATCTGTATCAAAAATTTTGAGATTGTATATGTTTCAGATCAATTTTATGTTACTCTCTAACAATTGTAATAGATCCTAAATCTCTTAACATAGTAGACTTAATAGTCTTATTGTAAATATCTTAACCGAGTGCACACATAGATTGTGTTGCTAAATCCTCACATGAGGTAGATCTAGTTGATCTTTTTGTTACTCCTAACAGGGTAAGATCATCAGAAGTGATCATTTTTTAAAGCTTTAACAAGCTATCTTTATTACTGCAGTAGTGAAGTTTTATGGATCTCATCTCTGCCATGGTTTTTAGCTTCTAACATGGGTTTTCTGAGATACCAAAATACTAGTGTCATGAGTAATTAATTGTGTGTATGTGTTATGTTTATTTTACATGCATTTACATTTCAGCATTGATACTATATGTTTGGAATAAGTAATCTACTCAGTCGGTTTATATAGAATAGTGAATACAAGTAATTGACTAAATAAATTTAAGGGTACTGATTCACCCCTCCCCTCTCAGTACACACCATTTCCATTATCTTAACATTGGGCCAAAAATTGGTATTAGAGCTTGTTCTCTTATTTTTAAGGTTTAATAGTTGAAAGAGAAAAGATCTTACAATGGAGAGGTATACACTTGACAAAACTATTCAGAATCAGAAGTTACAGCTGCAGATCTATGTCGAACAGTTCAAGGAAGCCAAAGAGAAACTCAGGGATATGTTGATTAAGAGGAAGGACATGGAACTTTGCTATCGTGAGATTGATTATCATGAAGAAGAGATTCATGACCCATTTGATACATTTGGATCTGAATATGGTAGCATATCTGAGGCATCTGAAGGAATCATATCAAAACTATCTTAAATAAATCAGCAACTTACAGAACAAGTGAAAGCACTATAGATCAGACAAAATACACAAATGGTTAGAATGGTTGAAGTCTTGAATGATGCAAAGAAAGCTGAGCAATATAGAAACATGGTTGTTGGTGACAGAAGATAGATGACTAAAAATTTACAAGAGAAAGAAACTGAGATATCTAGACTTACTAAGCATTACTTTGAGATCACCAATGAAGTGGTTGCTATGAATCATGAGGCAAACAGAGTCAACATTGAACTTGAAAAAAGAATAGATGACATTGGTGCATTGAAGGAAGAAAATGAGAAACTAAGAAATGAAGTAAAGATTTTACAACAAAATAATGAAGTGATTAAGAGATTTGAAGAAAGCACTAAGAGAATGGATGAATTTATGAACTATCAAAGAAGATTTCATAACAATACCGGGTTAGGGTATACCGAGCAAGGAGAATCGTCAAATCAAGCTGAACAAAGGAATGTCTACTCAAATCCTAAGCCGAAGAAGCCCTCTTGCCATCATTGTGGAAAACCAGGCCACACATCAAATGTTTGCAGGAGAAAAACAAAAGGTATTCCTAGAAACTTTCCTAAATTCAATGGTATTTTCTATAACTGTAATAAGCATGGACATTAGCCACATGAGTGTAGATCCAATTTGAACAAACCACAGAAGAAACCATAAATGGATAAATACTGTAAAAATTGCAACATGAATGATCACACAAATCAAGCATGAAAAAAGAACACAAAGAAGATCTGGAAGCCTAAAGGACAAGAAATGGTAAAACAACCGATAAGATAGGGCAACGCTTATACATGGGATTACAACACTTGGAGAAGTTGTGAATCATGTGTAAAATATGGACATATAGCACCAAATTGTATGAGACTATGGCGAATTAGATCTAGGTATTGGTCAAACTCAGGAATGACATGTTCTCACTATCAGAAAGTTAGTCACTTAAGTAGAGATTGTGCACACCAAATAAACACTTACGAGAATGGCAATACAATTGATGAAATTGTGAGGATCATGAATCAAATGTTGAGAAGAGCATCAAATGATATTGCAGGACCAAGCATAAAAGTCGGTGACACCTCATCCAATGGGTTAGGTGGCTCCACCATCTCTAACTGAGCAACACAAGAAGGTATGGAACTATGTTTTGCAATACGATATTTTACATCAGCTCTTATATTTATTGCACATATGCCAAATCAGCATAACTAACAATGCACTATGGCATTACATATTTGATTACTATGATCTATTCTAGTAAGTTAATATGTACCAAGTTAAAACTGTCATTCGGTGAAAATGTGAAGAGTTTACCAAGTTGTTATGGTAACCTAGTATATGGTATACTCGCCGAGCTGAAGCATTGATAGTGTCAACCGAGCATGATGTTTGTTCACCGAGTAGTTGGTGAGGCACATTTATCGCCCACTTATTTACTATAAACTTAGTCGATGTGAGCTCATTTGTTCACAACGCGATCACGAAGAAGAACAGAGAACGAAGAGCTAAGTTGCAGAAGAAATTTTTTGAGCATTCTACAGAGATCTAAGCGCATTCTAAGCATACAGAGGTTAGTTAATGAGCATTCTACCCTCACTAAGTTATTCAAGCACATTTTACATAAGCCCTAAAAACACAGAATCATGGCATCTTCATCATGAACAACAAAAGCTAAAATGGATAAGGAAAAGAAGGTCATTTTGGTCAAGAACTCCACTTGCATGGAACTTGACTACAAGACCCATCCACAAGTCCCAGCACAACCAAACAATCAAGGTGCATTCTCGTTTATCCCAACTAGGGTTTTGCTAGTGCAAGACTTACGCACATACATACATTGTAAGATTGGAGAAATTAGAGACTTTGAACTCATGTCTACTTATCAATTATTGTGCACAGACAGAAATCTGAAAGAAGACCATAAACACTTAGAGGTTAAAGGGTTAACTCGTGCCCTAGATTTCCCAAAGGTCTTTCGGAATGAATGGATCTGTATTATACATAGCAGGGTACAAGAAGGAAAGGTATAGTTGGATGAACCTAAACAGATAACCAGGGATGTCATTCATGCATTAAAAGGGTATCCCATATGTGACAAAGTCAAATCCCTAAGACACCTACCGAGAACCGAGGTTGAAAAGCTTACATTAGTTGAGTGAGACAGTAGAGGTTTGAAGGTCAACTGCATCAAGGATCCTGAACTAAGATTCAGTGCTTACGTCGTTGGGTATAAAATATTTCAGTCTAACAGGCCAAACATTGTACCATGTGGATTTGTTGATATATCTTACAAGATAGTCAAGAAAGATCTACAACTTGATCTTTCCAATCTATTGCAGAAGCAATTAGAGGAGAATATAAGAACCATCAGGTCAGAAAAGACAAATACATGTAAGTTTGGTTCCTTACTGCTATGCATATTCTTCTACATGCAAAATTTATTCCCATCAATTGGTAAAGTTAAATGGAAGACAGATAGACCGGTTACAATACAAATAGATGGAATGATCACCAGTCTTGGACAAAACTTTGAACCTATAATGAATGAATATTTTGCAAAATTTAAGGCTAGAATGGAAAAGAGATCCCAGATTCCACTACAACTAGTTGATAAATACCAAGACAATATATGATTTGTAGTAGATACCGACACAACATTAATCAAAGAAGCAGATACGAGGACTGCTTGGCTACCTCCAATGGAGTATGAATTGAATATTAATGTTGCTACAGAGGCTATTGAAAAATTGTTGAATGAGCCTGTTGACAAATTGGCCATGAGATTTGGCACTTATGATGAGGCAAAGACTCATATACAAATTCAGTTACAAGTAAAACACTTGGGTCGAAAAAAGACTTAAGATTTTGAAAACTTTGAAAAGGAAACTTTTTATAACAGATGAGGAATTGGATAAGTCTGAAGAAGAAACTGAGTAGCAGATCTCAGTCGGTCAAGAAGTTGAACCAGATCATGACACTGATGCCACCGAGTCTGATAACACACCAGTTGAGGCATCCAAGGCCAAAAAGGGAAAAATCATGAAGACTATATCTCAACCACAAACAAGTTCACAATCGGTCACTAGTGACTCACCACCTTTGAAGAAAGGTGTAGCAAAAATAACGAGACCCTCACCGAAATTTACATACCAAACAAGGAAGCATAAGGGCACTACTACTGCACCGAGACAATGGAAAAGATATGTGTGAAACAAAGATGACAAGGATGATTCTGATGAGAATTCAGATCAATTCAAGGTTATTCACAACACACCATCATAGAGCATTGATGAGATTTTAGAGGCAATCAAGACAACCAGATAGTTGACACATCCGAAGATACAAGTATACTCTAATTTGTCTACCGAGAACAAGGATAAAATCAAAGAAGCAATTATAGGTATGATGATTAACCTTAAACAAGTTCTAGTTAAATTTTCTAATTCTATACAGTCAGAACTATATGATAGAATATCATAGAGATGGTCTTATGCACTCCAAACTAAGAAACAGAGGAGAGAAGAAGCTCTCACACTTATAAAAGCCGAGTGCACAGTTGAGGAAACTCAAGATATCATGAGAGAATATGCAAAGCAATTTCCGAAGAAACAAAGGACACTGAATATCCTACAAGGTAATATAAAGGAAGTGGATATTGAGAGCACCAAGATATGGAATGAATTGCTAAATCCACCCAAGATTATCCAAGACACTGAGGAAATAACTGATGTTGCATCTACTGGACCAAGTACAGAACCCATGATAGTTGATGATGCAACAGTTGATAATGTGTTAGACAGTATTCCTAAACTCCTGACTAACTTAGGTCACCCGGATATCACAATCACTGATGTAACCGAGGGAGATCTGGATGACAAGGCCAAGGAAGATGAATCCATCAGAGCAACAGGGACTATTGATGAACATGATTCATCACAGGTCGCCCAGGATACTACACTATGACAGTTACCTATTCTAGTCCAAGAAATTGAGATGGATACCAAAATGCAGCAAAAGCCACCCGAGAAGGCAAAAGACGCAACTGAAGATAAGGGTGTAGATCACGGTAAGGACACTGAGTATAGTGGTGAGATGACACAAGGTGATATACCAAAAGATACCACTAATGCTGTAGAAGAGAAAGGTGAAGGTAAGACTGAGACTCCTGACAAAACAATGGATACATCTACTACCGACACAAGGTCATTTACCGAGGCACCTAAACAAATTGTCACATCGAGTACCGAGCAATCAAAGTCAGAAACTGAGAAAAAGGCTCAACTTACTCTAGCACTATCACCGTCATCAAGTAGTCAAGGTAAGAAGAAGAAGAAGAAGAAGAAGAAGAAGAGAGGAAACAAGGATCCAGGTACCTTAGATGAAATAATAGAGATTCCTGAATGGGATCCTAAGACACTTGATCCAGAAACACTAAAAAAATATGGTGAACTTTGCACCAGAAAAGCTACACAAGACAAGCTTAGACTAGAAGCAAAGCGTGCACAAGTACTAGAAAAGGCAAAGGAGATCTTAATGCAAGTTGTACCGGATATTAACATTGATGAATGAGCCCCCATACTGGAACAACTTGAGCTGCTCACTGAGGCCACTGATAATCCTGATATTGTTACCGAGTAGAAACTAGAAGAAAGAGCAGAGAAGAAGATCCAATACAAGGTTATAGAGAAGATCAGCCAGGCAATGGTAGTACATAAGGTAACTTTGTTAGAATTAGTAAATCGTATATCCCAAGCCATTACTACTCTACAATATTTATGCATGCTAGACCATTTCACTACTGAGATTAGTAAAAAACTTAAGCAAATAGATCAAGATATACAGGCTAGTGCACAGATTCTATCAATCAAGCCAAATGCATTACAGATGCATTATAAGAAGATACTTCAGAAATAGTGGTTGAGACTGGACTTAAATAAAGAAGAGGAACAAATTAGAGAGCAAGTAACTAAGCTCCAGGCGATGTTACTACCGCATTTAGCAATGATGCAAAAACATATGACTACGGAAAAGAATCTCATTGCCACCCCAAATTTATCAGTAATAGACAACATATATGATATGCATGCCCAGCTACAATTAGAGCTACTCACCTTCGAACACTTAAAGGAGGAATGGGAGAAATTATTAGAAACTCTAAAGAATGCCCATCCCAATATTTTTGACAAACTGTAAGTTCTACGCCTTTTGTCATTAATTTCAAAAAAGGGGGAACTATATGTATATATGTATAGTAAAGGGGGATACATATGTATTATCAGGATGTTCATATACATATACCGAGTATATACAAAGGGGGATCATGTACAAAGGGGAAGTCATTATGTATACTATTATGTACAGTACTAATTTTTTGATACTAATGCCAAAGGGGGAGAATGTTACTCCAATTGCACATTGAAGTTGTCATTAGTTATCAAGTTGACATAATGGACAGTCGGTATATATCACTAAAGTGCAGAGTTAACCAAGAGCACTGGTCACGTTCAGAGTTAACCGAGTATAGTGATACCTAAGTAAATAGACTATACCGAGCATAGACAACACCGAGCTACACAAGCATAACTGAGCACTAATATTACCGAGATATACAGTATACACTGAGCACAGAGGAACAACATTAATCAAGTGAAACAAAGTCCACATGAAATTTTATTATGGCACAATAATCTATGTAACAAATTTTGAGCCGACCTAGATAACGGTTTACACAATCGAGGACATTAATTACGGATATACAACATTAACTATTTATGTCTCCTATGTTTAGATGATCAAGGTAAATTTTGTACATCATTGATCTTAGGGTAAGGATGTAAATGTTGAGCCCTACTTAGGTCATATCGTTTGATATATAAATGTATAAATGTCAAGTTTTGTTAAGTATGTTGATCAAGAAATGATCAAGTTGCCACCATACTACAGACATCAGAGATCAGACAAGGGATTCAAGGACAGAGACTATATTGCAGAAATCAGTTTACATAACTAAGAAGACTATCGAGAAGAACAAAGCAGAAGGCATTATCATTCACATTGAGGTGATATGTTTTGTATGAACTTAATGGATTTGTATCAACAATTTTGAGATTGTATATGTTTCAAATCAACTTTTTGTTACTCTCTAACAGTTGTAATAGATCCTAAATCTCTTAACAGAGTAGACTTAACAGTCTTACTGTAAATCTCTTAACTGAGTGCACACATAGATTGTGTTACTAGATCCTCACATGAGGTAGATCTAGTCGATCTTTTTGTTACTCCTAACAGAGTAAGATCATTGTAAGTGATCATTTTGTAAAGCTTTAACATGCTATCTTTATTACTGTAATAGTGAAGTTTTGTGGGTCTCATCCCCACCATAGTTTTTACCTTCTAACAGGGGTTTTCTGCGATACCAAAATACTAGTGTCATGAGTACTTAATTGTGTGTATGTCTTATGTTTATTTTACATGCATTTACATTTCAACATTGATACTATATGTTTGGAATAAGAAATCTACTCAATCGGTTTAATAGAATAGTGAATACAAGGAATTGACTAAAAAATTTAAGGGTACTGATTCACCCTTCCCCTCTCAGTACACACCCTTTCCATTATCTTAACACTCGGCCAACAATTTTATCAGTGAGATATCTGAGAAATCTAATGGCATTCATAGATGTATATTGGTAGGTATTGATTACTTTACCAAATGGGTTGAACCAATGCCCACCAAACAGGCTACTTGTAAGGTGGTGATAAAAACTTTAATGAAAAACATATTAATTAGGTTTGGGGTTCCTTGCAAGTTTATAGTTGATAATGGTATGTGTTTTAGATCTAAAGAGTTCTTAGAATTTTGTGAAGATTATGGTATTGAAGTTTCATACTCTTCAACATATCACCCACAAGGAAATGGTCAAGAAGAATATAGAAAATTAGAAACTATTGAAAATCATTAAAAGAATGTTAGATAACAATAAAAGGGCCGAGAATTCCAAATTAAATTTGGCACTTTGGGCTGATAGAATCACTGTTAAGAAGTCCACCGACAGATCACCATTTGAGTTAGTTATGAAAATAAATAAAGATTACCTCTGTAAAATTTTTTGCTAATACATAGGTTTATAATTGATGAGGAAATAGAGTTGATAGATCATTTGGAGGGAACATATGTGCAGCTAGTAGAATTAGATGAGATAAGGAGGAAAGTTCATGAACAAAACCACTAAATTTGGCAACAAGTGAAAGTTCTTCATGATAAGAAGTCTCAAGACCAAAATTTTGAAGGAGAATGGGTCCTCATGTGAAATGCCAGAAATCAGGAAAAGGGAAAGCATGGTAAATTCAAGGCCTTGTCGATTGGACCATACATAATCATAGGGAAAGACGGTGAAAATTCATACTAGCTACATAATACCTCTAGTGAAGCACAAGAATTTCCAGTGCATGGACAATTCTTGAAGCACTTTTTCTCTAAGAAGAAAGGATTTTTTCAATGCATAGTAGATTAGATTCAAATTTTTGTTTTTTTTTAATATTTTATTTATCTATCTTTTGTTATGTTTTTTGTTCCTCTTAATGTTTGGTCTGCTTCTTCCAGAGATGCTTCTGAATTCTTACATGTATTCAAAGAAAACCTCATCCCCAAAGAGAGCCACTATTGGAACCTCCAAAATTTTGAATTACATCAACCAGCTGCTATAGGTCATCACCAAGATTTTGTATTCTACAAGTTACTTCAAAGTTTGAAGCTACAGAAGTTTTCTATTGGAAGTCAATCATAGGGAATGTCTAGGAAAGTGTCATATGATTCTATGTGCTTGAGGAGTGAATGTTGTGAAGCATATTTATTTAGATCACCCTAGAAGACTATCATATCTAGTTATTGAAATCCAAAAAGATCATTGCAAGATGTATTCTTTATAAACCTATGAATTACCCAACAGATTTAAGACATTTCTTTATTTCGCAAAGTAGCTAAATGAAGGGTTGTGAACTAGAAAATCCATCGCTATCTCGCAAAGGCAAAAATTCATCGGTGCAAAATAGTGAACTCATTGCTATTTTGCGGGGCACCAAATGGAAGTTTGCAGAACTGCGAAACCTATCGCCATTTCGCAAAGAGAGAAAAGTGAGGGTTGCGATATAGCGAACCCTTCACTATTTCACGAGGAAGCCAAAAGGGGTTGTGCAAAATAGAAAACTCGTTGCTATTTGGTGAGGAATATATAAGGAGGTTTGCGATATGGAAAAAAGGTGTTTATCCCATCGGGATTAGTATACTTTGATATGAGATGGCATCATTTGCATTTAATAGAGGTGACAAAAAAAATTTTGAACAAACATTACACACATTTGAAGCATTCAAGAAATTAAATGGCACAGGCTTAAATTAAACGATCCTTTTCGGATTTAATCACAAGTACAAATATTTCTTTCAAAAACTACACAAATAAAATTGAAGTTGGTGCAACAAAGTGCTGAGAAAATTGTAAACAAACTGGTTCGAAGAAGCAGTGCATAGTACAAGTGAGCACGGGAATTGCAGAGGATTTTGTATTGCAATAAACCAGTAAGTTAAAGCTTTAACTTTTCTATCGTAGTTTGTTTTAGAATTCACAATGCCTAGGAAGAAGAAGGAAGAAGTAGTGAAAATGAATAGCTTAAGGTCCCTCCACAGCAAGCTCTATTAAACTTGCTACCAGGGTCTCTAGATTCAGGTACAAAAGGTTGGTGTACAGAAGAGTAGTCGGAGTGTAGGGATGTTGACTTACTACATATGGGTAGATCACTCTTCTAGTATTTTTATAAAAATAGATATGAAAATTCATCTAGGTCCAACCCAGGGAATCTGGACTTAGCAAAGGTTATTGTGTTGAATGTTTTTATCGATGTCAAATTGACTGATGCCCTAGCAAAGAATTATAAACTAGAAACTAGAAGTGTGAGGAATATAGATGGCACCGTGCTTCTGGTAATTTCTAAGTTCTCTATTGAAGAATGTTTTGGATTGAACAAACAAGATCTCACCAAGGTTGACGAAAAATAGTGCCCTATTGATTATGAACGAGTGGTGAAGAGTATGGGATTCGGAGAAGCGACATATTTTATGAGAAGAGGAGAAAATAATTGGCTAGTAAAGTTTGTAATAAGGGGGCATATCGTACAAAGGATTTTGTGGATTTTTTTCCAAAAGATATATTACAGTTGGGGACAAATATATGGGGAGGATAAGAGGACAAAAATGCCCATATACCTAATGTATATGTCTATGAGGATCCAGAACCCTAACCTTTACATTGAATTTGGTTTGGCTTCTAAAATTGAAAGAACTCAACATAAGCATCTAGTTCAATGGAAGACTAGCGGGAGATTCAAAAATTATTCTTTGTTGTATCACTTACTTCTTTTTCAAAATAGTAATGTTTTCAATCACTCTATGAAATTAACTATGTTAGGAGGATAGGGAACCAGGCTCCCAGTACAGTTATGGTGCAGGACCTGGGATAAGAACAACAAGGACAACAATAATTACAAGATCTTTCATGATGCTTTTATGGTGTGGATACTAATATCAATTGGGCAGTAGGTGGAAAGGACCCTACTGAGGATAAGGGCTATCTTAAGGTCATTAGAGTACTACCCTATGAAAGCATTTTCACATAACTTTACAGATTGGATTTGCAAAGGAGATTACACTCTGCTAAGATTTTATGAATGCAGGAAAGCACCACATGAATCACCAGTCTTTGTATCTGAGAGGGTTGCATTTCTAGAGTTTATTTAGCAAATGGTGTGGTTTGAGAAGGAGGTAAAAGGACCTAGAAAGAAAGGAACATTCATGCCTCATGTGGTCAGATTCAACGGTTTTTCTATTGATTCTAGTGTATTAGAATAGTTGCAAGATTACTTGAGGAAGTCCTATTGTCTTAAGAATGGAACAGAAAGACCCTTTGACCCTGAGGGTCATATTAAATCATTTATAAAAGAATACAGGCATAGAATGGATGTAAAGGAAGATATTGGTAGGAATTGCATGAATCCCTCAGATGTTTTACAAAAGTGGAAAAATGGAGTATATTGATGAAGCTAGAAGAAAAGAGGCAGAAAAAGAGGTGGCCTCGGTTCCATGATGATCAGACCAATAAATGTTTTAGGATGGAATTAAGTATTAAGGATTTTGAAAAGTTGTATGGTAAATATGTTGAAATTGCACCACAAGAGGTTAAGATTTCTCCTAAAACACCTAGGAAATTGATAATTCATGATTCAAACTCAGATTCCACACCTCCTAAAAAATAGAAGAGAGATGAAGTGGTCCTCATTGTTCCCTATGAAGATTATGAAGGAGAGGGAGAAACAAAGGAGGTTGCCAATATATTGAAACCTTGAAAGGTGATGAAGAAGTAGACCAATCGTCCTCCCCTTTTGTATTTCAGGAAGAAACACATGGATATAATGCTCAACTTCTTGATGAAGAAGAACCCATTGACCTCACTGATGAAAGGGAGGTCATTTCCATGAGGTTTATTGAGGATGAAAATTTTATTCATACACAAGAATTCAAGGATTTCTAGATGCATATGAAAATGAAAGAATTTGAGGAACAAAAGCAACTCATGCTAGTGGGTGTTTAAGAGTCTCGGCATGAAGAAGTTGTTAACCAACTTCTTAAGGAGATGAACTTAGATGAGGTGAATTGCACTCTAGACGAGGCCAAGGAGAGAGCGCATAAAAGTGACATGTTGCTAGTTCTAGGTCTTTGTCTAAAAGAGCTATTTTTACTTGATCAATAAGAAAACAAGATGATCCAACTTTTGTAGTAGAGTTTCACACTGAGGAGAAAATTGTTGGGTCCGGATATAACCCTAAAATAGAGACTAACTACTTCAGTTGGTTTTAAAGGAGGCTACACGCCTAAGTTGATTGATATCACTAAGAGTATTAATGGTACGAAAGTTGTATAGACTATGGATGATACTAACCCACTAGTTTTTGCAATAGAGTTAATGCACAAAGCAGTGTTTAACAAGGACCAAGTTAAACATATGCAAGAAAAACTTGAGCACTCGCAGATTAGGGAGACAGAAATAAAGAATGAAATCAATGAATTGTATTTCAAGATTGTTGCACAAAACAAGGAAATTCAAAGATTGAAAACTGGTAGCCAGAGTGGATCTTTGATAGTTCATAAAGATGCTCCTTCAGTTCCCACTGATATTCCAGTGGATGTTGTTTCCCAAGAGAAGGTAAAAGAGATTGTGAAAGAGAGGATAATACAAGAAATTCCAAAACATGTTTTTAATGCACTTGAACATGTGTTGTCTATTAGTGTTAATTTGGTTATTAGTAAATGTGATGATGTCTACAATGGTTACCATTCTTTGATGGGTATGTTTGAAATTCTCAAGAAAAATAAGCCACAATTAGAGGAACTTTGTAGGAGATGGAAGTCATCTCACTTTAATCTTGTTAGGCTTTGTGAAGTAACACAAAGACACCCAAATGTTATTGTTGAGATTGAAGAAATAAAAGAGACCATTGATACTATTATCAAGGAGTTAAAATATATTGAACAGGAAGAGGAAAGACTAGAAGAGAAATTATCTTCTTTTAACATCATTAAACATTGGACAATCCCAGAAATTGTTGATATAGAGGGCCGAGTGAAATGTCTAGAGGAATGGAAGATTGAATATAAGGACGTGGTCCCTAAAATTATTTCTCACTTGAAGAAAGATAAAGAGTTCACAGTGTCAAAGTTTAACATGTTTCTGGATAGGGTTATTGTTCTTGACAATAGGTTTCGAAGTTCGTGGTCGAGGTTCATGCTATCACAAGGAAAAGGTTGATCGATTACTTACTCAACATGCCAGATGTTCTACACCACCAGTGGTCTACACATGCACAGATTGCAGAATGGGTAAAAGAATATTTGAAGCCAGCGAGGCCGCCAACCAAAGATACGAAGAAAGCATCCGAGGAAGAAGAGATCATAATTGAATAAATTTGTCTAACTAAGGGGTATTTTCTACATAATTATTTTTTTGTTTAAACTTCTTTAATAGTAGCAAATCCATTTCAGTTGTTAGTTTAGGTTAGATGTTTTGGCAATGAAAATATATGAATGTAAACGGTCTGAAGCTTGTCGCTTGCCCTTTTTTTTCTATAAAGGGGAAACCAAGACTGTATTAGAAAGGAGGATAGGATATAAATTTTCAGAATAGCACGACTGAAACAAAAACTCATATTGTACCTTATTTTTGAATCAATACAAAGATCCTTTTTTCTTGTCCAAAATTTTAGTATGAGAGTTATTTTCTTATTTGACTAGTACTTTGTAATTATTGATTGAGCAAAATCAATTGCCATCTTTAATACTTGTGTAGAAAGATTATGTGTCCTTCATATTGATCTGATTATCAAAAGAGATTTGTGAACTTGTTGTCCTCGTGTCTTTTGTCTAATTGGCTTTCTGAAAAAGGAATTAAAATCAATTGGACAGGTTAATGTGTTGTGTACTTAATCATTTTGCATTGATAGGATTGGATGGTTGATTGTTTGTCTAAAGGATAAAATATCATCTTACAGAGTTGTACATGAAGGCCTGATAAGAAGTGACTCAATGCCCTATTAAGATAAGGGATTGGTCTTGTATTCTTCAAATAATAGAAACCTTATAAGATTATCAATTGCATTTTTATTTTCAGGCAAGTAGGAGATAGCATAAGCATTTGTAAGATTGAATCAGATAAGTGTAGGAGTAAGCTTTTGTAGAAGAAGAGTAGAATAATAAGTTATTTAGTGATCCGTAAACTAATCTTTCATGTCAAGCACATGCCACTTTGAAATAAAGATTTCAAGGCAAGAGAATAGATCACAAACAGTTTGCTATAAAAAGCTCCAATTTTGGGATACATTTGGAGAATAGGTCTACACGTCTTGGTCATGTAGAGCCAAAAGTGCAGAGGATTCCAATCAATTTTTGATTGATCCAGTCGGTTGGAGAGTTTGAAGATAAAGGTTGGCATCCTTTTAGAACTTTCGAATTTGTTGATTTCGGAACCAACATGCTAACTGATACCTTAATATTTTTAAGCTAAATGTTCAAATTTTGGCTCAAGATTGAATTACAATTTGTCACAAACACTACTACAACCTCCTTTGTAACCTATGATTAAATGAAAAAACACTTGCTAAGGCTTGGGGTTGCGTCCAAGCATAGAATCTCTAGAGTTTTCATCCTATAAATGTTTCTTAGGAAAGTTACTCACAGAGATAAAATAAAAATCAAACATAATAGCATAATGAATGCCTTCTAATTGCCCTTAGCCCCCTTTATAAAGACTCTCCTTCCGAAAAGCAGTGAACTAGAGATAAAATAAAATAAAATAAAAATAGCATAATGAATGCCTTCTAATTTCCCTTAGCCCCTTTTATAAAGACTCTTCTTCCAAAAAGCAACAAACTCCTACATAAATCCTGGCTTTTAGGTGACTTTGACATAAGCATTAAATTTACCATTTAGTAGAAATCCCTCCAAGAATAAATCACCAAGAAAATTCATTTATAACTTAAAGTGGCCTCATCAATGACTAAAAAATAGGAACTTAATGTGTGGCCCCATAATGAATAATTAAAATATTTTTTGCTGGCACTTCAACCTTTTGGCCTCTTGTTCAATTAATCCCTCAATCCCTTGTTATTTAATTAATTTTTTAGCCTCAGGGAATGGAAAAGGCTAAATATTTCCTCTTTGATAACCATCACTAGGAATGGGGCATTACAATGGCTTCTTATGTTACAAACTCATGGTTGTGAACAAGCCTACGAAGGTTTTATTTATAATCTCTAGTCTAAAATTACTTGTCATTTGATTTATAATCGAACCTTTGGTGTTTGTTCTACAACATCATGAAAATTATTAAGTTAGTAACCAAGATCTAATTTTATTTCCAATTATGCTGCAACTTTGTTGAGAAATGAGTTTGTTAAAGTCCAATTAGAATATTATATGACAGGTTGCGAAGTGGCAAAGCTAAAAGGAAGAAGAACGTTGAAAGGCAAAGTTTGAATCAAAGATCTAGTCAAGATACAAGTGAAGACTTCAAGTTTAGGTTGAAATCTTCAAGATGGATCCAAGGAGCAAAGAGCAATGGAAATAGACAAGTCAGCAAATTAGGAGCTTCACAAACTTGGATTCCCTACATGCCACACTTACATCATTTCTACAAGTACAAGATCAAGGTCTATACATCAAGAAGAAGTCAAGAATGCAAGAACAAGCCAAGGCAATGAAAATATTTTTTAGGAATAGAAGAAGTTTAAGAAGAGGACAAAGGGTATTTATCAAGTCTATGAGATGAACATGCTAGGGTGGCACCCATTCCCCTCTATCCAATTAGAATGCGCAAGTGTCCCAGTGGAAGAGTTTCATCATATCATGTCTAGATTCATTGAATATGTCAAAGAAGAAAAGGATAAAGGAAAGAATATTCTTAAGGAGGACTTGGTGTAAATAATGCCTCATTCTACAAGTTTCCTTCTTCTACAAGCTTTTACTTAACCTCTCTTCTCATTGGCGCATAAGATATTGTATTTATTTCAATGGCCCATTTTAGTGCCCGTTTATCTAGTGCTTCTACCTGATCTATTTTCTTATTGGCCTATGAAAACAATGTAATTTTCTAATTGGCCCATAAGGTGGTGCTTAAATATAATTGGTGGGAATTTAATGATTGTAAGGGTTAGATCAATTAGGGCTTTGTTGGCTTAATCTTAGCCCTCAATCTTGAATTGGTCTTGGCCTTTCATTATAATTGAACAGCTATAAAAGACCAAGGTGTTCTCACTTGTAACTCATTAGAGATTAGAGATAGGGTAGAATAGAGAGAGATTTAAAGAAATTGTTGCCATAATACTACCAAAATTATTCCTTCTTTCATTGTTGGTTTTCATGGTGAATGTTTGTGACGTTTGGAGTATTGTGTGGTTTCTTCACTTCCTCACTTAGAATAGGATTTCATTCATGTTGAGTAGAAGTAGAAGTGGATTAATGGAAGATATTGTTGAATGGTGATTGATGGAGCTAGTGTCCATACGTTTTGGTAATTGCTAATTGTAAGTAACAGTACAAAGTTAGTTTGAGCCTAAATTACAAGTGTTTAACTTCTATTGGAGATGTTCATTTAGATTGCATCTTAATAGGGTATTTGAATGAGTGTTGGCAATGTAAAAACTGTTCCCGCATCCTTGGTAGATAACACCCTCCTATGCTAGTCGACACAATGAAGCAAGGATTGGTTAGAGGCTCACCACATCATCACCATTGTCTTATATTCTTAGAGTTCGATTAGATTCTCTAAACCCTTCCCCCTTTGTAGTTTGTTGGGCGGAAGAAGTTGAAGCAGTTGATATCCATTAATTAAGCAATGTAAGTCCCTTGTGATACCAACATATCACATCATTATAACTAAGTGGAAGTCCACAATAAAGAAGGAACCTTGGGGTTGTCTAATATGATTAGACAATCCATATACATTGTTTAGCCTTTGAGCATCTTTATTCAAGAGAGAGTTGGAGATTTGGTGTTTCATTCGAAATACTATGTATTCGTGTATGCATGTTGTAGCGGCATAAAACTCACATCAACACTCCCCCACTCTACCATGATACTTAGCTTTTCATGAACTTTAGTTTGTTGGTTATTGGTCCTTGGGTTTAGCAATTAGCTTATTATTTGTAATGTCAATAGTTTCCTTTCCTATAAATCATCTTTTTGGTATCTCTTGGACCTATGCATCTTCCAAGCAATGGTTCAAAAGTAATGAGATCGGTGCAGCAAATGCATGAACTAAGTCTAGTAGCAAAGAATATAAAAATGTTTAGTGTTGATGGATTAACTATCTTAAATTATTTACTGTACATCAATAAACATTAAATAGATTTGAAGAATGTAGAATAGCATTACATTGAAAAACTCTTAGAAAATATGTGCCACTTGATAGGACCTTTAGGTGCTGTTACTAGTTCATCTGACAACCCATTCAAGGTCATGCAGTTGATATATAGCATTACCATTTAGAGGATCAGGTTGCTCAAATATTTTATCTGTGCATGCATATGTGCTATTCATGGACAGAATGGTGTCTCTATGAATTAGATCAAATTAAGACCTACAGAAACAGTTAGGAAAACAAAAATTCACCGCTGAGAGGTATGGGTATGAAATAAGAAGACGGTGACTATCAGCACCATCCATACCACTGCTCTCTCAAGAACTTGCCAGATCAATTGACTTCTTTAGAGCTGGCAATAGCCTCTGCATAATAGCTGATTCACCAGGTGGTGTTTCATTTTTCAGCTTACCATTTCGTAGAGCACGAAACATGGCAGGAGAACCTTCTGTTGCAGGGAAAACCTGACAATCAATATGCACGAGATCTTCTACCTTTCCTTCATTTACTCTGATAAACCCAAGTCTGACTCCTCCATTCACCTTGTCAACCTGCATAATATACTACTAATTTATGTTACTGTACTAGACAAAGTATTCGTCGAAATACAAGTAAAAAGTTCCTTGTTTTTTCTATCTTGATTTTGTTTTATAGTTGAATACCAATTATAGCTCGTACTCAACTGTTTGTTTCAAAGTTTCTTTGTAGTATCTATCATACATTTATCATTATTGTAAAAGGGCTACTTCCTATAAAATGGGTAAAATGTGTCTGATCTTATGAAGCCATTTGAGAAAGTAGGTTCTGGTAGGCACAGAGAAAATTTATGAGTAGAAAAGCCATGCTTCTCATAGTCTGATCATATTCAGTAAATAATTTGACGTGTTTTGAAAAATTAAAAAAAAACAAGATTCTTTCTTCTAGGGCAAATCCATGGTTGTTGATTTTGTAATGAAAAGACTTAGATAATACAAATGTATGTGGATTTCAAACTAATATAGAAGAAGCTAATACAATTTATTGAGAGTTCAACCATGAAGAATCATATAAGTCGATGTTCACTAAGATTGTTAATGTGCAAATGAATCAAATGAGAAATGCCATGCGACAAAATTGGCGAGCTAAAAAGTAACCTTAAGTGGAGCAGGCATTGGCAAATTCGCACCTTGAGTAAGACTGTTTCCCCACTGCAACCACCACAACAAATCCAGGAAATCAATCAACACTCTTATTTCTCTATAAAGCTTAACATTTTATGGATTTTTTTCCTTATAGTTCGCCTCTGCATGGTTGGGTTGACTTTGCATATTTTTCCTCACATATTAACTCAAGGTAGAAAATACTAAGAGAATTTAGATAAACAATCTAACAAACTGTACCACAGAACTCTCTCCCTGCAAATCTCTACTTAAATATTCAGATCATGCATCTAATGATCAAATAAATAAAATTTGTGATTTACAGCTTGAGTCAAATGATTACACTTGCACTCACCAACCTTCTTTGGTTATTTGAATGGGAATGATGTTCGAATTGAACACAGAATTTGGCAGCGTCAAAGTGACAATGGAGTAGAAATAAGTCAATGACTATTATTAAAAAAACTTTGAAGGAAATTTGCTTGATTACTGTCATACCCATCAAAAGCTGACTGCATAGTTACTAGAATCCATTCAATCCAAGATGAGTTTTGCAACCCTGGGGCTAAGCATCCGAATAAAACTCTGTCCGAGTCTCTGCAGGAGTCTTTGTAACTTGTGCAAGTTCTTCCTAGTTTGTAAGAGTCCATGCCAAGTGTATGCAAAATCCTTATATTGTGAAAATACCTTGAGAAATTCACTGCTGATTTGTTAATGCAAATGTAGTGGCTTCTGTGGCCTATATACAGGTTGAAATTTTCAAAGGATACATAAACCCTCATATTTTACTTCTAAAACTGCGAAGAGTTTGATTTCCGTAGTGGGTAGCTCTACTGAATAAAGACAATATTGATTGCACTGAACTTAGATTCAAGTGGATGAATTCAATTTCAGATATCTGGTTAAACGAGAATGTCATTGTTGTAAACTTGTAGCAGTCCATTTTTATAAATGATTTCAACTGCAGGAAGCAAGCATTTTCTAGGAAAATAGTATCTCCATCTTCTAATGAAAATTGACAGTTGACATGGGAAAAATCATGCTTTGATGAAATTTCACATATTTTATGCAGTTTTTGAAGTGCCAAAACTTATACAGAATATTTTATCAAGCCTGAACTTGACTTGTCTTTGCCTTTCTATATCTAATCTGAGTCTGATCTTGGCTTCCATGTCTTACTCCCTAAGACCTCTTATACTCATTTTTATGCATTATCACTATATCAGAAATGAAAGCAAAATTTGTGGTTTCATAACCGTTCTTTAAATGGTTCTTAGGCTAGCAACAAAACATTTGATCACTCAATAATATTTTCCTCCATGCCTAACTTCCAATCGTAAAAGGGTTATCAAACCAGTACAGATTCAACTATGATAAGAATTGAAAATTTTGCCCATTGGCCATTAATCTCTTTCATTGAAGAATTTTAAAGTGACCCACTTTTCAGCAGACAACTTGGAAGTCAAGAATGAAATGGCAGTGATGCAACCAGAATTGTTGTAACTAATGCTGATCTGCTGTTTGTCCAGTTCAACCAATCAGAGAATAGCCATGTGCACGACCATACAAATGCCTTTTCATCTTCATTGAATTGAGATGTTTCAAAAGTTAGTTGGGAGAGAGCTTTCATTAGTTTTGTTTTAGATCTTCTAGTTATAAGAGCTATCCAAATAATGCATGTTGAGAGCATGGAATGTTATCAACCAAACTAGCCCATTGTAATCATTCCTTTGCTAGGAATGAACAATCTATTTATGTGGATGCAATCTCTATAAAACATTGCATTACTGTGCTATTGAAAATTCAAAATATAGACAGTCTGCAAAATGCAATTGATCTCGGAGAATTTGAATGAAAGATTTCTTTTTTGTGTGCTTTAGCAATGCTCTGTTTTCTGTAACTGTTTGTGTTTATTCTGTGTTTGGTGTTGCATTTTAAAAGTCTACAATTGATATCAGGCTATAAGATCAGGGGAGAACAAGGTTGAAAAAAAATTAGATGATTGTGGGCACAAACAAAAGAGCTGTTTCAAAAGGATTGTGTGAAGAATTGTTAAAATAAATCTGAGTTTACTGCATGTAAAGTGATCGAAGGTTTTCAATAGAGTGCCGTTACTTTGTAATCATAATTGAAGCTGCTAATAACAGATAAGAGACGTGAGATTAATAGTCAGTTGGATTAAAAATCGCCAAACACTATGGCTGTGCAAAAGGAAATCTGTGTTAAGTGTAAATCTGCCTTCTTCTAAGGAGGGACTGCAGCCAATTGGAGAGTAAGGAAAGGCTGCCATATTATTCAAGGAATCCACTGTCAAAAATGAGTCACCGCAACAGTATAGAAATCACCCTGTTTTGGACGTGAAGAGCCTTTGCATTTTACTACAAACCACTGCGTGGTGTCAGTAGAAAAGAGGTCTTGATTAAAGTAATGATCATGGGCATTAGATTGTTAAAGCACGGATGAGAGCAGATTAGAGGAAAATTTCACCATAAAATGAGGTTGATACGGCTTTAAAAAGTATATTGTTTATTGTTGATCATAGACCCCAATGTTTTATCAGCTGGTCAAGAGGAAAAGGTGGATTTATGGAGAAATACCTTTTGTTGGAGAAGAAACAACCGTTAGCTTGGCTGTCAAAGTTTGCTGCTGTGAATAAGAGATCGTAGAATTTAAGAAAAGTTTAGCCGCTGCCAAAGTAGTGCCAAGAATGTCAGTGAAATGTAATCCGTAAGAAAAAGAACAAATCATTGCAGTTGTTCAGATCATCCAACAAGAGGGAGATCATGGATCATGATGTAATCATAGCTTTTTAGATTCAAGCTAGTCAAAGCCCGAAGGAGACTGAGGTATGCAGCCACAAAAATCTCAGAATTTATTTATAAGGATATTATCAGAAAAAGGTTGACCTTAGAAGATTGGTAGATCTAAAGAAGTCATGCAAGACATCACTGCTTAATGTCTGATGCTGTTTGAGGAGATCATAGTTTTCTTGAACATTAGTTGTTGCCAAAGTATAAGTCTAACAACAGTTAAAGGAGATTCAGCATCCGCCAGTACCATCACCAAAGGAGATCAGATCAGGTTTGAAAACAGTAGAAGATTGAGAATTACTGCATCATAAGGTAATTTATTCTTATTTTTTCAAAGAAATTATTGTTTTGCTGCGAAAGTTGGGTAAAAAGGTGAAGAAAGAAAAGGCAAGTTTAATGTTTGAGAAAGATTTTTTTTTAAATAAATTGGTGAAACTTATTCAGAATCTAAGGTCAAGGAATGAAGGAATGAAGAAATTTGTGTCACATGCGATACATTGAAGGAGTGAAAGTCTCAAATATGGTAAGAAAGATAGATCTGATGTTGCCAGTGTTAAATCAGCTCAAAGAATGCAACGTTCACATTGTCACAGCGAAGGACATAAATAAATAAAAAAGTTGGGATCTTGATCTTTGTACAATTTGTGAAAAAACATATTGGAAGAGAGAGAGGAATGGAAAATCTAGAAAGAATGTATGCAAATTAATTATGGGTAAATTGATGAATCCAGTTGTGAAAAGGTTACAGATATGTTAAAAAGGTTGTACAAGCCTAAATGTTTGCAGGTAAATAGAAATAGCAGTGAATAAGGTTTGAATGTTTGAGTCAAGAAGTTGATGACTGCTTGTTATGATTGGCACATTGAAGTGTCATGAATTTTCTCTATATTAGAGAAAGGAATGGAAAACCCAGTGATCTCTCATGAAGAAGAAAAATGAGTAAATGGGTACTTCGTCTACAAAAGTGTTGCATAGTGAGTTGGCTGGAAATGTTGCACAATGAGTTGCAAAGATTTGGATCATACCATATTGAGTTATCTTGTACCACATCGAGTTGCAAAGGTCTAGTTTTCAAAACTTCAAAATCAAATTGTGTCTCAGCATCAAGGGGGAATGTGTCGGTAACTGATGCTGATCTGATTCTTGTCCCTTTCTACCAATCAGAGAATAGCCATGCACATGACCATGCAAATGCCTTTTCATATTCATTGCCATGTGATGTTTTGACAGTTAGTTGAGAGGTAGTTTTCATTAGTTTTGTTTTGGATCTGCCAGTTATAAGAGCTTTCCAAATAATGCGTGTTGAACACATGGAATGTTATCAACCAAAATAATATGCTGTAATCATTCATTTAGTAGGACTGAACGATCTGTTAACAAGGCTGTGACCTATATAACACGCTGCATTATCGTGCTATTGAAAATATAAAAAGCCTGCAAAATGTAATCAATCTTGGAGTATTTGAATGAAATATTTCTTTTTTGTTTGTTTTAGCAACGCTCTGTTTTCTGTAACTGTTTGTGTTTATTCTCTGTGTTTTCTGCTGCATTTTCAAAATCTACACACAATATGTGCTTTTTCCCTCTCAAATACTTCACTAAAATTCGATGTCACTTTTTCCGTTATGGGATCTTTGGGTCAAACCAGCTGCCTCCTCCCCTAGCTTCCTCTCCCCTCATCAATAGAGCACAAATTAAATGGAGTCCAGGTGCCAAAGGGGAATTCAAACGAAACTTTAAATGGAATCACAAGAGGCAATTCATGACATTTGAGTGTTGGTTGTGTTATCAGGGACTCCCACAGTAGGATAATAAAGGCAGCTTCCAAGAAACTCCAACCTGGAACAAACAACAAAACAGAGGCAAAAGCTCTTCTCCATGTTCTCCTTTTGGTTAAATCATGTAACATTCAAAAGATTGATATTGAAAGATATTGATGGTTATCATCCTTTGTATGCATAGAAGGCATTCAACAAGTTGGAGGATTAGTAGCATTTTGGCAAAAGCTTAGGATGTTTAAGACAGCTTTGCCAACTAAACTATTGCCCATTGCTACACGAAGGGAACAAGTGGTGGACCTTTTATCTAACATGAGCATCAACGAAAAAGAGGATCTAATTATTAGTGAAAAGTAAAACATTACAGTGTTAGTCTCACTGAATTCCCTTCCATTCACCGAGTCTGAGTTCACAGGATTGGTATTGTTAGAGACAATATGGGGCATCAAGGCAATATTAAAGGCATTGACTAGAAAGGTGGCGAATATACAGAGCGTGATTAAGGATTTAGTGCATTCTTACAAGCTGGCAAAAGCCACTAAGGCCATCAAGTTCCTTCAGCATTGGCTTGGACTAGTCAAATTGGAGAATGGGACAAATGGCACCACCTTCATTAGTTTAGATAGTGGATAGCTCTCCCCCGGAGGTGTTTTGGTTCAGTGATGGTGTCTAGTTATGATGTGGAGCATCTTCATTGGAAGACATTCCACAAACCACTATTTGTTTTTTCTGTTTGAGTCTTTTTACGATTTGTACATTACTAAATTTAACAGTTTGTTCAGTTGCTATAATTTGTGGAGGAATATGGGGAGCAACAGTACTTTATTAAGTATTTTTCGATTTAGAGAGTCCAATTAGGAGTTGTTTACATACAGTTTCTTTATGGCTGCATGCAGTTAGAAGGAGTAATTTTATAGTTTGGGGTGGTTACAAATGATGGGCATCCACTTTTCTTTTGTGGACTGATGTCTTTTATTATAAAAAAGTACAAATAGGATTGGGAGGCAGGCGAGAAACATGAAAAAAAACGGAGATGGATAAGTACATTTTATTGGCCTTGGTGACTCTGAAGACAAGGCAGAGGTTTGAAGAAACAAAGAACTTTATAGGTTAGTCTCAGTATGCTGAAGCGGAAAGTGATGTATGTAATGGTTTTTTGGTGATTCTCGGACCTAATTTAGTTTCTTTTTGCACTAGACTATACGTGATGTTTCATTCAGAGAATTACATCTCTTCTGAGCAGTGCTTTTGTACTGTTGACAGTTCATAAATTGTGCACCGTCTGACCAAACTCTCTAACTTGTATTGTTCTTATCAAATGGGCTATTAATATGTTTTCTTTCAGTGTATAAACTGTAAGCTGAGTATGTCTATTCACAGCTAGCTCCTGTAACTCTTGATATTCTGTTGTGACTATATAAATGAAATGCACCAAACATGGGACTTTATAGAGCTGTTTTGTGCAGGATAGAGTGTATGAGCCCCTGGAGGTTATTTTGCAGGTTAAGAGAAGACTGCATTAAGTGGTCAAAGAATTGGTTTCTAAAGTTTATTTTGCAGGATCTGCGCATCAGTTTGGTATTAGAGACTCTTAAGATACAGGGAATGTTAATTTTGTGAGAAGAGTCTTGATCGTTTAATGACAGTTGTGCTTTTGGTTTTGCATGCCAATATGGGATTATATCGTGATATGAAAAAGAGGGTGGTTAAGTTAGAAGGAAAAAAAAATGAAGACAGATAGAAGCAAATAAAAACCCAACAAAAGGAGCTGTGACACTTAGAGCATAAGTTGGAGGAGTTATGGTGGCTATTGGATGAGTATGAAGCATGCAATAAAAATAAGGCAAAGGAGAAAAGATCTAAAATTAATGAAGAACTTGTAACAAAGATGGAGATATTTGAGATCCCTGTTTGTGATGAAGTCCTATTAGATTTAGAAAGCACAACAAACTAAAAGTGGCAAGAGGAACATCTAAAGAATCCTATTCTTGATGAAATAAGAGCAGAAGATCATAACTTTCTTGCAGAAGGAATGAGACTGATTGAGGGAAGAAGGAAAAGAAAATACATTTGTTGTGTAGCAAGGGAGGACAATGCAAAAAAGGAGTTTTCTTGTGAATTATGTCATGCAGAGCTACGAAATGATGACATGCTCAGAAAAAGATGAATTGGATTGCATGCATAAACAGCATAATATAGAGAATGAGCAAACTCACAAGGGAGCTTTTGTTTTTAATTATTTATGTGCAGGTGAGTTAGAAAATAGTACAAGTGACGCAAACAGTAATGATGATTTTAAGTGGAGAAGGACCACTAAGAATTTAAGGAACCGGGAAAAGGGAAAGAGAACCAATTGGCAGTGGAGGATGATCTCTTATCCAACAAGGGGCTAGAAGTGAAAGAAGAAAAAATGTGATGTTTTGCAAACATTTATAATTTGGTGGAAGGGAACATTGTGGTGTGGTTTTTCAAGACAAAAGGATGGTTCTACCATCTAACCCAATCTTACCTGTATGTGTAATGCAATAGCATCCTAGAGTAAAAGTGATCCTGCATCAACTAAGAAAATGTAAGATAGGAGTACTTGAGTTCTTAAGTTTCATGGCATTTTCCCAAGAAAATAAAATGTTTTCTACCATCATCTTGTTCCGTCTGTTACACCTTTCTTTTGAAAAAAATAAGGTGCAATAAATTGCTATGGTACTACATACTCTGGTTTACAATGTGCATAATGTGTTTTACAGTCCTATAAACATTCATTCATAATGTGTTTGTTCCAACTTTGGAGCAATAGTGTGCTGCACTTCCATGCACTGTCGATTTCCAATCCATTGTTGATTTGCAAGGCTAGGGGAATGGTGATTGAACTCCACCGCACTCAAAAGCAGCTGCATTTCCTTTTACGAGCCTAGAATCGCATAACTTATGCAGAAGTTGATAGATGTGTATGGGCCAGACAAATACTCATACAACAATTAATAAATGTGGATCTGATAAAAGAATATGAGAGACTTGATGGAGGTGAAGGTTTCTGCAGTCTCTGTGTTCCTGTTCTATGCACTAGATCACATCCTTGCTCATTCTGATGCAAATGGCAATAAGAGTAATTCACGGTATTCTTATATTGTTGTTGTTAATGTATTCTTGAAGAGTTTCGTCAACTAAATTATATTTGAGCCAGGAGGTTCAAATTATAAAGAGATAGGGAGAATGATGTGGAGCATCTTCATTAAAAGGCATACTCTACTCATCACTGATTTATTTTTCTGTTTGAGTTCTTTTTAGGATTTTTATGTTACAAATTTAATAATTTGTTCAACTGTTCTCTTTTGTGTAGTAATATGGGGAACAGCTGTACTTTATTATATATTTTTAGATTTAGGGAGTCGAATTACTACATGTTTATATAGAGATTCTTTATGGCTGCCTGCAGTTAGAAGGAGTAATTTTTTAGTTTCAGGTGGTTACAAATGATAGGCGGCCACTTTTCTTCTGTGGGCTGATGTCTTCTCTTTAAGCGAAGGACCATGAGGAAAAAGGGAGACATATATATTTTTTGTTGGCATTGGTCGCTCTGAAGACAAGGCAAAGGTTTGAAGAAACCAACAACTTTATAACTTCGGCTCAGTTTACTGAAGCAGGGAATGATGTATGTAATGTGTTTTTGGCAGTTCTTGGACCTGTTTTAATTTATTTCTGCACTGGACTGTATGTGTTGTTTTATTCAGAGATAATTACATCTCTAACGAGCAGTACATTTGTATTGTTGATGGTTCACAAAATTAACCAAATTTTCTGAGTTGTTTTGTTCTTAACAAATGGAATATTAATATGTTTTTGTTCTGTGTATAAACTGAGTATGTCTTTTCACAGGTAGCTCTTGTAATCTTGATATTTCGTGTGCCTTTATACATGAAATGCACCACACATGGGACTTTACAGAGTTGTATTATGCAGGACAGAGTATCTGTGCCCTTGGCGATTATTTTGCAGGCTAAGATAAGACAGCATTAAGTGGTCAGGGAATTGGTTTCTGAAGTTTATCTTTCGGGATCAGGGTGAGACTGAATTAGGTTATAACAGTTCTAGTGTCATGTTTTTCTCTCTTCAGTTCAGTCAGGTTTGTCTGTATTAGGTCGATATAATTGTAGGATAAAAGCAATCCAGCTGATACATAATAGCAGCCCCACAGGCCAGTAAATGTTGTGAAAATTCCTATTGCGGTCACTGATTATTAATCTCCTATCTCATAAAAATTATTTAACTGCTGAAAATAAATTTACAGCTGAATATCGAAAAATAACACAATTGCAACTTCACCAATAAAAATACGGAAAGAAATATGCAACACAAAGAACACAATATTTTTGGACAAATCATCCCTGGAAAAACCCCGAAGGGAAAACCAGTACTGCAGATGAGAAATATATATTAATCTTCAGCAAATTAAG
>MU223910.1:1075766-1103652 GCA_018584345.1 Thuja plicata | reverse complement strand
ATGCCCCTAGACCCCCTTTTATACTACCCTCGTTGGTAAACCAACGGCCGAGATTAATTCTCAATCAACGGCTGAGATAAATTACAACCCAACAACCAAACAAAAAATTAATTGCAAGTTGTTGCAAATTGTCACCTAGGAGAATCAAACAAACAAACAATTAATAATTAATTAATTATTGTTAGCAAGTGGTGGGACAGCTGTCCAAGCTAACAAACTAACAAATGTCGATTGTAGACCTCAACATTTTAGCTTGGTTATCTTGTCCCAGTGGCTAGTCACTGCAGTCTATGTAATCTCATAAGATGCATATTGGTCACTTCTGGCTTGTAGTCATGCATATCACTTTTGTAATATTTCCGAATATAAATATAAAGGGAGAGGGACCCTACCCCTCATTTGCATTACCAAAAAAAAAAAATTGATGTCACGTTGAGGATTAATAAAACATTGGTTCTCTGCACTTACAAATATAAATCTTCTGGGCAGTAACTGACTCAAATGACTACATGCATTACATGTCACTGGATTTCTTTTGATTTGGACCTCTCTGTGTTGAGGCAGTGGAAAAAAAGGTGGCTAAGGCCTATCAAGCTCAAGTTCAAAATTCATCATCAATTCCTCAGTAATGGGTACACACCAGCTACCATCCAGCTACCATAGAAAGCGGATCAAAATAGCCCTTGCATCAGGTCTGATTACAGAAGGAATCACCCTGATCATCTGAATGGTGAGAGCCCAATTGTGTTACCACTGCATTCATGGAAAGCGGGTTTTCCCTGCTCAATTGCCCATCGGCAAAGAGACCACACAACACAATTTGGCAAAGGCAATTATACAAATCCTGGCGTTAGACCAAAGGGAAAAACCAGTCTTCTGTGCATTCAGCCTACACCCATTGTAGGTATACACGATGACCCTGCTTGGCTCAAATACATATTAGATTAAGGGTGTCTGATTTTCAAAAAGACGACCAAAGCTTTGCTCAAAGTGGGCACGGTGGCAGTCACCAGATTGCTAACTCAGATACAATCCCTCTCAATAGAAAGATGGTGATTGTAATAATGATTATCTGAAACTTACGATGAACAATTGTATGCGAAATTCAAATGGTTTTGTGTTGTACACCGAAAATATACAAATCGGACTAAAATCAACATGGATAGAAAAATAAAATACACGAATAGGCGCAGACAGGGTAGGAGGTCGTTAAATAGAAAAATTCCGAGAAAATAGACGCTTGCACAAAGTCGTGTTGCAGAAACAATATTTTGCTAGACACGATCCGTCACAGAGAAGGCACTAAACGTCTAGGAAAGAGGGGCCAATATAGAATGTGATAAACTCCTATAATTAATTAATTAGTCTTTTGCATTTGATCCCCACAGAGATTGTACCCCACATTTACTTACCTGGAAGAGCAGTGTCTCCATCTTTTGCAAATCCACATTGGGAGGGAGCTTCATTGTACCCAGAGAAATGGGTTCGTCGGACTGTTCTGTTTTTACCATACCACCTTCCTCGGATGCTGCTCTCAGAGTCCATATTGACCTATGAATATCATGGTTATCATGCTTCTTGATAGAAGCACTCATAATGAAAAAACCACCTAAACTTGTTTTCAATTCAATTTTCCTTGACAAACTCGTGGAGTGCACACGACCACAAGATGAATCAACAACTACAGCAGAGTGTATAGGTGCAAAACACACGCTGCTACATTTTATGCCCAACACAGAGGCCATGAGTAGAGCTCAATGCTGCAAATTTGTGCTGGAATCGGAGCAGAAGCTCGTTGGTATTAGCAATCATTTCCGATTTTCAGCATAAATTAGAAGGGTGATGAAGTTGAAAGGTGGAAACATTCAATCCACAAAATAGAGTTTTAGGATTGCTTTCGCTAAAAAGTGCGAACGTGTGGCGTAGCATTTCTTCTAGTCTACTGATTTTAGAAAAGTGCAGTACCTATACCCTGCCCTAATCTTCTTAAGTTCCACGACTTATGGTATGGATGTTTTAACATGTGGTTTTAAGGGTTATTTTGCTGGGCTCGCTAATCTTTAAATTGAATATAATATTGTGATTTATAAGCTCCTTAATTTTAAAACATGATTAATCTGATAATAGTCATACTTTTTCCACCCCCAAGTCAAATTATGATATTGCTATAACTGTGTAGTTTATTGACCCATGTTTCATGAGTAGCACTCATTAGACTTAGGTGATGCTCACAAAGGTGAAGCACCGGGACTTCCCCAGAGGTCACCCATCCCAGTACTACACCAGTCCGCAAGGGATGTTTGCAAGGATTCCTTATGAAGTGGCTAGCACACCAAACCCTAGGTGTAGGAAAAACTCCCTAAAGGGGAAAATGGAACCAATTACAAATATCGACTTCTCTAGGGTCTACACCTCCAGCAAAGTTGCATTTTCTTGAGATAGTCTCACAAAGAGAATGGATAATTTTCCACCATAAGTGTTGAATAACCATCTTATCAGATCCTAAAAAACCTAATGATTCCTCTCTAACCAAATATGTCATATAATAAAAGTGGGTCCAAGAACCTATAGACATCTAAAAATGTCTTAATTTCTCTATTAATTAAATTATTGATTTAATTAATTAGATCAATAATTTAATTAATATAGGAATTAAGACATTTTTGGATGCGGTAAAAATATGACATGTATGCTGCAAGCCACAAACATGCAAGATTTCTAGGCAAAATCAAGATTCAACGTAAACTAAACATTTTCAATCTAAGCATGCAACAAAATAAGATATATTCACAACCTCTGATGATCTAAAACAAGTGCACCCAAGACTTGTTTGATTTGCTCTTAGAGATTTTGTGGGTGTGCTCTCTCAATACAATACTAACAATCTCTTTATTATGCAAGATGCAAAATGATAAAGAAATGATGGATTTGACCACAAATATGTGAAACTTGGCCCAAATCTCACAATGATGAATGCAAATGCAAGACGTATTTTAAGAATACAAATGCAAGAGATTACCTACTAGATTCAAAATGAAAACTAAACTAAAGATGAGAATGAAAGATTCAAAGCTAAACTATGAAATTAAATTTAGATTACTATGCAAACAATGAAGTCTAAACTAGGATGAAATGCAACATCTATGAAAATAAATTTGCTAAGAATATTAGAATGCTTAAGTGTTCAAGTGTGCAAGTGCTCAAGAATGTTTATGCTACTATTAGTTTCAAATGTTTACACTAGTTGCAAATGAGGAGTGAGGCCTACTTTTATGGACTTGTCATGAAAACGAAGGGCTAGGATTAAGAGGTGGAAAATGAGTGGCTAAGATTAAAAGGTTAGGTAGGGTTTGACTTGAGTGAAGGAGATTAAAAGGCAAAAGAGATGAGTAGCTAGGATTAAGTGGTTAAAAAGAGTGGTTGACTTTTAAAATAAAATCCAAATGAAGAGACAAGTGCCAAATGTCACAAGCTCAAAATTTTAGAGTTGATCCATGTGATTGCACATGATTGGCTAGGAAAATATAAGAAAAAGATTAGTGAACTTATAAAATAAATAAAAATGTTTATATAATAATTAGAAGAAAATGGGTAATTAAAAAATAATATTTATTTAATTTAAAATAGAAAAGGCTAATAAATTATCTAAATAAATAATAATATTTATTTAAATAATAGAGGAAGAGGATTAAAATTAAATAAATAAAATTTATTCAATTTAAAACAGGCTAAGTGAATTAATTAAATAAGTATTATAATTAATAGAGAAATTAAGACATTTTTGGATGTCTACAGAACCAAGACAATCGGAAGAAAAGAAGTCTTACCATGGGGCTTACTCCAATGAGCCCAAAACTTCGCTAAAGAGGATAGAAGACAGACCTAATTTCAAACACCCCACCAAAAGTGCCAAATCTCCTTGGAGAAAGACCCCTAAGGGCCCGTTTGGTTGTTGGAATACCAAATATTGGATAACATCAATTCTAGAAGATGCTAAAATTATGGAAGATACTTATTTTGAAAATGATTTCTAGAATATGGATTGGACCCATTTGGTCCATCATATGTTGAAACATTTCTCAAGCAAATACAATTAGAAAGTGTCTAGCCAAAACCCACAAACAAGTATCAGCATTCCTCCTGCCTAGGCTGCGATAAGAGTTTTAAAATACCACTGACATCAATCCAACCAATGATGGGGGACTAAGACATCATATGGACATCCATCCAAGCATAGTGATGAAAGGGTTATTTGCAGAAAATAAACTTGACTTCCATAGTCAAATTGCAAAGAATGAGCTTGTTCATAATCGATAAGAGCCCCTATGCAACGGGTGATTTACCCTAATATTATCAACACTTTCCCCGTGAACATGAATATTGAAGTATGACGAAGAACAATCACCCAACGAATCATAAACACAATTGGTAGGAGTATCGCTTCATGAAGTACTGAGGTCAATGAATATAAATTATCAAAGAAATAAGAATATGTTTCTGCAAAAAATTTAGTATCGATGAAATTTCAATATCGAATAAGGACAAAATGTTTTCACTGAAACTAATTTTTAATTTTCGATGAGACGATGAAACATTATATCAACGAAAATGTTTCAAATGTTTCCAAATGCCCATGGGAAAATTTTAATCGTGCTGCCAAATGAAAATGTTTCTTCATGCCCACAGACCCAACAAGAATATTGAACTTGGTTTGGAGAAGTCACAGATCCGATGACATATTAAATTTGGTTTTATAAAAATTGGAATTGGAATTCGAAATTCTAATTCCACCTATTTGGGTGGAAGATACATATTCCCATTTTGGGGAAAAATTGGGATTTCAAAATTCCAATTCCAATTTTTTTGGATGGATACAACATGGAAGAAAAAAACTAGGAATTAGATAATGCCAATTCCAGACTTATTCCAACTACCAAACAAAACCTAAATTAAAATTTGGGAGACACTCTCCTCACTATTATGAAAGAGAATGTACATAAAGGGACCAAGAAAGCCCCACTTACACAAATTATCCCAAGTAAGACAATGATTTTGAACCACCAACCACATGAATAAGTTACACTTGGGCCAAGAAAATTTGTTTCACACTTATTTACACCATGACACCTCCAAACAACTGTCTATCAAGCTCCATTTACCTCACAACCATAGAATACTTGTCAAACAAATTCCTACTCCAAACTAGAATATATTGCACCTCCAAGGAATTTCACTCACGAGAAGAAAGAATCTAGACAAACACTATTCTAGCCCCCCTTTGACCCACTAGTAGCTATGAATCAAAATTCACAATATCGTAGATTTGTGCTAGCGCTTCCTTCTTTCCTTTTCACGACATTCTATTTCGAAGCAACACGCTTTTGCCATCTATCGGCACGATGCACATTTTGGTCACAACGTTCCCTTTTGTTCTCAAGATTCCCCACTCAAGTGTTACATGTCCTTCGAGCGCTACCAATCACCCTTTTTCTGGTAGGCCTAAAAATTTTCAAGTAGGACATGTGGTCGTCTCACGAACATTCGAAGGAATTCAATGTTCTTTGGAGACAAGAAGCCCCACTTGAGTGTCATGGGCCCAATACTTTCTGGGCATGAAACATGGGAATCATGTGGTCATTTGTGGAGATTCAACTTTGTTCGAAGGAAGATTTTACACCGATGTGCTACGTGTTCTTCTTATTGTAGATGCATACTTCCACGCATCCACTTCTGTGAGCTCGTAACTTCTTTCAGTTTTGGCACAACTGCTAAAATTGTTGCATTATTTATAGAAGGGTGTAGCTGAGCATAATGATGGATGATCTAATTCTATTTGTGGGTCAAGGGCTAGCTATCAATTTTAGAGATAGTGATGGAGATCTTAGCTTCTCGGGCTTTGCAGAAATGAACACATGGAACACTATCTGATGTGCTTGTTGTTAGGATTTCTAGGGCGTTGCTTTCTTGCTACTCTATATTATCAAATCTTTATAATCTGATTGATCATTGGTAGATATGTGACTCTCTATTAACAGAGGATTATTTTGGAATCTCACTCTTATAAAAAGCTACTTTTATAAGCCTTAAACGGTATCTATGCATTTGAATCAATAATACAATCAACCGTGCTTTCGGTGTTTTAGTTTTCTTTTAAGATTTGTTGTTTGGATAAGTTTCTGTGTTGTTTCATTGAATTTAGTGTATGCATCTTTTCTTTTTACTGATTAGGCTATTCTCTAGCTTCTCTGTTTTATAGCTTCCATTGTATGATTCATTCTATGTTTATGCTTTAAAAGGATTTTGAATATCTGTGACTATGCCTAGAGTAATTATAGTAAGGTTTCCTTGATATTTCATTTTGTGAAATAGTCTGTGCATTTTAAAGTGTTCCATTTGAAATCTTGGCATCTCACCTTTTATTGTTTCAAGTGAAACTTCTTCCCCCCTTTCCCTCTACAAACAACAAAGAGTCGACTTCTAAAATCCTGGAGGTTGCTTAGTGAAATCGCATAAGCTCCCCCATTCACTAAGCTTCCCGTAGGTTGTATATCTAGGAGTAATTTTAGATATCAACAATTTATTTTTTGGCATGCCTGGTGGGATAGAGCTAAAAGGGGTTGCCTAAAGCTAGTGTATGCTTTGGGAATTTTCAGCTTGGATAAAATAAGAAAATACGCATGATAAGTGGTGGTCGAGGTCCAATTAGACCATGGACCCAAGTTATTACAACTATGTTGATTGGGTTTCTCCCCAACTTAGTCATATGAACCCAGTTCCTAGTGCTAGGGAGATGTTTCTTGATTCTCAGTGCAAGCTGAGGATTATCGATCTTGAACAACAACAGAGAGCCCTCTAGCATTCTTTGGTTATGCTAGAGGATCCCTTTGAGAAGTCATATTCAATAGAGGAGTCTTTGGTTGAGAATCACATCATGTACGAAGAGATTCCAAATGTTTTATGTCTAATGAAAGATCAACCTGTTTGGGGCAAAATTTTCAAAGTCCTCTTTCCAACCCCTAACGTCGGGTTTGGTTTCACTATCTGAGGATGGCTCGATGGTATTGCGCTCAAATCAAAGCAATGGGAAAGGTCAACAAGACCCGCAACTAACACAAGAAAGCAAGGATAGCTTCCTCTCGATACATATGGAGGCTAATTGCCTGAGTTCACTCTTTTCTGAGCTCTCCTATTTTAACAAGGAAGACAAGGTTTCCACTCCAAAATCCTTAGAGAATTCAAAGACACCTCTGAAGGAAGTGTCACTATGGGACACATCATCTAAGCTATCCAATGGGAAAAGATAAGCAGAGGATGATGATCCATAGTTATGGGATGAGTTAGAAACATTTTGTGCATGAGGAGAGCATTCTGATCATTTTGATGGAGTCATCCCCTAAATCCAAGGAAATCGAACCACCTTCTGCTAAGCCCCCAGAGTGCAGTGATGTATCTCCTAAGGCAACTTATTTGACAAAGGTTTGCTACCCAGTCATCTTTTTTTGGAGCGACTAACTTTCCAGTCCGTTAAGGTCATGCTCATGTCAGAGCTTGAAGAGGGTCTTATCAAATAAACCGAGACACTGTCTCATGTGATGTCAGAGTAAATGCCCATGTCATTACAATAAATCCCTATGGTAGCTTCCTTTTTACTCCATTTTTTCTTCCACACACTATTTTAGTGTATTTCTTGTCTATTTTTTGAAATACAGGCACTATTTATTGGGTCAACGCTATGTATGGTATCACTTGCACCTAGCAGAAGAGATCGATGCAAACCCAAGCACTTTGTAATTTCATCATTTGCATCGATATTGGCCCCCAGTTTGACACCTAAATGTACACCTATTGAATGATTCGATGCATAATCTAGCACAATTTTAAAGTGTCCATTTGTCGGCAAGTCATATTTGATTTTCTTGGTGTGTTTATGGTTAGGATATCTTTTGATTTAATGTCCTATCCTTACACTTTATTATTTCCCCTTGTACTTTGCACGTGATTTAAAGATGTTTATGACACCCTCGTGGAGGTTAAGTTGTTTTAGCAAAAGATGTTGTGAGGTTGTTGTGATGATTAAGACACATGAAAATAATGGATGTGAGGTTGTGTGGTAGTGTTTGGGAAATGATACAAGTATTCTCATGTCCTCGCGACTTGATTAGATAGTTAATACCTTTATCCTGTGAGGAAGCGATGGTGGGCAATGTGTCAATTATTAAAGGTCCTCACGAAAAAAATTTAAGACTGTTAGTTTGACCTATGACCCCGCGAGTGAATTATTGTGATGACTATAATAGTTTGTCACATCCTTGTAGTGGTCCGGGGAAATGTTTAAAGGTCGTGAGATTGCAAGGAAGGATAAGATGTTGCGGTGGTCCCTTGTCGCTGCCTTGCAGCTTATTATGTGGGACCCAGTTTTGGCCCACGAGGTAGCGAGGATGTTACACATGGCACCTTATTAGTTTTATTCACCACATCACCGTGAGGTTAAAAAATTATTATGGTTTCATTTCATGGTTGAGAGAGGTACTGACACCTGTTGAAGACCTCTAGCCTCATGTTCTTGCAGGCCTAAATTGAAGTTGTGAGCTTGCAATGAAATAAATTGATAACTTTAATCACTAAATTATAGTTAAGGAAAATCGTTGCGAGTCTCGCGACACTTTATGTGGCTTACTCAAAACTATTTGACAATATATTAAAGAAATAAGTGGTTGTGGGAAGAATATGAGAAGATATGTCATGACTAATGGAATTTTGTAGTTTTTTTAATCTAAAAATCATTCCCTTGCTAGAAAATCATTCCCTTACTACTCAACCTTTTGAGTGTCACATTTAACTTGCTATAACCAAGGGAAAAGGCCACAATGATAGGTCTTGTAGCTATTGGGATAGGAGAAAATCTTGGGATAGTTGTTGATTCTTTTTTTCATTTTGAAACTGTGAGTCATAGCTTAAATATAGGAAGCGACAAATGCATAATGAGTTATGTGTTGTCTAAATTTTGGTTGTTCATTATTGGAAGGGAGTGCTTCTTTGTTTGAGTGCTAATGATGGGGCTTATTGAGGCTACAGAGGGATTTTACACATAACAAGAAGGGGTTAGACAAAGCCATGTTGCAGGATATACAAGGATCATGGCAGTGAGCCACTTGATAATACACTTTGTAATCATAGAGATACTAAAAGCTCTCAACAAATCTCTAAAATCTCTTCCCACAATTAACTTGCAAATGCCTCCTATCTCTCAGATTACTACTTTGGTTCCATGTTCTAGGATGGAGGAAAAGAAAACTTTGGGTGTAGGCACAAAAGATGGGAGTTTGGAGTCATTTGTTTATCCTCGTGTTGTATTTTCAAAGCCATCTCTCGTAAGGGAAGATGGTGAGAGTTTTGAATTATGGTGTTTTCTGCCTCAATAACCACCCATGGGTGATAATGACATGGCTCAGAAGCCTAGTTGGATCACAAGGCTCACAATAATAAGAACTCCATGACCTTGTCCAAATTCACTCGAGGAAACAAACAGATGTAACAACCTTCATTAGGAGAATATCTTCTATGATCGGCTAGTGGCAGTTGGTAACAGAATATAAAAGGAATACTCTGGCTTGTATCTTGTTGCATTCCTTATGTCTATAAAAGAAATACCAAGGCCAATCTTACAGGTTCTAAAAATTCTTTGTACAGGGACAAGTAGAATAGTTTATGTAATAGGTCTTTTTGCAGAAATAAGAATATCAAAGTCTTGTATTAAATGAAATGTATGAATACTTCTAAAGAATTAATTGAAAAAATGATTTGAAGATTGTCTCCTACTCTATTTTCATTCTATTACATAAGTTTGTTTGATCAGAATAGTCAAATTAGTCTTAATGATAATTTTATGAATGTATAATGTATTTACTAGTTTTCTTCAAGGAAGAGATTAAATCCTTTTAGATGCATTATAGTGATATGGATAATACAAGCCATATCCTATATATTATGTTACCAACCACCACTAGCTGGTCAGAAATTACTATGAAAAGGAAAATAAGGGAATTTTGATAGTAATCACTAACTTCAACAAACATCCTCTTTCCCGTCATACTAACATAGAGGTGGAAAGGAAATAGAACTAAAGGAAAATTCTTGAAAATAAATACCATGAGTACTAAACATGAATCCACAAGTAAACATGAGTGAAACATATAATATAAACATAGTTCTTAGCAAACAAACATGAAGTTACTTTGTTCTTCCATGACTGCAAGAATAGTCAAAGAACAGAGTTCCAATTGTTACAGGGAAAATCAAAGAAGAGAGTTCCAATGGTTGTAGGAGCAGTCAAAGAACAGAGTTCTTTCCATAGCTTTCAGTTTCTTAGTGAGAATGAAAATAATTTACCAAAAAACCAACAAAAAAAAAGTAAAATGATTTTAGATTTATGGATTATTGCACTCTCCAAATAGTATTGTAACATGGATTAGACCAATGCTTAACCTATAGGGAAATAGACTCAAAAAACTATAAGAAACATCCAACTTTATGTTTAACCTTCATAGAGACATGAGATTAAGATTACTAAATATGCCTAACATATATGTAATCCTACATAACCAATATTATCATCATATTTATACTATACATACACTTCTCACATTTATCAATTCAATCATGCTTAATCCTTTCCTTCAAAGGAAGTATGATAATAATAAACTCACATCCACATGACAACATGATGAACAACAAAATAATTTATATTCCATTCATATGAGAATTTAAGTACAACATAAAGACAATTAGAAAAATCATATGGATCTATAAAAATAGTGAATTCATTATACTATATTATCCAACGTGTCTTATAATATCAACCTATAAAACCCTAAGATTTAACACTAATTCTATTTTTTTCTCTATGAATACAAAATTTTGGAACCTTCAACAAATGATCCTTGAATCCCTTATATAACTTGGGGGATGCAACAAACTTTAGATCATTTGTTCGAATTGAATCAAAATAGAAATTCTATTCCAAACCTATCTCAGCAAAGAAGAAAAGGTTGTGAGACAATCAAACTCTGATTCTATGGAATAGATATATCAACCGCCATAACCACAACAAAAAAATAGTTGAACCAAATGGTGATGTTTCTGTTACAAGATGTAAGAAAATCTAACAAGAAAAACAACTAGAGAAAAATGAGGGCACTAAAATTATCCTGTCACCTTCAATTTGGTTATTAGGTTCATTCCTAACAATGTGGCACATCTGTGGCATAACTGATCCTGACAAGATGTCCATGTAGATAACTGCTTAACCTCACTAAATTTTGTTAGTCACCATGTCATCACACAATGAAATCAACAAAAAAAGAACCAAAAATGAGATATTGGGCCTTGTCATTGAGTAACTTGTTTTCTCTTCCCCTAAGTAAAATCACTCTATTTGCTTACTTCTTTCTCTCTCGACCACCTAAAAGATTTCAAACTATCGATCTATGACACAGATTCTTCCCACTTGACATATGTGACAACACATGAGTCTATGATGAACTTGCTAAAACTAATCTCAAACTTAAGGATCATATCCAAAACATCATTGAACTCAAGAATATCAATTCACTATCAACAAAAATCATGGTCTCCACACTTGGACAGATGAGACCAAAATCAGATTTCCACTTCTCTACTTCTTTCATGTTCTTGTCTTTATCTAAAATATGTGAAACCAGAGGATGGTCAAGGCCTACCAAGTATTTTAATTTGTTATTGATTAATTTTTTCTTTCCCTTGAAGTATGCCAATAAATAAAGTACCAAATTGATCATTTCTTTGGTGTCTTCAATAATAGGAGATACATCATCCCTGTATTTTTTTCCAATGTCCAATTGGATCATAATAACTAACCTTGTTGACCACATAGTGAAAAAAGGCTCCAAGTAGGAAATAAAATCATCACATTGCCTCTCACATTGAACTTAAGAAGACTAGGAAGCATGAACAACATCAACCTTAGACTTGACATTATCAACCATGTGTTGAAGAACCTTCATGAGAACACTAACACACTTTTTCTTCACTTCCTCTTCTAAAGATTCAATCTTTCTAGCATAATCCTCCAACCTATTTTGTACATCTTGAGACAGAACTACCTCACCTTGAATTGGTTGTTCATCTATAGGCTCTATAGATGGGATCATACGAAACCTTGAAACATACATCAATAGTTTTTTATTCAATGCTACATTCTCAATCATGACCTCCTCATACTTCTTAGACATACTCTCCATGTCAATATACGTCTCCTTATGAATCTCATCTTTGTGCTTTGATTTTTCCTTTTTCATCATTGACACATGGTTAAGCATGTCTGCAATCTCCACTTGACCATTGTTCTAAACAATCTTAATGATGGAATTACCTCACCTCTCTTCACCAATATTAATCATATAGGTCTTATGTGCATTTGGGGCTAATTCCCCAATAGAAAGGGTTTTTGATTTGGGTTCAAAACCTGAATCTCTCAAGAAAGAAACCCACTCATGCTCAAAGGAGAAAGAAAATCCCACCCTAGAAGCAATAACATACCACTTTCCATAACATGTTTCCTGGCCTCTTCAATTGTCATTTGAACTGAATCAGGGTCATATCATTGCCAGCTGGAAAGTTAAACCTGTTGTCAATCTAAGCTAGAATCTTCTCCCTCCTGATCCATCAACTTCTTGACCTATCTTCCTTTCAAATTTATCAAGAAAATTTTTAACTCCATAGTTTGTATGAAATTATCATCCTCTAAGAATTGTTGGGAAGCAATCTCCCTATCATCTATCAATTTTTCCAACGAGTGATCCTTATACAATTCCAATCCATCACCAAACCTTTCCCTAAGCTTTCTCACTAAGCCTCCTTGTTCTTTTATCAAATTTATGATCATCTCTATCACCCACATAATTATAGGTATACTCCATAATTTGAGGCCTAGTCCTTGCCCTTTTAGGAGGGTATTCCTCAACTGAAGAGGAAGTGTCAGAATCATCTTCTGAAATTGTAACTATATTTTATCTTAATTATTACTGAGGTAGAAGAGATAGAATTTGAGCCATCAGAGCATCAAAATTTTCTTCATCTCCTCAATTATTTTAAGAGGAGGTAAATCACAATAAAATCTAGGAAAATCATTATTTACCTGAATCAACCTTGTTTCGCACATCACTAGATTCCTCCATTTCTCCCTAATTTCCAGAACATCCTTCTTGAAGAAAAATTTCTCACTACATCTTCATCATCCAAAGGCTCATGAGAGGGAATATTTATCCAACGTATAATCTGTGCAAATTACCCCTGATAAAACCCTCTGCATCACAAAACCTGCGAGGAGAAATATCCAACTTGAATTACTTCAAAAAGGTGTTGAGCTCTTCAACTACCATCTTTCCAATGGAGAATTATAAAACTTTAATCAATCTAGGAAAAAGAGTACCCCTTCTATTATTATCATAACAATTTTCCTATCCTCTTCAACTATCATTTGAATTGAATCGGGAACATATCATTGCCAAGTGACAAGTGAAACCTATTGTCGATCTGAGCTAGAATCTTCTCCCTCTTGATCCATCAGTCTCTTTACCCATCTTCCTTTCAACTTTATCAAGAAAATTTTGGACTCCATAGTTTGTATGAAATTACCATCCTCTAAAAATTGCTAAGAATTAATCTCCCTATCATCCATCAATTTTTCCAATGACTGATCCTTATATAATTCCAAGCCATCACCAGGCCTTTCCCTAATATTTCTCCCCGAGCCTCCTTTTCTTTGATAAACTTCATGATCATCTCTATCACCCACATCATTATAGGTATACTTAATAATTTGAGGCCTATTCCTTTCCATTTTAGGAGGATATTCCTCAACAGAAGAGGAAGTGTCATAATCATCTTCTAAATTTGTAACTATATTTTATCTTAATTATTACTGAGGTAGAAGAGCTAGAATTTGAGCCATCAGAGCATCATAAATTTTCATCATATCCTCAATTATTTTAAGAGGTGGTAAATCACGATAAAATCTAGGGAAATCATTATTTACCTAAATCAACCTTGTTTTGCACATCACTAGATTCCTCCATTTTTCCTTGATTTCCAGAACATCCTTCTTGAAGAAAACATTTATCACTACATCTTCATCATCCAAAGGATCATGAGAGTGAATCTTTGTCCAAGGTATCATTTGCATAAATTCCTCCTAATAAAACCCTCTGCATCACAGAACCTGCGAGGAGTAGTCTCCAACTTGAATTGCTTCAAGAAGGTGTTTAGTTCTTCAACTACCATCTTGCCAATGGAGAATTCTAAAACTTTAATCAATCTACGAAAGAGAGTGCCCCTTCTCTTATTATGAAAGTAGTCCCTCTCACCTAAAAATAATTTCTAGAAAAACTCAATAACAACAACTCTTTTAGGTAAAAACTTAGCTAGATGGAGAGTGTAGGCGGGAGAAAGGGTTTTAGGAGGCATCGCAGAGGATGAGGCAGATGGAGAGGGCAATGGAGATGATGGTGATGGTAACTCAGCTTTTCACGGGGAAGGAGTCCTTGGCTTCTTTGTTGGTGCTGGGAGGTAGATGTTCCTGCCTCATTGTGTGCTTGGAGTTGGAGATCAAAGGCCCTTGGTTGCTATCGAGTGTGAGGGGTCCTACTACGCATGGTCTCCCCACTACTCCGATGGTTACCATCCTTGTTTGTACTTCCCTCTTTTTGGTCAAGGGGGAAGATCTGGTGTTATAAATATGCCCTGGGACAAAATACTGATTTTATTCAGAGGGCGGTTCATTTGTGTTGTTGTTTTTGATGAGAGGCAAAAGGGTTTGTGGGATTGTTTTAACTCTTTTGTTTTAATCTTGACTGATCCTGTCCACCCCCTACTCTTGGAAGATTTTTATTAAAGGTTTGGCCCCCTATTTGGCTCTTCCCCTTAGTGTATTACTCATATTGAGGTGGAGCATACCCCTATTGAGGTGGGTTTTTTTCTGTGACTTCTTGATGGTGGAGTACCTCTCTGCCTCATATTTCTTCTTCTCTATTTCCTATCGAGGTGGAAGATCCTATTGAGGTGGAGGCTTGGCCTATTGAGGTGGTTTGGGACTGGTGGATGGAGATAGTTTTGGGCAATGTGTGGTCTCCTTCTCCGTTTAGGCACAAGAAGGCAAGATGGAAAAGGCTGGGGACTAACTGTGTAGTCTTTAAGGTGGATTGGTATGTGATATGGAACCAATCTAGGGCTGGTGGTTTTCCGATGGTGTTGGGTGATATTCATTACTTTGGATATCAACTCTGTCACCAAAGTTGTGTTTTAGGGAATCCTTGGCTATCCTATTTTTACATTTTGCTTGATTTATCTTTGTTGGTGGCTGGGAGATGTTTATAGATGGATGAAGAAATTCTTCAAGGGTCCATTTTGTATGCTAGGAGTTCTTTGCTGGCGGTTGGGAGGAGCTTGTAGATGGATGTTGAAAGCTTTCAAGGGCCCATTCTGATAGATGGGTGTTTTCAATTAAGGTCTAAGGTAGGTATGGGGGAAATGATATCCTATGGTGTTGTTCTATTAGGTTCTGGGATCCATGTCAAAACCCTGGTTTTCTATTTGGAGAACCTCACAACTCCAGCAAACTTAATGGTGTAAGGCTTTGGTCTTATTTGGGAAACTAGGGGTTTAATGGTTTATCTTTTTTTAGTTGTTGTTTGTTATAGTTTATGGGTTGCTAGTTCAAAATGTATACCTCTTAGCATCATTTCTTCTTAGTCGGGTTCCAGATTCCTGCCAAAATCTTTCTGTACAGGGTTTCGGGGCCCCTTCAAAACCTGTATTTACCTTAATAAAAAATAACTCTGTCAGGTAAAAAAATGGCAATATATGAGGAGGTTGAGAAACCATAAACTCTGAACATAATGAAGTCATCAAAGAAATAAAAATCACTCAAGTTGTGATCAAAGGGTCTATAAAAAAACCTATTGAGGTGGCCTAAAAAAAATTTGAACCTGAAAAATTATCCTACTTATGTCCCTCCCTAAGAGGTTCTTGATGGGGGAAACAATCTAATTCTAAAAATATATAAAACTTGGGGTCGGGTGGCTCATATCCCACAATCTTGTCCAATATTGCACATGCATCCTCTCTCTAGATGGGGGAACCTTCTCCAAGTACAATCTTTTATCTATATTATTAACATTGAAATATAAAATCAAATGATACAATAAAGAGTAATGTTTGAAATTAATAATTGCAAGCTTCTCATGGATAGAAACTAGGCCTTCATATAAGGCATTCACCAAGTATGCTACAAAGTCATAGTTTGTATTAGTCTATGGATTCTAGATTTCCATCGCCATGCACATTACATAAATTAGAACCATACCCTCCCCATCAAGTCCTATAACCTTGCCAATAATTCCTACTTTTCCCCTTTTTAGTAGAACCAAACCCATAAGTAGACATAGATAGATTTTATTGACTCATTTCTCCTAAATCCCATTCAGGAATTAACAAGAACCAGAAAAAAAACCCACTGAAAATATTTCTTGAGAACAGAGAGAAAAAACAATTACAAGTTCATTTAAATCACCCCCAATAGCATTAGACACTTGCTCTGTAATTTTGTTTCTGTACCTCAAACTCTCGACTGAGAAAATCTCAAATTTTTCATTATAATATGAAAATTAACTCAACCATCATTTTGAAATTAATGTCGCATGGTTCAACTATCATCTCGACTAGCCATGTGATAAATGTATTGTGCATTTTGTCTCTTGCATAGACATTGTCATGCGATACTTCTTTAAATCTTTGAAGCTTAGTTGTCAATCTCCACCTAAGTCAGACAAACTCAACTGATACACACCAGCTGCATATGGTAATCAAGTGCATCCATTAGTCATTAGAGTGCCACGTATAACATCCTCACTTCCTGGCGGGAAAAAATTTAGGTCCCACATAATAAATTGTGAGCCATGTCATATGAAATGTGGGCCTACAGGGTGGCACATAGAGATATTCCTTCAGTCTCAATATGTTAGTGAGTGATTTCTCTTTGCATAGAAGTTCATTAAGATGTGGCACACGATGGCGAAGTGGGAGTTCATTTCTCCTTCAATGCATCATCGAACAATGATGTTGGTCACAAGTCAAATTAAATTTAGCTGAGTTTAATCAGTGGAACAATGGGGGCTTTCAAATGTTTCAACATGTCATCATGCCTGATGTGACATATGATATGTCAATTCTGTGACGTTCATGCGAATGCATTGAGAATAAAAGAATGAAGAGAAAAAAGTTATTGAGCTTGGTGGAAGGATTTCAAATTAATGTTGTAGCATTTGTAATAAATTAAATACCAACCTTAACTTTGAACCTGGTGTAATTATAATCTTTAAACAAAAACAGTTATCCTAAAACTAAAAATAGACCAAATTAAATCTTAAACCTTATAGTAGACAAAGCTAAATCTAAACCCCAATTGAAATTAAACCCTACCCCTAACACACAATAACTTGAAACTTAATTCCCTAATAATAAATGAAAATTAATTTTAAACCTAAACCAAATTGAATCACAATCAAAACCCTAAAGCAAGTTGAACCCTAATCATAAAACTAAATGAACACCAAACTAAATTAAACACTAACTCTAAACCAAATTTTACCTTAACCTTAACAATAAAGAAAATTAAACCCTAGTAGTAAGAGTATTTTAACACTAGGAAAAATTTAAACCTAACCCTAGATCTAACCAAAAAGTATATGAAACTAAACCTATCAATTATCAAATCTATGTTGTTCTTTAAATCCCCAAAAAATAAAAATTAGGACATATAATCAAATCAAATCCCAACCCTTTTAAAATGTAACCTTAATCATTAGTAAACCCAAACCTCACTCCATAAGCTTAAATAAATACCAACCTTCACTTTGAACCTAATGTAATTATTGTTGGAGATTTACTTATGACAGCTAGTTGATTGTATGTTTGTCATTGATGACAACATATAATATACAACAATGTTCTATATGTACTTATCATAATGATGATATCAAGCCTTGCTTGGATATAGTCAGGTTGTATACATGTTTAGTATGTTATGTTTATACACACAGACTCGGATATTAAGTTTAAGTTGTGTTGTGTAATTCTGTTAGTGGTAGTTACAGTTTATGGAGTGTATCTGCACAAAGCCGACGTATTTGCATTGGTTCTTGAGTTGCGCCTATCTTTGGTATATGCATGTGTATATTCATGATTAGTTATGATTTTAAGACATTTATCTAAAGGTTCCAAATGTGTCTCAAGAAGATTGCAAAGTTAGACTTAATTTGGTGAGGCCGACTTAGTGAAGCATCATGTCTATTTAGTTTATATTTGCGTGATTGTAATTATGCTTGCGTGATTAGTAAAGTCAACAAGGATGTTATGAAGAGTTGTCTTACAGGTCCCATGATCTCATACTTTGAGGAAGATACTTATAGCAAGTCATTTGTGATATGCTAAGTGTGAATGACATGAAAAGAGACATAAAATGTACAGAGAAGAATATCAGTTGCAGTTCATTCATCAAGGGTCTATGTGAAGAAGCAGTAGAAGATTACAATACATTGGAAGTGATCAAGATAGTAGGTCTACTCTATAGTTCATCATCAGATATAGTGCATATATGTTCTATAGAAGGTTGTAGCCTTCACCATTAAGAAGTGAGCTTTTGGACAGTGAGTCCACCACCCCTAATAGGGTTACTTGTAAAAGACTCCTAACAGGATCTGACCCTTAACTAGGTCACTATACTTATTGCATTGTAAAGTACAACTTCTAATAGGGATTACTATAAATAAGTATAGTTCATTGTGGGTACTAATTCCCACTAGAGTTTTTACCATTTGGTTTCCCCGTAACCAAATTATGGCATTGTCTATTTGTGTTATCTGAATGTGCATTTTCTTTATTATATTCTGGAGTTAATAAGGTTAAAGAATTAAATAAGCTGATAACTGATTCACACCCCTCTCAGTTATCCTTTGGGACTATTCTAACAATTGGTATCAGAGCCAAGTGCCTTGGAGAAGAAGCCTAACAACTTAAGGTAGATCAGATGTCTTACTTCAGAAAAGAGAGCCCTAAATTCGATGGAGAAAATTATCTGGATTGGAAAAACAAAATGATAACACATATACAGTGTGTTGGTTTTGATATCTTTGAGATAGCCACACAAGAAGTTGTTATCCCCTCTTTAAAAGATCTATCAAGAGATGATGCTACTAGTAAACAGAAGGATACATTCATAGCTAATGTAGTTTCCAAAGAAGCCTTTATAAGCGCACTATCTGACAGTGAATTTTCTGAGATCAAGAAATTAGACAAGGCATACACAATATGGAAGTATTTAGAAGACATGTTTGAAGGAGATGTTCAAGAAAATAATGCACACTGGAAGACATGGAAAAGGAAATACAACAGTCTTGAGATGTTACCTAAAGAAAACATTAGAGCCTATAATCAGAGGATAAATGAAGTAGTCTCTGGAATCAGAAACAATGGTGGAGATATATCAGAAGAATATATAATGGAAAAGTTGTTGACTACCTTAACATCAGACTATGAAAACAAGATAAGTATTCTAGAGGAAACCATGCAATTTTCACAAGACTTCAAGAGAGAGACTTTGATCAGTAAAATCTCTGCATTTGAGATATCAAGATTGAAGACTGAACCAAAAGGTGAAACAACCTTCAAAGCCTCAGTTCATGGTAAGAAATCTCACATCTCTAGCAATAATGAGAAAGAAGAAGTTGATGAAGAATTAGAAGAAATCATTGCCATGATTGCTAGAAGAGAAAAGAAAGGCAAAGGGAAATATGAAGGACAACTTCCATTCAAATGTTTTTCATGCAAAAAGATCAGTCACTTTGCATCCAAGTGTCCTACAAGAGTAAAGAAATTCAGATCTGACTATAAACCTAAATACAGGAAGGAATGCTATCATGCTGAAGAAGGTGTAAGTTATGAAGATTCAGGAGAAGATAAAATTGGATTCATTAACCTTAAAGACATTGAAAAAGTGATTGAGCATATGGACATTGAAAATATAAAGGAAACACATGAGTTAGCCCTAATTTCCAAAGCTGACATCAGAACTAATTGGATCATTGATAGCGGATGCTCTCATCACATGATAGGTGATAAAGACAGATTTGTTCATCTAGACAAGTAGAAAGGTGGTATGGTTAGATTTGGAGATAACACTCCTAAACCTATCATATGAAGAGGATCCATCACCCTGGATGGAAAGAACAAGACATATGATGTTCTGTAAGTTGACGGATTACATCACAATTTACTAAGTGTTGGACAACTACTTGAAAAAGGTTATCATTTGGAATTCAAAGACAACAAATGCATTATTAGCAACAAAGAAGGAGACATGATTGCATTAGGTTCCAAAACAAAAGGTAATGTTTTCCAGCTCAATTCAGATGTAAGTTTTTTTTTTGCAAAAGTGGATGACAGTTGGTTATGGCACACGAGACTATGTCATATCAATTTTGATAATATAGTAAAGATAAGCAATGTCAATGCAGTTAAAGATCTTCCAAGTATTACAAGACCAATTGACACAATATGCAGAGAATGTGTTATGGGAAAGCATGTAAGGATTTCTTTCAGAAGTAAGCAAAACTCAACTGAAAACAAGTTAGACCTAGTGCATATAGATTTATGTGGTCCTACTCAAACTAGGTCATATTAAAGAGAAAGGTATTTGATTTTGTTTGTTGATGATTTTTCAAGAATGATGTGGGTTGCGTTCTTAAAGGAGAAGTCTGAAGCCTTTAAGAAGTTCAAAATATTCAAAGCCAAAGTGGATAATGAATCTGGATTAAAACTAAAATGTCTAAGATCAGATAGAGGAGGAGAATTCCCCTCCAACCAGTTTTATGACTATTGTGAAGAACATGGAATTAAAAGACAGTTGAGTGCACCCAGAACCCCACAGCAGAATGGCATAGCAGAAAGAAGGAACCAGATCATACTTGATACTTCGCGCACTATGATGATTGAAGGAAAAGTTATGCACACCTATTGGAGAGATGCAGTTAATACAACAATATACACTATCAATAGAACTCAACTAAGGCCAGGCATGGATAAGACACCTTATGAACTTTGGTTTGGTAATGTACCTACAGTAAAATACTTCAGAATATTTAGCAGCAAGTGCTACATCAAGAGAGATGATGGTGTTGGTAAGTTTGATGCTAGAAGTGATGAAGGTATTTTCCTTGGTTACTCTACTAAAAGCAAAGCATACATATGTTTTAATTTGAGATTAAAGAAGATAATTGAAAGTACTCATGTAAAGATTGATGAGAAGTTCATGGTTCAAGAAAGGTATTGTGAATATGCACCTATGATTGAGGATGAACCCAGGCAGAGCAGTAAAGACACTGTTATTGAAGAAATGTTTGATTGCATTGATTTTTCATGCAATGAACCTGAATCAAGCAAAGAAGTTTCACAGATTAGAGATGAGGATGATACACCAAAAGTTTCAAAGTTCACATCTAGATATCATTCAAAGGAGGATATCATTGGAGATCAAAGCAGCAGTGTGTTGACAAGATCAAAAGAAAAAAGGTTAACAGAGGATGAAGAGGTATGTTTACTTTCACAGATCGAACCTTTAAATGTTGAAGATGCTTGTAAGGATTCTGATTGGTAGAAAGCAATGGAAGAAGAATTAGATCAAATAATAAAAAATGATACATGGGAATTGGTCCCTAGACGCAGTGACAAAAATGTGATTGGAACAAAGTGGGTATTCAGAAACAAGATGAATGAAGATGGAACAGTAATCAGAAAAAAAGCAAGACTAGTGTGTAAAGGATATGCATAGAAGGAAGGGATATATTATACTGACACATCTGCCCCTATGAGTAGACTGAAAGCCATAAATTTATTCTTGGCTTATGCAACATTCAAGGATTTTAAATTATATCAAATGGATGTTAAATCAGCTTTTCTGAATGGTGACTTGAAGGAAGAAGTATACATAGAATAGCCCAAAGGATTCAATCTATCAGATAAGCCAGATATGGTATGGAGATTAAAGAAAGCACTCTATGGACTTAAACAGGCCCCAAGAGCTTGGTATGAGAGACTAGATGGTTATCTTAGTAGGATTGGATTTAAGAAAGGAGCAATAGATTGTAACCTATTCATAAGAGAGACACCTGATGGACTACTGCTTGTAGCCATATTTGTTGATGACATTATCTTTGGAGGTAATGACAAGCTTAGTTCAGAACTTGCAAAAGAAATGCAGAATGAATTTGAAATGAGCATGATTGGTCTTATAAAATTCTTTTTGGGATTAATTTTAAAGAAGACAGATAAATGAATATTCATAAATCAGTCCAAATATGTGAGGGAAATATTGAAGACCTTCAAGATGGAAGACTATAAGCCAGTATGCACTCCTATGATAATTGGAAGCAAACTTTCTAAAGAAGATGATTCCACAGCAGTTGACAAGACATTATATAAGTCTATGATTGGAAAACTTATATATCTTACTCAATCTAGACTAGACATATCTAATGCAGTTGGCACTATTGGAAGATTTGCAGCTAAACCAAAACAAAATCATCTAATGGCAATAAAGAGAATATTAAGATATCTAAAAGAAACTATAGACTATAGTTTATGGTATCCTAAATCAAAGAATGTACAACTTCATGTGTATACAGTTGTAGATTGGGGAGGTTGTCTTGACGACAGGAAGAGTACTTCTAGAGGAGCAGTATTTCTTGGAGATAGGTTAATTTCTTGGGTAAGCAAGAAGCATAATTGTATCTCTCAATCGACAACAGAAGCTAAATATGTTGCAGTAGCATTGAATTGTTCAACAATGGTTTGGATCAAACAGATGGTTAAAGACTTTGGTATACATGTTGGCTATCCTATTTTTATTCACTGTGATAACACCAGTACTATCAACATGTCCAAGAATCCTGTGATGCACGCAAAGAAAAAACACATTGAGATTAAATACTATTTTATTAGAGAAAAAGTTGCAAATAATGAAGTAAAATTGGACTATGTGAGCACCAAAGAACAGTTAGCAGATATTTTCACAAAGCCTTTATCAAAAGATACTTTTGAGTATCTCAGGGAGAATTTGGGAGTAATTCCCTCTCCTGAGTCTGATTAGAAAAATTAGCAAGTACATCAGCCATTAAGTGACTGATGAATGGTTGTCTACTCTACTTCTGGAGTAGTACCTGTGCTTAATTGTTTATGGCACCCTTTGCCATTGATGTCAAAGGGGGAGTATATAGTAAGGGGGAGCATATACTCTGGGGGAGTATAAACACTAATAGAGGAGCTACGACAGTATAGAGAAATCTTTGATGAGGATATTGAGAAGATTGTAATAAGAAAGAAGACACCAGGTGATGAAGATGTTTTAATATCATATGTTTCCATCAATTTCAAAGAGGGAGATTGTTGGAGATTTACTTATGGCAGCTAGTTGATTGTATGTTTGTCATTGATGACAACATATAATATACAACAGTGTTCTATATGTACTTATCAGAATGATGATATCAAGCCTTGCGTGGATATATTTAGGTTGTAGACATGTTTAGTATGTTATGTTAATACACACAAACTCAGATATGAAGTTTCAGTTGTGTTGTGTAATTCTATTAGTGGCAGTTTCAGTTGTGTTGTGTAATTCTATTAGTGGCAGTTACAGTTTCTAGAGTGTATCTGCATAGAGCTGATGTATTTGCATTGGTTCTTGAGTTCCACCTATCTTCGGGATATGCATGTGTATATTCATGATTAGTTACGAGTTGAAGACAGTTATCTAAAGGTGCCAAACATGTTTCAAGAAGATTGCAAAGTTAGAGTTAATTTGGTGAGGCTGACTTAGTGAAGCATCACGTCTATTTAGTTTATATTTGTGCGGTTGTAATTATGCTTGCGTGATTAGTAAAGCTGACAAGGATTTTATGAAGAGTTTTCTTATAGGTCCCATGATCTCATACTTTGAGGAAGATACTTATAGCAAGTCATTTATGATATGCTAAGTGTGAATGACACGAAAAGAGACAGAAAATGTACAGAGCAGAATATCAGTTGTGGTTCATTCATCAAGGGTCTATGTGAAGAAGCAGTAGAAGATTACAATACATTGGAACTGATCAAGACAATAGGTCTACTCTATAATTCATCATCAGATATAGTGCATATCTATTCTACAGAAAGTTGTAGCCTTCACCATTAAGTAGTGAGCTTTTGGACAGTGAGTCCACCACTCCTAACAGGGTTACTTGTAGAAGACTCCTAACAGGGTCTGACCCTTAACCAAGTCACTATACTTATTTAATTGTAAAGGACAAATCCTAACAGGGTTGAAATATCTTCTAACAAGGATTACCATAAACAAGTATAATTCATTGTGGGTACTAATTCCCACTGGGGTTTTTACACTTTGGTTTCCCCATAACCAAATTATGGTGTTTTCTATTTGTGTTATCTGAATGTGCATTTGCTTTATTATATTCTGGAGTTAATAAGGTTAAAGAATTAAATACGTTGATAACTAATTCACCCCCCCTCTCTCAATTATCCTTTGGGACTATTCTAACAATTATAATATTGAAACAAAAATAGTTATCCTAAAAATAAAAAAGACCAAATTGAATCTTAAACCTGATAGTAGAAAAATTTCAATCTAACCCCCAATCCAAATTAAACCCTACCCCTAACACACAATAACTTGAAACTTAGTTACCTAACAATAAACAAAAATAAATTTTAAACCTAAACCAAATTGAATCGTAATCAAAACCTTAAAGCAAGTTGCAACCTAATCATAAAACCAAATGAACACCATACCAAATTAAACACTAACTCTAAACCAAATTTTACCCTAACCTTAACAATAAATACAATTGAACCCTAACACTAAGAGTATTTGAACACTAGACAAAATCGAATCGTAACCCTAAACCTAATAAAATACTATAAGAAACTATACCTAGCAAGTATCAAATTTGTGTCATTCTTTTGTTCCAAACAAATCAAAATTAGGACATAGAATCAAATCAAATCCCAACCCTTCTAAAACGTAACCTTTAACATTATTAAACCCAAACCTCACTCCATAAGCTTAAATAAATACCAACCTTAACTTTGAACTCGATGTAGATATAATCTTTAAACAAAAATGGTTATCCCAAATCTAAAAATAGACCAAATTGAATCTTAAACTTGATAGTAGACAAAGATGAATCAAAACCCTAATCCAAATTAAACCCTACCCCTAACACATAATAAATTGAAACTTAGTTCCCTAATAATAAATAAAAATGAATTTTAAACCTAAACCAAATTGAATCGTAATCAAAACCCTAAAGCAAGTTGAATCCTAATCATAATACTAAATGAACACCAAACCAAATTAAACACTAACTCTAAGCCAAATTTTACCCTAACCTTAACAATAAAGAAAATTGAACCCTAACACTAAGAGTATTTGAACACTGGAGAAAATTGAACCCTAACCCTAGACCTAATGAAACAATATAAGAAACTAAACCTAGCAATTATCAAATATTTATCTTTATTTAAATCCAACAAATCAAAATTAGGACATAGAATCAAATCAAATCCCAACCCTTTTAAAAATTAACCTTAAATATTATTAAATCCCAATCTCACTGCATAAGCTTAAATAAATACCAACCTTATGATGAACTACAACTAATTATATGTTTGAAGTCATTTGTTGATATTCAACCGAGTTGCAGATGTGATGATAAACATTATTAGTTGATGTATTGTCATTGATGTCAACTTATTCTAGTATTATTATGGTCGAAAACATTTATTATGTATTAAAGAGCTATAAAAAACAAAGTTTATATTGTCGGGGATTGACGAGTTTTGTATACACCAAGAGACAGTGGACACCGAGTAAAATACAGTGTATACTGAGCACAATATTAACTGAGCTAGGGATCACCGACACAACAAGGTACTGACAGAGAAATTAATTCAAATCGAGGCCGACTAGAATGTTGAGTTGGCAATTGATAATTTTGAGGTAAAAGATAAGTTTTGTTATTTTGATCAAACGGTTATAAAAATTCAATGAAGATCAGACGACAAAGATTGAAACATGTTTTTAACGCAGCTGCCGAGGAAGGATCAAGTGGGAAAATTAATGATGGAGATTAAGCAGCAAAATATGAAGGATGAAATTAAATTAAATGAGACATGATGTCTATATAAGAGACACGAGATTCATTATGAATATACATGTGAGCACAGATGCTAAAGTGCACATGCCAATTTTATGCATGACTAATCAAACTGGTTAAAGACAGTACCGAGCATTTTCCACAGACATCACTGAGAAAATAGAGGAAAGAGCATTACCACAAAGAATAGAGTATGGTGAATCAGATGAACTAAAGTGAAAAAATTGATCAGAGAGTTGGATCTTCACCGAGATCACTTCAGAAGAGTGAAAATATTTTTGGTTACCGGTCCTAGGTGGTTTTTCCCTTAGCGGGGTTTCCATGTTAAAAATCTATGCGTCAATGTGCATGAATGATTATGGATTGTTATTTTACTTTACACTTTATTTTATTGACCTATATCGGTAATTACAGTATTAATTTACTGGCATTCGGTAAAAACTATTGACTAAAGTTTGAGATTACATAATACATCTTACTGAGCTTATTTATATGATTGAATTTGTTTTGATATACATCTGGGGGAATTTGGGACTATAGGATAATTGATGAGGAAAATGATTCTAACTGATTCATCCTCCCTCTCAGTTATTCTAACAATAGGTATCATATCATACAATGCTTAGAAGAAAGTTTTGAAGAACTTAAGCTAAATATCACAAGATGTATAAGAGAGACACACCGAAGATGAACAAGGATAACTTCTCGACATGGAAAATTAGAATGAGACTATACCTATTAGGAATTGGAGACAAAATTGCAAATTATCTAGATAATGAGTTCATTCTACCTTCTGGACCTTTGACTGTTAATCAGGTGAAAGAGAAATATGAACATAACCTTATAATGGTGGAGATTGCTTCTTCACTTACTGATGTAGAATTTGAGGACATCAAGACATGTACAACTGCCAAGAAGATGTGTGATCAACTTTCACTAGTTTATGGAGGAGATGCAAATGTACTGAGAGCCAAATTTGAAAGTCTTTGAGGAAAGTTTGATGATATGAGAATGAAGGAAGGAGAGAACATAATATAGTACAATACCCAACTTAAGGAAGTTGTGAATGCTATTCAAGGATATGATGGAACCATTGATGAAGATACTATTGTGAGTAATATTCTTAGAACTCTATTGCCTATTTATTCTATAAGAGTGTTTGCAATACATGAAATGAGAGAAGCACTTGGAAATAACATTACTATTGATAGTCTTTGTTAGGAATAAGGTGTCTCAACCTTGGATAATTCCTATTCTTATTATTTGTTTTGTAAAATGTATTTCTTGCAAATAATGTTGATGTGTCGGCATCTTGAATTGTGTGTAAGGAGATCATGGCTAAAACGGTTATGACAGATTCCTATGACACGTAAGAGCTATGTCAGGAAGATTCAATGATAGGTGAAGACGTGGCAACTGATAAATTTGAGTCCTATACACTCTTCCCCATGTGGGGTTAAATTTTGGGTTTCCTATTTTCTCGGAGAATGGTAAAACCCTAATACGGTTATCTTTTGGAGTAGCCCTAAAAAGTGAAGTGCATGATATAAGCGTTTGTTAGGGTTGCGAAGAGATGTGATGCGAGT
>MU223910.1:1055661-1066223 GCA_018584345.1 Thuja plicata | reverse complement strand
GTTTGGTGAATATGTCTGCAACTTGTTCTTTAGTACTCACATATTCCAACCTTACTTCTTTATTCTGTACTAATTCCCTCAAGAAATGATACTTTATTTCTATATGCTTGGTTTTGGTGTGCATCACTAGATTATTTGAAATGTTAATGGCACTGGTGTTGTCACAGTAGATAATAATTGGTTCTTTCACTTCTTCCTTCATTCCTGACAACAACTACTTGAACCATATGATGTTTGAACAGTTCACTGCTGCAGCAACATAATCTGTCTCTGCTGTAGATTGAGAGATACAATTCTATTTCTTGATATTCCAAGATACTAACCTCTTTCCAAGAAAGAAATCTCCACCACTGGTTCTTTTCCTTTCATCAACACTTCCAGCCCAATCAACATCAGTGAATGCCTTCAAATCAAAGTTCCCACCTTTCTTATACCATAAACCATAGTCTTTAGTACCCTTTAGATATCTCAAAATTCTTTTGATTGCCATTAGGTGATTCTCTCTGGGATTAGCTGAAAATCTTGCAACAATACCAACTGCTAATGCAATATAAGGTCTGGTGTGAACAACATATAACAATTTTCCAATCATGGATCTGTAGTTGGTCTGATCTACCTCCTTTGAATCATCATCCTTAGATAATTTTTGTCCAGTACACATGGCGGTTCCAATAGGTTTGGAATCTTCCATTCTAAATTTCTTGAGTATCTCCTTGATATATTTTGATTGAGTAATGTAGATAACATCCTTCATTTTATGAACTTGTAATCCAACAAAGAATTTTATCTCACCAAACATAGACATCTCAAATTCTTTACTCATAGCTACAGAGAATTATTTGCATAAGTCATCATATCCAGTGAATAATATGTCATCAACAAATATCTCTACTAGAAATATTTTGTTCTGTAGTCCTTCTTTGATGTACAGGATATTGTTATCACTAGTTCTCTGAAATCCAATATTTACTAGGTAACCATGCAATCTTTCATACCGGGCTCTAGGCACTTGCTTCAATCCATACAATGATTTGTGCAACTTGCAAACCATATTCCTTTTGCTAGGATCAACGAATCCTTCAGGTTGTTCAATGTAGACTTCTTCTTCTAGGATTCCATTCAAAAATGTAAATTTTACATCCATTTGATAGGCTTTGTATCCTTTATGTGCAACATATGCCAGAAGAGTTCTGACTCCTTCAAGTCTTGCAACATGAGAAAAAGTTTCTCCATAATCAATACCCTCTTCTTGAACGTATCCTTTAACAACTAGTCTGGCCTTATTTCTAAAAACTTCACCATTTTCATTCATCTTATTTCTAAAAACCCACTTGGTTCCAATCACATTCTTGTCCTTTGACCTAGGCACAAGAGTCCAATTTTTGTTCTTTTGAATCTGCTCAATTTCTTCATTCATTGCCTCTATCCAAATTTCATCATTCAATGCATCTTTAATTGTTCTAGGTTCAAATTTACTTAGTAAACATGTACCTTTGATTTTGTTCCTTGTCATTACACCTTCTATCTTATCTCCAATTATTTTCTCACGTCCATGATGCCTTCTAACATATCTAGAAAGTAATGGATCCTTCAGTCTTAATTATGGACTTGATCCACTAGATCTATCATTCTCAAACATTCTTTCATGTTCTTCTGTCTGATGCTCAGACTCTACTATCTGTGACTCGGATCCCTCTATTTGTGACTCAGGTTCCTCTATCTAAGACTTGGTTCCCTCTGTCTGTGACTCAGTCTCTTCTACCAATAGCTTAGGTTGCACAGTTTGCAACCCAGGTTGTACAGTTTTTCTTAGTATATTTAGTGGTTAACAGTTCTACTGTCCAATCACCATTGCTCGAGTCATAGGCATAGTATCAAGATCATGATATACAAAGTTCATGTAGTCTTTAGGCTCTTTACTGCTCTTCTCTTCATATCTTTTGGCAAACTCATCAATCTTGACATGTACACTTTCTATGACTTTATGAGTAGCAAGATTTAGACATTTGTATTCTTTTCTTTTACATAAGTAACCTAGGAATATTCCTTCATCACTTTTTGCATCTAGTTTTCCATTTATTTCTTCCTTCAAGATGTAACATTTACTTCCAAATACTTTGAAATAATGAACATTAGGTTTATAGCCATAACATAATTCAAAAGGTGTCTGGTTACTACCTTTCTTCAGTTGAAATCAGTTCAAGGTGAATACTGTAGTGCTGATGGCCTCCTTCCAGTATTTGGCAGCAACATTATTTTCAATCATAAGGGTTATGGCACAATCCATAATGGATATGTTTCTTCTTTCTTCTATTCCATTTCATTTTGGTGTACCAGGGGCAGATACCTGTCTTTTGATTCCTCTTTCATTACATAATTCATTGAACTCATTAGAAATGAATTTTCCTCCTCTGTCAGATCTTAGACATTTTAGTTTCTTTTCTATTTCCTTTTCAACTCTTGCAAGATACCATTTGAATTTCTAAAAAGCTTCTGATTTTTCTCTGAGGAACATGACAGTCATCATTCTGGAATGATCATCAAAAAAAACAATAAAATTTTTCTCTCCAGTATAGCTTGTTGTTCCAATTGGTCCACAAAGGTCAGTGTGTACCAATTCCAAGATTTCATCAGTATTGTTATTCTTTCTTTTGAAACTTGTGTTGCTCATCTTTCCAATTTGACATTGTTTGCATGTTGCTAACTTGAGTTTCTTCAAAATAGGAATACCTCTAACTCTCTTGTTTTTACTTATGTTTACCAGATTATCAAAATTTACATGACACAACCTTTTATGTCATAGCCAACTTTCTTCTACTTCTGCAATGAAGCATGAACCATCAGTGAGATCAAGATAGAATAGATTACCTTTTTTTTGCCTACTAGTTCTGACTAGGTTCCATTTACCATCCAGGAGCTTGGCCTTACCATTCGTGAATTCTACCTTGTTCAACTGTGCTACACTAAGTAGATTTCTCCTTAGTCCTTCAACCCAATAAGCATTATCACATTTCATTCCTTCTTTCAGAGTAACACATCCTTTTCCTTTCACATAGTAGGGTTCATCATTCCCAAAATTGATACTCCCACCATCATAATGTTCAAGATGTTCAAATTTTTTCTTATCACCCGTCATGTGATGAGAACAACCACTATCAATTATCCATGTATCATTTTTACTAATATGTGAGAAAAGTGTGGTCTTCTCATCTTCTTCATCTGAGTCATCCTTTATAGAAATATAAACCATTTCATCTTCTTATTCATTACCGTAAGAATCCTTAGCAATATAACAAGACTTCTTACCTTTGTCCTTGTAGCTCTTGTAGTTCTTGAAACATTTCTTGCCTTTGTACTTGTTGAACTTTTTCTTATCTTTGTCTTCTTTGTTCAGACACTTGGCAGCAATATGACCAACCTCATTGCATGAGAAACAAATCAATGGTATTTTACCTTTGTATTTATCTTTGGCAGCTCTTCTTGCAAGTAATGCTTTAATAATATCTAGATCTTTATCATCAGATTCATCATCACTATCACTTTCAATCTGCTACATTTTGAGTATCTGTCCTTCTTACGAAGGTTTAATTTAGCTTTGAATGCAGACTCAAGATTGCAGACTCAAAATTTGTAAGCCTTCCCACTAATGTATCTAGAGTTCTATCCTTATTGCACCTCATATCTTGAATATCTAAAACTCTAATATCATAGATAGGAAGTAAAGTTCTTAATACCTTGTTGACCACTATTGTATCTTCAATTATTTCTCCTGCAACTCTGATGGCACTTAAAATCTTCTTGACTCTTTCATTGTAATTTGTAATGTCTTCTCCTTCTTTCATTTTCATCTGGTCAAATTGTCTTCTGAGACTTTCTTCTTTGGCTCACTTTACATATGCATCTCATCCATGAATGTCCTATAATTTCCTCCACATATCATAGGCTATAGGGCAGTCCTTGACTTCATCAAATTCTGAGTAGCTGAGTGAAGAAGCTATATCAATCATTATTATGTTATGAAGCTTTCATTCCATCATCTGTTCCATAGTCATAGTCCTTGTTGGCTCCACATATTTGTTGTCCAAAAATTGTAGACCAGCATCTCCAATAGTAGATAGATGTAGTTTCAACAGTTCTTGCCATGCAAGGAAGTTGTCTTTGTTTAGCTTTGGGATCTCCCTTCTGTAAGACATCTCTAATCTTTAGCTTAGGCCTTGAAACCTTCTCTGAAAGCACTTGCTCCTCTGATACCAATTATTGGAAATCAGATAAGTAACTGTGTGGGGAGGGGTGAATTGATTACTTCAAAACAAATCCCTTGTCCCTTAGATGTCTTAAACAATATAACACAGTTACTTGGTTAATTAAGATATTCTTCTATAACTCGGGTGTTAAAACAATCTGTATGATATCCAATGCAATTATACTTTAGTGATTAAGTGTTGAAACATAAAGCATGAAACAAATAACATTTACATAGGTGACACCAAGATTTAACGTGGAAATCCAATATGGGAAAAACCACCAATGTAACTAGTTACTATTTTTCACTCTTCTGAAGTGAGCCCTGTTACAAGCCAACCCTGTTAAAGGTTACAAAACACACTGTTAGGTGTGACCCTGTTAGAGTATTTAAATCATCTTATGAGGAGTGGCCTTATTAGAGGTATTTAGAATTTCAACATAGAAATTCTACCTTGTGAGAGGATTTATAAAATGACTCTTAAGTCTACTCTGTTAAGAGATTTGAGATCACTGCTACAATTGTTAGAAAGTAACAATAAATTGACCTGTATGTGTAAGCAACTATCTTTGCTGATTTAGATCTCTGTTCTAATTATAACCGGATCCTTGCTGATCAAATATTCCATTGCAGCTCTGAGTGTTCTACACTAAATCAAAATCCCATCTGATTTTGCCTTCACTCTTCATATCACTGAATTCCACACTTTTTCTTCTCTTCCACTTTTTGCTCTTTCTCACTCCCATTCAATCCAAAACTTGACCTTTCATATATATGATAAGCCGTGTCAAGTGGGCTTGAATATACATCTAAATAAGTAATAAATAACAATTCAATCGACCTCATATAACCATTTAATTATAGAATGTAAACCACTGTTAGTCGGTTGACACTGAATAACCAACTCGGTTAACACTGAGTTCCTTTGATGCCCGACCATGGCTGAAATGCCCGAGTGACTCGGTCAACACTGAAAAAATCTTTCTATTCACCAACTATACTCTGTCTGTCTGAATGTAGACATTTGTGTAAAATCATTACATAACTTTAAATACATGTGTAACATCAATAAAAATACACAATTGAATAATTGTCTTCAACACGTGCATCATCTTTCTTTACCTGACCTACCACCTTTGTCATCCCTACCCCGATCATTGATCCGCTGCACCTTGGGATGCATGTACGATATTCTTCAAATTAACCTCTTGAATAAAAATTTCTTATTAAAATTTTTTACAAATTAACCTCTTGAATAAAAATTTCTTATTAAAATTTTTTTACATGTTTGTGTGCCAAATTTTGAGTGGCATTGACATTGATCAAGCCCACACCGCTCACCTTCTCCTTAAATGCCCACTTCGAGGCTCTATTGCCTTCACTTCACACAGCATCTCTTGTTCTTTACCATAAAAACACTAAAAGAGTTCCCGCACCATGTATGTGGTACAAAATAAACACTTCTATTACAATGCGCAGCTTCCATATATATATATATATATATGCACAACTCTTGCAAGTGACATTGCGCAACATCCTATATCCATTACGCATGCTTGGAGGCATGGCACAGTTGTGGAACTTAGTATTACCCCTGCCAAACTCATTGGTAGCATGTTTCTAAAGTTTTTATTAAAATTTCATGTGTAACACTCCATACCCAATACACAAAACTCCACCTCTTCATTTACGCAGGCTTCTAACCATTTCTTGCGCAGGCTATTTTGGCACCCGCCAATTTGCAATTTGGTTGAATGTTATTCTAAAAATAAATTTAAAACTCCTACGCAGCCCCTCTAATAGAGCATGTGCAGGCTCTATTCCTTCAACCGCTGCCCCAAAGGCATTTAAACCTGTCTATTGCACTTGCTGGGAGTTTCAATGAAACAAAATCTTAAAACTTAATAATGCATCCTCCTGTTACAATGCGCAGACCTCCTCCAAGACTTCATCCTCTACGCAGACTCTGCCAATGCATTTCTTTGAAATCTTTCAAAACAAAACTCTATTTTATGCATAACCTGCAGCCATTCAAACATTTAGTCCAACATTTCATGTTCCTTGTTTCCTTGGAGGTGCCACCAAATTACCATGCAAGTAATCTATTTTCTTCCACTGATCTTTATACACTCCCATCATGCATGAAAGCCACCATTTAACAACTTGTGTGTAGTTCAACCTCTGCACTCCCTCGAAAATTGTCAATTGAAACAGATTGGGCAGCTTTTGTGGTAATTGACAATTGAAGCATAGAAATTATCACAAATAAAGAATTTCATCCATACTAACGTTGGCTTTGCAAACTTCCATCTTCTACAGTAATAAAAAATTGAAGAATCAAAGAGAGAAATTAATGTAGGTGTCCTATCTGATCTGCACTATAGACACCATTTATGCTAATCTTAAGAGGCTTTTTGGCATAATTCTTTGTAAACTTTGTCTTTGAATATTCACTCTACAAATTTGGGGTTGCAACCTTTGATGATGGGGTTCACATTATGTTGCTTGCAAGTCTGGCATGAACATGGAGGAGTTATGCCTTATCCATTGTTGAAACAACTTTTTACCAGCCACATTACATTGCTTGGAAGTCTTCCAATGTCCTTTTCATCCAATTTCCAATTCCTGTCTCCATGTATCAGAATTCATTATCACTGAAACCATACAAAATCTCAAGTAGCAAGGTATCCAACTTCTTCAAAATTGGGAGATTGATGTATATATTTAATTTAGGCCTGCACACCATGACCTCCAAACTAGCATCTTCTAGAAACTCTTACTAAAAGGGTATGAGTTCAACAATGGAATTTACATCTAAATCATAGTATAGTGATCGGCCGCCAGAATTACTCTGGAAAACAAATCAGATGACCCCCACATGACCTCTGCAAACTGGAAAGCATATGACTTGACATAACAATACCGACATTCAATCTGTAAAAAGGATTTGCATAGTGATTTATGAGATAGGAACTTTTTATTGTGAGAGATGACTATTTCCTTATATCTGCACATGGGCACATTCAAACTTTTCTGTAAACCCCACTATGAATCCCTTGTTTCAAAATATCAAATTTTGCATTGTGATACCACCATTAGGCATGAGCACTCACTTAAGCATAAAGAACAAGTGTCTTAAAGGATTCAACCTCATTTTAAATTAGGTGCAAGTTATCACTGTCTGAAACTTCATCATTTTGAAACACCGACAAACGTAGATGTACAAACTGCATAAATTGTATTTGGATTCCTCTTGTGAAAAATAGAAAACCATGTCTTGAGGCCTTGTCACTACATGCGGGAAAAAATTTACATATAGAGAGTATAGGTCCATAATTGGCATCTTAAAACAACTGTTTGATACAAAGCTTCAATCCTCTGAAAATGACTACTTAGCAATTTAACTCTGTCAAATAATGACAATTTGCATAATTTGCTTTTGGGTTTGCCCTTGAAAAGGTATCAGATTATATCTTGAGGTTCAATCCTTGATCTTGGTAATACATTTGGACACAAAGAGTATAGAGAATCAACTTAATTGCTATAATGTTCAGCTGACACCAAAGTTTTAACCCTCAAAGTTGATCCCTTAGAGAGAATCATTGCTGTGTAGATTGAAATCTGAATAAATCTCATTTGGATCTGTCTTCATAAACCAATCAGATGAATGCCTTCTCATCTAAGAACCTATAAATTGATTCACTTTCATATAAATAATACGAGGCTTCAAATATCTTGTTCTGATGGTCAACCAATCAGTCAATATTAATCCTCAAAGTCAGCCCTTTAAAAACTTTCCCAATTAAAACATAGTGAAACTGCATATTTATCTGATTTGGAATTTGTTAAGTAAACCAATCAGACGGATTGACCAAGGTCCAAAAATCTTCATGGGGGAACCTTTTCATGACTAAAATATAGGGGATCATTCAATTATCCATGAAATTTAACCGAGTATAAATTGTGGAACCTCAAAGTAGGGCATTCAGTAATTCTACATATTACATTCAGCGAACCAGAATAAATTCCAAATAAAAATGCTTTGGAAAACTTATCATTTGTACTCATAGGGATCTAAAAATGGAAATGGAGATTCTATCTCATGCCTACAACTCCTTGTAATAATCCTTATGTCATGAGACTTAATCCGGCCAAAAATACAAGCCTGCAAAGTAGGTCATTTGATAAAATCAAGAAATGTGCAAAATGTAGATTTAAGTAAACATCTCCAAATGGCTATCTTCAAAACATATTAAATCTGACATATGAAAGTTGTAACCCACTATATTTAATCCATGATAGGTGGTGCACATGTTCCCCAAGTTGTATCTCATGCAAATCATCAGGTCTCATTTTACTTGCACTCCAATTAGGCCTCTTCAAAAAGTTTTTTAGGGGTACTCACTTTGCCTTAGAGAAATATTTTAATTGGTCACTCCAAATTTCTGCCAAATTTGAGAGTACCAACAAGACTTTCACTTGCTTAAATCAAAATTTGGGAATCGAAGGGTCAAGCATAAGTGCAATATTGAGATTCTGCAAGTAAAAGCTCTAACAAAATGATGACTCCACTGGGGACAAGTGGATTGTAGCAATAAGGTTTCAAAGTTCATAGTAACTAATTTCGTGTGCATCCATTTCTTGATCGGTTTATTGAAATTTTCCCATACTTGTTGTGGGTGGTGACTCTATACTCTGTGCTTTCCAGTGTTGGTTTAGCATATTGAAATATTGAAAGTTCTTGTTTGATTTAAAGATGAGTCGACAAAGGAATACTAGGTCCTACTATAGAAATAATCTAGAGAATAATATTAGAGAAGAACTCGATACACCTGGTAGGAGACAATGGTCTAAAAGAGGTGGGTCAAACCATAATTCTCCCAATGTTTCAAAGGGGATAATGGAAATCCATGTCCCTAAGAGAGATTCATCTTTATCTAAAAGAGCTAAGAATTTAAGGCCAATTGGCCCTTACATAAATGATACATCTTTTGATCATTTCAGAGATGGAGAAATGACTGATGTAGGTTTCTTCTCTAAAGAAGAAACTTTAGACCAACAAGGAGAAATATCTACTACTCAGACTACATCCTATGACTCTGATAAACTACGTGATGAGGTTCTAACCTTAAGGAGAATGAAGCGAGAGCAGGAATTAGAACTAGAAAATGATAGAAAGAAGCGTGAGAAGGAAATATATGAATTGTTATTTGAGAGAGATGAACTTTTGAAAGAAACAAAGAGAAATGAGCTTAATGCTAAAAGTCTAAATGAGGAGGTCAATGGCCTAGATGAGGATTTTTTGGTGATCTTGGAGCTTTGAGCCAACAAGATGCTAGTAGTATCAAATTACAAGGAAGATGAATTTGAAAAGGAAGGACCAGATTTGAGTCAATTGCATCCACATGAGATCGAGAACAATGCAAAGCTCAAGAAAAGTGACAATGATGTCTTCGATAAAGGTAAGCATGAGGTAGTTGGTATCAGTATAAATGATCCCAAGAAAAGAAAAGCTACCCTTGCTAGTATGTCCCAAGTGGACATAGAACTGGAGAAAGCTAGAAAGGCTAAAGAAGACTTCTCTAAGCAGCTAGAAAAAATGGAACTGGAGGCTGCTGCAGCTGACATGAAAACCAGAATAGCTTTCCTCCATGCTACTAAAAATACTACTGCAAGTAGCTCAATGCCTGTTGCTAGTGGGATAATCCAACAGAACCTAGCAGGTGGCTCAAGGTCAAATGCTCAAGTTTCTGGTCCTAATTTAAATGCTCAAATTTCTAATCCTAAACAAGGTGCTCTTCAACCTACTCAAAAATGAGATGTAGAAGACACTAGTGGAAATAATGCCCTTGGAAATTTCCAAAGAAGGCCTATCAATTTGGATAGATACTATCCTCTGCTCTTTGTTGGAATTCTTGGTCATTCGAATATGATCCCCAATGAGGTAAGAAACCAAATCCCTAGATTCACAGATAATAATGTCATAACCTGTGAAGAACTTTTAAAAGCTTTTAAAGATAAGATCACTGATTTTGAGATAGAACATGAAGATGTTATTATGAAGATTTTTGTCCAGTCTATGATAGAAGATGTAAGGGATTAGTTTAGAAATTTCCCTGATGATATTATAGCATCCTGGGATGAATTTGTAAAATCATTTAGGGAACAATATGGGTGCCAGCAAGAAGTTGAGTCCACTTTTTGGGCAAAAAGTGGAAGTGTTTTCCCTGATTTTCAAGTTGTCTGTCAATTGATGTCAAAATTTGAGGTACTTAGAGATTGAATATCAAAAAAATCCACTAATAGAAAATGTAGTGCT
>MU223910.1:1021119-1031841 GCA_018584345.1 Thuja plicata | reverse complement strand
TCTCTCCATCCACCTTCTTCCAAGCCTCTTCCAAATTCAAGAACTCATTCAAGACTTGGTGTTGGAGATCTACAAGCGATTGATTGAAGACATCCTACATGATACATTCTACATTCTAGATCCATTTTGATGCATACATACTTGTGGATTCATGGATTTAAATCTGCCACAAGGGCTTCCATATAAGCAAGGTGAATTTATGTGTTTACTTTGTTTATCTCTGCAATTTCAATTATATTATAAGGTTAATTCCAAAACTAGGGTTTGACCAAGGAAAACCCCTCCCCCACAACAAAAAAACCTTTTTTATTGTAGGTACAGGTTTGGGACTATAGATCTGAGACCAGATCTGGATACCCTTTTTGGATTTCTTTTGGACTATGTGAATAGGGACACTTTCGGAGTTGAGTAGATTGAGTTGGAAAAAGTGGTACAGGGTCGACATTTTTCATAAGACGACATCAGAACAAAAAAATATTTCTGGGTTTTGTTCATCTCTGTGTTCCGGTTCGGTATCAACTGTCAGCATCTCCAGAAATAGTCTACAGAACTCAGAAAATGAATTTTTCCAGATCTGCTATGTCATGAGGTAGGCATCTTATCACATCATTCTTTACATGCTCTTTTCCATCCTTTTGATCAATATAATTAAACGTAATATCCTGAATTTGGACATAGGATTTCTCTTCATTATAAAAATCTTATTTAGGAGATCTAGGGCATCAAACCCTTCCAATTTTAGATCTTGCAAAGTCTATAAGATCTTAATAGGGAAGACCCCTCACAGGGTAGATCATCAGAAGTGATCAAAATTTGTAGCCCTATCAAGCACACTTTATTACCGCAGTAGTGAAGATATGTGTGGGTTTCATCTCCAACCCAATTTTACCTTTCAAGGGTTTCTGGATTACCAAATCTTTGTGTTATGTGTTCATTATGGATGTGATTATATGTTAAATATATTACAACATTATAGTTAATGTTTATATTTACATGTTGAATCATTTTATTTCAGAATTATAAATTTTTTATAGATCTTGATTCACCCCCCCTCTCAGTATACTGCTTTCCCAAATTAGACTTCCAACAAGAATATTGTCCAGTTACTATGGTAATCATAAAGGAAGATAAAATAACCTTAGTTTCTATAAATAGGAGCTTGAAAGATGCATTTTAGATTTCAGAAGCCACATGCACAAACATATAATTTTATAAAGAAAAAAATAGATTATAAGACTCACAAAAGGGTGTTGAAATGAACTATAATCCATAGGTACATGCCGAGGGGACCTGATAGGAAAATTATTCCTATACCAAAGAATGTGACATATTCGTTCAAGTTTAAGGCTTTTCTTAATTATTTGGCCTACGTAGTGTATGGGTTGTGTAAGGTTTTAGTAAAGTATTGTGACAAAGATGTTGTAGAATACCTTTGATGATGGTCATGGCAATTCAAAACTCTGAGGTTGACACTAATTACATGACTTTTTTAGATATTTTGTTAAAGCTCTGCACAAGGGTTTAGTGGAGATATAAAAGAATCCAGAGGTGATAAATTTTAATTTCAATTCAATCTTGTGCCATCTTATCCTCTTTTATATTTTTGAGTTGATGGATCAAAAAATTATTTTAAGGAAATCTAGAATAATTTTGGTGAGTCATTTCCTGTACAATATTGGAATAGGGTTTGGGATATGAGTTATACTTCTTCATATTTTCTCTATTTTTAGAATTGGATTGTATCTGCTATCATGGATATACTTGTGTAAAGAGGGAAATATTAGATGTTATGGTTAGAATATTATTGAGGCCCTATCATATTGTGCAAAAATGGTCTATCTCTCAGAATTGGGTAGATTTTTTCTTCTTTGATGAGTTTACAGTATTTAGGGTCTATGGGTGTCCTCAACCACCTCACATCTTCCAAATTTTTGTACCTCCTACAAGATTTTATGATTCAAAGTTGTTTATCATAACAACAATTGGCAAAATGATTTGGTAATCTACGAAGATAGAGTGAGAGAACTTGATCATAAATTTATTGGTTTTTATCTTGATTTGTCACTTTTGGAAAAATAGATAAAATGTTAAAGAAATATGATACTCCCATGGAAAGATTACCAATGGGGCTGAAGCTTATGTTCAACAAGTTCTTGCACAAGATGAATCCTCTAGTGTTGAAACCAATTTTGATAGAGCCTCTACTATTCAAGAACCACCAAAAAAGAAAGCCAGATTTAGTGCATTAGTTGACGAGCATGCTCACATAGATGTGGAAGAGGTGAGTACTCATAGGGTTAAAAAATAATACCAGATAAATGAGAAAGAACTTGAAAGGTAAAATAAAAGAGGAATCAAAGGAAGGTAAAGTTTTTCCTTTGGTTAAAATGATTGATGATAGAGAAGTAATTTCTTAGCATTTTTTGAGTGATGATGCCTTTTTTCACACTGATGAATTAAAAAAATTTCTTGTGAAATAGAAAAGAAGGGAATTGAAAATGAAAATGGAATCAAATGAGGAGGGTACCAGCTCAGAGAAATAAATATTGAATGCATTGCAACAATTTGATCTAGATTTTATGCAGTTAACAATGGATCTAGAAAGAACATTGTTAAGGAATAGTAGTATGCTTGTGCTACATCATTAGGATTTATAATCTACCTTTCTTATTGATCAATTTAGAAAACAAGTTGACCTTGTTTTAAATTCAGAATATGAATTTGGTGAGTTCTTAAGAGGATATAGGTTTTTATCCTAAGTCAAAAACATTGACAATTTGGTCTTTGGCTCCTTCCACTCATAAGCCCCACATGATCAATATAGGAGAAGAGAAAAGGGGGGATGTGATAATTAAAAATATTCAAAATACTTCTATAGTACATGTTGTTTATTTTCTTACTCATGTTTTTATGCAAGTTATGGAACATAAGATCAACATAATTATGATAAAATTTAGTATTTTTCATGGGTACCATATATCATTAATTCAAATAGGCAAGTTCTATGATGAGGTTTTTATGTTCTTAGAACCCTTGATCACAAAGTGGTTATCTAGAAACATGTTAATGTTGCAATTGGAAACAACTTTTCTATATAGGGATGATATACATATAGCTATAGAAGAAACTAAAGTTAAAGTGAGTTTTTTTGAATTCAATATTGTTATTTTTCAAGGGTAAAGGGCAATTAATTAATGGAAAATTGTATTCATTTTCTGATAATTTTCATCCACCAATCCCTTCCATATATGAGAGCAATAATAATGTCAATTCAATTGAATATTAGAGTGTAAAATTTGATTTACAGTTTTCTCCAAATAATGAGACCATGCTTAATATTGATAATGATGTTAATTTTTTTGAATTCAATAGTATGTTGGATGCAATGTTTAATGGTGAGGTTGATTTTGTAAAGTTAATATCATATGCTCATGCAATAACAGATGTTAGGTAGACAAAGGTCATGAATCAGTTTGAAAAAATGAAAATTTTTAACTAGCCTTGAGATAAGGAGGTTAATAGATGGGAGATATTTGTCAAGGGAAAGAAGGTTCATAATAAGTTAAGGAAAATGGTTCCTCTATTTTTTATTGTATTTGATGCTTTTTTTTAGTGGTGACATGGAAAAATTATTGTTGAAGAGGTTGATTAGTTACAATATGTGGACATCTTATCTTTGCTAGAGATAAGATACGAGTGTCCTATGTTCTTCAAGTTTTAAAAGATCTAAAGGATAAATAAATGCCTTAGCTCATGTTCTTATTCCTTTTGATTATCACGGTTGTTCTTTGCATCTACATCACCAAGGAGTTGAAGAATTTATTGGTTTCATTTCAATAATTTTGGTTTCATTGCGAGAAGTTGTTTTAGATTTCACTCAAGTGCTTTTATCTTGTTGTAATATTTTGGAGGGAATAGGGTCTTTTAGTCTATATCTAATTTTATCAATTGATCTAAAGCTTGTTGCATCCCTTGTGTTATAAAAGGGATTCCAAGATCGCTTGATAAGGGCTCCCAATATGTTTTTTTATTTTAGAAGGAGAAGTAAAATATAAACTAGAGTATATGTCATATGGTGCTATCTTATCACTATATGAACCATGTCTTGATAGATTATGAGAAATGAAATCATGAATTATGTTATACTACTCTCTTTGTTTGAAATTTAAACTATTACATGAATCAAATATATATATTCAGGGTATATTTTTAATTCATCTCTCAATATGGAAGATGTGAGTTTTTCATCTTTTGCTTTCTTTAAAGGAAGGAATTAAATATGTGAAAGATGATTGCTATGAAAGTTGAAACTAAATGCAAATTCAATGATGGTATTTAATATGCATGTGTTGAATTTTTATGTCAGACATACTTATTCCTTTAGATTTCAATGCTGTATGAGATGAATCATGTTGTCAAATATATGTTATATTTAGTGACTCTGTAGCCCTTGGATAAAGCATTGGTTATAGCTAATAGGAAATATCAGTTGGTGAACACATTGAAACTATAAGTCTATTTTATATTTTCTTGAGTTCTCAGATTAAGTCCAATATTTTAAGAGATATCAACAAATTGCATCTACTAGGGAGTTGTATTGAGTAATTAGGTTCGGTAGATGTTATAAGGGTTCACCCACCTGAATCCTATAGAAATCAATGTGTAGAAGGTCTTATAGCCTTGTAAATCTTGGGTTTTCATGTCCTTATTTTTTTGATGATTTATTAAATCAAGTTATTATGTCTTTAGTCTATAACAGTGAGGCTCAATTTATTTTTTAGAATCAGGGGTAGCAATAAAAAGAACCAACAAATTGTTTTGTCACTTTCACTAGTACAAAAAGTTGAAAGAGATTTGTGTAAGATCAATTTCATTTAAAAGGACAATATAAAAGGGACATATTTGAAGACATTCCAAAATAAGAGAAGTTGCTAGTCATAATTAATTGTTCAAAGAAGACACATTTTTATTAGTGAGCATTTCAATTTGGGAATTGTGGAATAACTAAAGGATGTTCAACTTCCCCAATTACAATATAAATTGGTGACTCATTATTTAAGGAATTTTGGGTAGGTTTATGGATGATAGAGTAGGGGAAAGGTGGCAATACCTTTCATCAATTTAGTGCAAAGGCCAGCCAAATAATTGGGATCAAAAGAAGATAATTGTCTACTCAAAATAACCAAACTAGAGGGAGAATGTGAAAATAAATACTTTTAGAGAAGTTCTAATTAATTTATTGAAAAATATTAAATATTATAAATGTTGTATTTCTATTTTTTAGATTTTCCATTTCAGTCACAGAAAAACTATTTTTGTAAATATTCAAGAGAATTTAAGTAAATTCAAATGAGATTGTGTTGTGTTATGTTGGCTATGTGATTAGTTTCTCAAATGGTATTACATCAAGGTTGATTGGTAGAGTTGATTCATATCAAGATGTAAAGAGAGCAAGCATAGTTTAAATTCAGAAGTATACATCCAATGATATCAAAGGAAGAGTTTCTCATTAAAATGTATTAAATTTGAGGCTTTGGAGAATTTTTTTTCCTTCTAGAAGAGTTAGAAACTAGAGAAAATGTTGATTAAAGAAAAAGGAAATACATATTAATTATAGAAAGAAGAAAGAATTAGAGAATGGAAAGCCTCAAAAGAATAAATAAGAAATACATTGAATGGATTGTCTACTAGGTGTTCAAGATTAAGTTGAGGAGATATTACAGAGATTTCACTGCCTTGGAAGCAAGAAGGTGTCTCGAAATTCCTATAATATTTTCCAAAAGAGAAGATTTGTAACTACAAAAGACTTAATCTCTAAACAACATTTTTTGAAATGAACAAGAGACTTGTAATTGTAGAGGTCTTGAGCTCCACAGAAATTTTTTGTAGATTTGATGCAGAGTAACAACAAGTTAAAAGTATAATGAAAATAATCTAAAGAACACTAATCAACTAAGGATGGAAGGCATCCTCCACAAAAAGGAATGCAAGAGTATTTACATGTTAAGGGATCAACCTCATAATTTTTTTTGGATAATTAGCCGATACATCTACCTAGTACATAGCCACACATATCGAATATATTGTTCACTACAAAATGAAAACAAGGAAGCATTAACACCAATAATAGAAACTCCACTCCCACCCCACCACCAATCACACCCGATAATTTTAATGAACAAGAGGTGTGATAAATCCATTAAAATTGTATGTCACTATATAATGCATAAAGATGAAGAAACAACATCTAAATATGCACAAGAGTGTATTTTCAATTGAAAATGTGTACAAACCAAGGAACACATGCATGAGACAAAAGCACTAGGATTCATTTTATTGTATAAATAAACTCACTCAAAAAGAGATGGTGGAAAAAACTAACGAACTATACAACCCTCCATATATTATTATAATATAGTATTGATATAAAGCACGCCACAATATGATGTGTAAAATAATCAAATACATACACAAAAATGGTACATTATCTTAGTGCATTTACAAATGAAAGCGTTCATTGAAAATATGCCTACGATTCCCCAAAAAAGAAAAAAGAAGAAAATGAACATAAATAAACTCGAAAGAAATCATCCCATGCAACAAAAAAATAATTCGAAGTACCAAAAGATCTAGCTAACCAACCAAAATACAAAAAGAAAAATAAAAAAATAAAAACCTACTTTGAGAAAAAAAATAAAAAATACATGGGCATTTTAAACAACCTGAAAAATACTTATCTAGCTATACAAGAATCACAATAAATTGAGCAACAATAAAAAATATAAGCTCAAAAGTGAAATTATGTATATTTGGATAAGAAACAAAATTTAGCATACCCTAAATATGATAAAACCTTAGAACCATATTTCTAACAATATGTTGTTTGCTAATATTTGACACTGTATGCCCAAATTATATTGAAAAAACATACATTTAAGGAAAAGATAGGGTTTGGGGAGGTAGGTAAAATACCAGACCATACTAGTAATGTTCGCATGACATCCTATTCATGTTGACAAATATAATATTGTTGATAGGCCAATGGGTTTTATTACCTAAATCATTAAAAAAAATAATTTAGTCATTAATAAATATGAAAAATTAATGCAATATACTAATCATACCATGAAAGTTTCTATGTGTTAATGTGAAAAAGATAGGACTAAGAAAAAGATATCAAGATATATCAATGGGGTACCACATCCCGATTAGTGATAACTTTTTTAATAGTACAAGTGTAAAAATAGTTTAAAATTAAATATTGAAAAGTTTAGCTGGAAGGACACAATGGTGCCAATATCGGCAGAAGGTATGTGCAGCCATTAATTTCATAGACTAGGGACACAAGACATAACGATAATCTATTATTCATTAACGGCTTTAGAAACTTCAATGCCAAGGTAAGAGAAAAAAAAATAGAAAAATACTCTTCATTCTTGAATCACATCCTACATCGTTCCAACGTGCACACAACAATAAGAATTTCTTAATGGATCATGGAAAACAATAAAAGAATAAGAGACTAGATGGGTGTGTTATTTTTGGAGAGGGTAAGAAGATTAAGGTATGAGGAAGAAGAAAAAGTACAAAAAGGAAAGAAATAGAGGATGAAGATTGAGGAAAATCATGAAGGTGATGGAATCCCCATCAAAGCTGAAAGGAGAGAGATGAGAACTCCTAGACACGCTGAGGACTGTCATGAAGTCTGAAGGATAAATAAGGGAGGGATGGAAGGAGACAATGTAGGGATAGAGTAAGTTCATGAAATGGGTCTTGATTATATTAATTGAAACATATAAAAATATACATGACTTAATTAAGATTCAGTACTAGAGTAAAAAGGGATCTAAGATAAAATGTATATTTATTCTAACAATTTATCCTTAGTAAACAATATACATGTGTTTGAATTATTGGTAAATAGAAAGCCTCCACTATGTTATCATATATTAGAGGGCTTGAAAAAAATGTTATTTTTCTATACAAGTTGTAAAATAGTAAACTACATATGATATTTTGTGATTATAGTTATAGGTTGGTGAGGGAGAATATAGTGGCAATTAAATGTTCACAATGCACAATTTTGTTTAATCTTGAATGCATCGATATTTTTATACTACTAATGTAAGTAGTAAATCTAAAATTACATTTGAATTGTGCAACCAAAATTTTGGTCAAAATGCTGAAAACACAATTTAGACCATTATCAATAGAAGGATAATTAATAATTTTTCTCTTTTCTTTTATGAGAATTTTGATTTTGATATATAATTGTGTTAAGAAAGGGGAATAATGTCTTCTTTGCAATAAAACGTTATTGAGAATAGAGATTATTATAAATCATTCATTCAAATTCATTTGGTCTAGTGGGTGTAGATTCTAGGAGTAAGAAGTTTTTCCATTTATTATCTCCTGCGTACCCTACTAATATAAGATGATAGATATGATGAACCAAACCTTAATTGAGGAAGATCCAAAATTGTGTTGAGTGGTAAATAATTTGATTCGTTATTTTGTCTATAGTATATGAGTATTGTTTTTAAAGTGGTAAAGTGCTCTCTATAATCAACACTTTTTAATAAAATAGCTTATAAAATATGGATAGTATTATTGAATGATCCGATTCTATGTAAAATCCTACATCACCATAAAAAATTGTGGGTTATCTCTTTACTTTCATTTTGGTGTGTTGACATGTTATCTTATGGCATCTTGATTTCCGAAAAGAGCTACAAAAAGAATGCAAGGTTGATTATGTCTTAAATTTTAGTAATGTTGCCTATTTTTTATAATTTTCTTTTAGACTTTCATGAAACATCATAATATATATAAGATGATTAAAAAAGGATCCCAGAGAAAAGAATCAACAAATAAAAACTCCAATCATTACCCATCCTATTAGAAAATTAGCAAATTAGTAGGAATTTTACATCTACATCCAAAAACCGTAGAAGACTACCTGCATAAAAGACCTACCCTAAGATGATATCTGAATATCATCCAACATATATGAAAATCCCTTAAAAAGCTAAAACCATAAAATTACCATCCCAAGAGCCATAATAACATTTGAAAGCCCAAAAAAATCATCGCAAGAGATAGAAAAACCCCATTACAATAACGGGCCCATAATGATGCTGCCTAGAAGTTATCCATCTACCTACAAATGATCTGCCCATCAGAAACAATATCTCCATCCAAAATAAGAGTAGAACAAGTAACTGTGTTAGAATATTTGAACTTTAAAGTAGCCACTGTAGCCATCATGATAATTAGGAAATGAATAGATAACTCCACACATGGACTGCTGATAGCTGATCAACATCCAATATCGAAGAGCCTCCAATAGAACATTAAAACCTTGACAAGCAGAGAAAAATAATTTCTCCCATAATTAGCAGAGGATTCACCAATTTTATGTGCATTGGAATGAACAAGGGCATCAGTATGTGATGTGATATTATATATAACCCTCCGAATAAATCTATTTCACCTTCGTTGGGCCATGAACGAAACAAAATCTGCCAAAATAAGCTTACTAATACCACATAAGAGATTGCAATAAAACTAAGATGGAGATATTTTAAAACATGTTAATGATATATCACTATATAGAACAATTAATAGTAATCTGCTCCACTGTAGTTATTAAATACCACACATGCCAACCTTCACATTACAAACTTTATAAACTAATTAAATGCAAAAGGATAAGCATGAAGCCAAGGTGAATCCTTTCAATTGAAATAAAAAATCTAGACATACACAAAGATGAAGCCAACACAGGACGAGGCCATCCCAAAAATTAATATATAATGTCACATCACATTAGTACATAATCAGAAACTCATGCGAATAATGTAAGCTGCAAATATGGCAATCAGTAAATAAACCAAAGCATGATTACATTGTCCTTCCAATGATGTCGACAATGTCTGAGTCAAGGAAATAAAGTGATACAATTTTAGACACCCATTTGTTAATCTCTAAGTTATGTTGATGATTAGTGACCAACACTTAGTCACTCACTTAGGAAGTTTTAGTTGGCTATCACTATGGCCGAGCTAAAACTATACAAGGCCGATCAACATTGCCGAGCAATTTTTAGTTTGCCTAGTTACATTGCCGAGCCAAGTAGGATATAGAGATGTTAAGTGCCGAGCAACAGAGAAGTCAAGTGCCGAGCAGAATAGTTTTTGTATACATGTCTGGAATGATTCAAACTTCGAGGATAAGTGATCTGGCCGACTTGTATAAGCTTTTTGGGCTGACTTATGTATGCATTTAATATTCTTCTATGGAGTTAGTTATGCATTTAATTGTTTTATCCTATGCATGATCTATTGTAAACATTAATTGTAATACTATCAAGGTATGGGTATCAGATCTTGATCATTGATCTAGATCTTGCTATCAGACTTGAACATATATATTAGATTTATTCTAAACCCTATTTTGTAAGTGTAAGGAGAGAGCAGACGAAGTGTCTAGTGACTGCATTTTGAAGTAAAATGCACAAAGGGTTATTTTGTTAAGAAACAGAGATCAAGCAGAGTGACAAACTGTGAATAGTAGAGTAAAGTTATATCAGATTATGAGATCATAGAAGGTATTGGAAAGAGGAGATCCATCATCAGCATCAAAGTGCATAATGAAGGATCAATACTTGAGACATTCTAATCATTGTATCAGGTGAAAATCTCTTAACAGAGTGGTTCTAGC
>MU223910.1:997325-1021026 GCA_018584345.1 Thuja plicata | reverse complement strand
CTTAACAGACACACTTTATTACTGCAGTAGTGGAGAATTTTGTGGGTGTCATCCCCACCCCAGTTTTACCTATTTGGGTTTCTGGGTTACCAAGTTATTGTGTTATGTGTTATTTATTTCATTATGTAGGTGCTATGTGAGATTAATTTAGATTCATATATGTATGAATGTGGATCAGTTTGTTTTAAGTGTTTAATTTTGAAGATTTGATTCACCCCCCTCTCAGTATCTTGCTTTCCCATTATTGTATTTCCAACAATTGGTATTAGAGCTCAGTTCTCTAAAAATGTCATAATCACCTTGAGAATATAGATCTCGAGATGGAGATCTACAAGATGGGTAAAGTCATTGAGAATCAAAAGATTGATATTCAGCTATCACTACAACAACTTTAGACTGCAAGACAAGAGCTAAAGAAGTCCTTGACTGCAAGGAAAGATTTGGTCAAACTAATGAATGACACTCATTATCAGGAAGAGGACATCACAAATCTATTTCAGAATGGATATTCTACTGAGAGCGATGCAGCAATAGCAGATCTACTGGAAAAGAATAGTGCACTGTGTGAAGAAGTCAAAAACTTGGAAAAGGAACAAGAAGCCCAATCAATAAGAATGTGTGAAGTTGTTGAACAGAAAAAGAAAGCCGAAGATGACAAGGCTATGGAAGAAGAAGAGAAAAGAATGATGACTACCAGACTTGATGAAAGAACACATGATGTACAAACAATGACAGTCAATCAAGTAGACATGGAAAATCAACTCCTACTTGTGAATCAGGAGATCAGTAGGAAAGACTTGGAGATTGTACATCTTAGATCTAAGAACAGTCAATTGAAAGATGAATTGAGATCTGAGAAAGAACTTAATAATAGAGTGAATGATCCCAATGCAGCTATGAGCTACTTTGAATAACTGGTGGAAGCATCAAGAAGACCTAAAGATTCTTCTGGATTAGGTCACACTAAACAACATACAACCATTGAAGAAGGAGAATCATCTAAGATATGTGAAAGAAGGTATGCAAAGCCAAGAAACAACAAACCTGTTTGCCACCACTGTGGGAAACCAGGTCATACAACAAACATTTGTCGAAGCAAGAATGGTAAGTCCAATATGAAAACTAACTTTAATGGCTATTGCTTTAACTATAATAAGTTTGGACATCAAGCACGTGAATGTAAGACAAAGGCAAGCAAAAAACCTAGACTCAATGGTAATTGCTATAACTGCCACAAATATGGTCATAGAGCACAAGGTTGTAGATCTAAAGGTAAACAGTAGTGGACATCAAAGGTACAAGAGAAATCACCAAGAAAAGGCAATACTTACAATTGGGATTACAATACATGGCATAGTTTTCATTACTGTGGTGAGTATCGACATGTTCTAGAAAACTGCATAAGGACACATTTCAGAGGAAAGTCTAAAAGTTGGATGAATGGAAGCCTAGTTTGTCACAATTGTCTGAAAATTGGTCATAGAAGGAAATATTGTAAGACTAGGGTACCTACTCCTACAGTTGAGCAAATTAGAGCACAGATGAACGAGACACGGGTTAAGAAGTCTGAACCATGGAGGAGTGAAGCTTGTGAAGCCAAGGTCACCCAATCCAATGGATCAGGTGATCACATCATCTCCAACTAAGAAAAAGAGGTATGTAAAGAACTGCATCTAAAACTCTTATCTTACATCAGCTCCTAACATGAAATGTATAAAAGTCCATATTTGCATATGTTAAGATGCACCAGGACATTTTGAAGACAAATGCCAAGATGAGAAAATTACACTATAGGTGCCGAGCATCAATCATGGACACTAAAGCCAAGTTCTTTAGTGAGTGCTGAGTTTTGTTGGCCAAGTAAATTTTATGATGGCCGAGTTTAGTATGCCGAGTGGGATGCAAGTTGTGTTAAGGTCAAGGGCAGCTGGCTTGCACTAACTCAATGGGAAGAACATTCATTGCTTACCTACCTTGACCTTTCAAAGTCTATAAAGGATGAACAGTTGACACTTCATTTTTACCTTGCGATTTTTACTATTTACAGAGTGATTGAAGTGATTTGTAGAATTGATCTTAATGAAGTTAGCATCGAAGATTTCATCAGCAGTGAACAGTGCAAAGAGCTACTTGCTGAGGTACTCTATTCTTCATCTTTCGAACCCTAATTTCAATATTATGGCTGCAAGTTCTTCCGCATCAGCTAAGAGTATGGAGGGAGAACAAGAGAAAATTTAGTTAGTACAGAGTGATGAATGTGAACCTCTCAACTTTTGAGCCATTCCTGAAAGTGTTATTCAAAGTGATTTAACAGGAACCCTCTCATCTATTCCACCCAAGGTACTTATGATCCATGATGTTTGATCGTGTTATATGGTTAAGATTGGTGAAGTAGGTGATAGTGAATTGAGGAAATCCTATAGAAAATTGTGTATCAATGAAGTTCTGAAGGCAGAATTCAAACATTTAGCCGACAAAGGGTTAACTCGTGCCCTAGATTTTCCACAAGGTTTCAAAGATGAATGGATTAAGGTTATCCTTAGCCGAGTTCATGACATGTGTATGTGGTTGGATAATGGACCAGTCAAGATCACCAAAAGCATGATTCATCAAGTGACTGGATATCCTGTAGTGAACAGAAAATGGACCATGAGAGATAACAACAAAGAAGAAATTACATTGAACACTGGAGCCGTATGGAACAATAGAGGTATGACTATCTCTACAATTATAGACCTAGAACTTGATTTTGGAGTAAGAGTAATAGCACATAAGTTCTATCAGTTGAGAAAATTGGATAGTGTTCCTTGTACAGCCATTTATCAGGCATGGAAAATTGTTAAGAAGAATCATACATATGATCTTGCCGAGCTATAGCAGACAAAATTAGCTGAGAACCTAGCATCAATCAGAAAGGATAAGATCTCATCATGTAAGTTTGGTTCCTTACTAGTCGTATATTTTTTTACATTCAGGATACATTTCCTACATTGGGAAATATTGTTTGGAAAAAGGATAGACCCATTACAGTTCAGATTAGTGAATGTATTGAGAAACTAGGAAGTAATTTCAATAGGATTAAGGGGAGATATTTTTTAGAATTCAAGAAGAGAATGAGCTTAAGGACTAGGATTCCTAAGTCACTAGTGGAGAATCACTATGAAGAAATCTATTTTCTAGTTGATATAGATAATACTTATATCCAGGCTGTGACACCTAGGATAACATGCTTAGAACCATTTCCATATGAAATTAGCATTGATGAAGCATTAGCTGCCATCATTGCACTCCTAGTCAAGGCAATTGATACTACAAAAGAGAGATTTGGAAATTTTGATGAAGCTAAAGCTAAGATTTCTAAAAGTTTGAATGAGGGAACTATGGAGAGGAAAAGAAAGAAGATTGTGAAAACCTGAAGAAAACAGTTGGCTTAGGTAGTGATGAAGAACCTAAGGATGTACCTTTAGGCCTGACCATTGGACAAGGTGACGATATATCTACACAAGAGGAAGTGAGTGTATCAGAAGAGGTCACTAAGAAAGCTAAGGGAAAAAGACCATCAATTTTCATAGTAACCAAGCTAAGCAAAGCCAAACCTAAGGTTACACCTCCTGCAGCTAATCATTTGAGGACTAGAGAATCTACTATTACTTCTCCAACAAAAGTACAAACAAAAGTATATGGAAACAGGAAAGTTTTAGAAAGTAGTTCTAGAAAGGAAGCTAAGGTTTCTCCTAAGGCTGAGCCGAGTAAGCCAGCAAAGAGACCAAGAAGGAGACTAAATTTGGGGACAGATAGTGATGAGGAAAAGATAGAAATTGATGAACCCAGCAACATACCTACATCACAATTCAAGAAACCAGCTAGTATTGATGAGGTATGTGACACTTTGAGGAATTCAGCAGGGTTAGCAACTTTTAAGTTCATTAAGTATGAAAAATTGAATACTATGGATAGGCACAAAATTTAGGAAGCAATCTTGGATATAATGAGTAATTTCAAATTAACTCCTACAGAGATAGGAAATCATGTGCCAAATGAACTATATGATTTTCTGTCAAGCAAATGGGAATTTGCACTTACCACAGAGAGACAGATCAGGGAAGGAACTCTAGCCAAGGTAATACCTGAGTTAATTTCAAAACAAAGAGCCAAATTCATTGAGGATTACAAGAATAGGTTTGTTCCTAAACTCAGAGGCTATGCTATTCAAAAAAATGATATTGAGGGTGTAGTACAATAGAGCACAAGGATTTGGAAAGAGATCTTTGGACTGGGTGTTCCAAAAGATAAGAAATCTGGTGAGGGGACATCCAAGCAAAAGGCAAAAGAAGTTGAAGTAAAGACTACCCCTGAGCCAAAGATGACTCAAGATCAAATTGCCATAGAACAGGACAAGACCAAAGTTGCATTAGACTCAACAAATTCTATTGATTTGACTGCAGACAGTCCTATGGATTTTATAGTCGATGATCCAAGCAATTTGAATGCCAAGGAAGAAGATATGCCGAGTGGTAAATACACTGATTTGCCTATTAAGGTAACTGATACTGAAGAAGTAAAGACCATAACATCTGATGAGATAATTGAAGTTGTCAATGATCAGAAAGGTGAAGAGAAACAACAAACAAATGCACAAGAGGTAACTTCATAGAATCTACCTATTTTAGATCGTTTTGAAAATAATTTTAGATAGTGGAGTAGGGGTGAAGGATACTGTTGATAAGCCTAAAGAAGAAGAGGCAGTGCAAGTGTTGGTTGATCTACCACACTCTGCATCATCCACTCCCACAGGTCCTAAAACTAGGAGTATGCTGAACCCACAGACAATACTGATAGAATTAAAAGAGGCAATGGACATTGAAACTATCAAAGGAAAAGGTATTATGCTGCCGAGCATAAGTTCTCCAGAGTTGAAGAAAAATAAAATCTTGAAGAAGTCTCAGATTGTAGATGTAACATTAGATGAAGTCATTGTGATTCCATAATGGGATCCCAATGAATTATCTTTTGAACAAATAGGGACTCTTCAAGGATTACTTAAGAGGAAGAAGAGACAAGAAGAGATGAAGATAGAACACAAGCAAAAGCAGGTGTTGCATGACATAAAAGACATATTTGCAAAGGCTTTTGACTTAGAGGATGAAATGCCTCAAGATCCAATTATTGATTAGCTAGTCAACATTGTACAGAAGGTAACAAATGAGGAAATAGAGAGCAACAAAAAGCTTCTGCAATGGTCCAGGAGAAGATTTGAGAGAAAAGTTCTAGAGAAAATCTCAGAAGAGATTGCCACAAAACAGGTTGAACTTTCTATTCTTGTAGAAACTTTAGAGAAAGTTACATCCAATGTTTATTATTTGTACAAAAAATTATGTGATGTTGAATTTTTCACAAAGGATAATCTATAGCTTGTTGAGAAGCTACAGTTAGACTTGAGATCAACTGGCACTACTTTGGGTACAGATACTACTTCTAGTTCTTTACATCTTACTAAGTTGATAAATGCACAATGGAGAATAGCCAAGCTTATGGCCAAACATGGTCGAATAAGGGCCAATTTGATAACTATTCAGACAAGCCTGTTGCCTCACTTGGAGGTAATATAGAAGGAAATTTCAATTGCAAAGGAGTTATCACAGAGCAATGCAAATCTATCAACTGCAGAAACTTTAGTGAGTCTAGCTGCCGAGATAGAAATAAAATTGGATGTTATGAAGATTGCTAATGAAAGCTGGGATACTACATTTGAATCCACCCTACAGCTTCATAAACAATTATTGGATAAGTACAACTTAACCCCACCAACAATCAGTGATAAAAACAAGGGGGAAGTTGGTAAGGAAGTATGAAAGGATACAGTATGATACATCAGTACATAATAGGTATACTTGTATATAATTTTTGAAGGCATGTAAAATTTTTTTATGAATTATTCTGAGTATATTCCTAGGGGGAGTACTTAGTATACTTAGGCAATATTTTGATGAAATGAATGGAAGTAATGATAAGTGTTTTTGCCACTAATATCAAAGAGGGAGATTGTTAATCTCTAAGTTCTGTTGATGACTAGTGACCAACACTTAGTCATTCACTTAGGCAGTTTTAGTTGGCTATCACTGTGGCCGAGCTAAAACTATGCAAGGCTGAGCAACATTGTCAAGCAGTTTTCAGTTTGCCTAGTTACATTGCCGAGCCGAGTAGGACACAGAGATGTTAAGTTCTGAGCGACAGAGAAGTCAAGTGCCGAGCAGAATAGTTTTTGTATACATGTTTGGAATGATTCAAACTTCGAGGATAAGTGATCTGGCTGACTTGTATAAGCTTTTTGGGCCGGCTTATGTAGGAATTTAATATTCTTCTACGGTGTTAGTTATGCATTTAATTGTTTTATCATATGCATGATCTATTGTAAACATTAATTGTAATACCATCAAGGTATGGGTATTAGATCTTGATCGTTCATCTAGATCTCACTATCAGACTTGAATAGATATATTAGATTGCTTCTAAACCCTATTTTTTAAGTGTAAGGAGAGAGCAGACGAAGTGTCTAGTGACTGCATTTTTAAGTAAAATGCACAGAGGGTTATTTTGTTAAGAAACAGAGATCAAGTAGAGTGACAACACAGTGAATAACAGAGTAAAGTTATATCAGGTTATGAGATCATAGAAGGTACTAGAAAGAGGAGATCCATCATCAACATCAGAGTGCATAACGAAGGATCAATACTTGAGACATTCTAATCATTGTATCAGGTGAAAATCTCTTAACATAGTGGTTCTAGCAGACCTTTCTTCATCTCCTAACAGAGTGCTTACTTTATTGTAAGTTCAAATCCTTTCACACGGGAGATTGTAATGATCTTTAGCTTTTAACTGGGCATACCTTTAACAGGGTAGATTACATTTTGAAATCAACATTTGTAGCCTTAATAGGCACACTTTATTACTGCAGTAGTGGAGAATTTTGTGGGTGTCATCCCCACCCCAGTTTTACCTATTTGGGTTTATGGGTTACCAAGTTATTGTGTTATGTGTTATTTATTTCATTGTGTGGATGCTATCTAAGATTACTTTAGATTCATATATGTATGAATGTAGATTAGTTTGTTTTAAGTGTTTAATTTTGAAGATCTGATTCACCCCCCTCTCAATATCTTGCTTTCCCATTATTGTATTCCCAACACCATCTTATTACAAAAATAAATTTAAATAACCTTAAAATTGATAATTAGAACAAATGGTTTTAGAATATCAACACCCAATAAGACTTTGGAGACTTTCCTTATTGATAATATCTACAATATTAGGGAACTCTTAGAGATTAAAGGGAGACACCATAGATTGAACATTAACACTATCAAATCCCAAATTTGCAAGACAATCAACAAGAAAATTACCCTCCCTATAGGTATGGGAGATATAACATTTAGGAATATAATTTAATAGGGCCCAAACATGATGCAAATTGTATTGAATAGGCCGATGGGATAAATTTTGATTAAAACATGCATTGACAATAGCTGTAGAGTCACCTTCTACATGCAAGGATGATATGTGCAAGGATTTTTCAATCACCAAACCATTAAGTAGAGCTAATGGCTCAACTTAATGGTTGGTGCCAAGAGGAATGAAAAAGATTTAGCAGCAATCATGGAACCAACATGATCTCATATAACAATACCAATACCAAAGTTTCTCTGATTACCCCTAGAAGATCCATCAAAATTGAGCTTAAATGGTCCTTTAGAAGGGGTAAGACATCTAGTTTTCACTCTAACAATTAATACCTTAGATGGGCATAAAGGGGCATGGAGTGAAGGAAATAAAAGACCCTTCTAGTGCTGAATAGAAAAATTATCCCATGGTGTAAAAACATGTTGCCCTTTATACTTACAGTCATTAGCATTAGCAATTTCAACAATTGCCCCCTCAAGCCAATCCACAACCTTTTCTAAAGGATATGAAACTTGCCTAAATATTCTCCTATTCCTCTCCCACCAGATGGCCCATACTACCGAGGAAGGTGTAAATTTCCACAAACATGCAAACATTGAGCTAGAAAATAGAGTTGGCCAAGATTGAAATAATGACCAAATTGAATTAGGCAAAGGCATATGATAGTTAAGTTTATTAAGCACAAATTTCCAATATTCTTGGGCAAAGAAATAATTTAAATAGAAATGATCAACAAATTTGACTTCATGACAATAGAGAACACATTGGAAAGCATTTGTAATATTTAGCCTCTGCAACATATCACTAGTAAGGATACGCTTTTTAAGTGCCAACTAGGAAAAATAACCTGTCTTAGGTAAAACAAAATTATGTCAACAAAACATAAATGCACGATGCTCAATTTGATTAGCCTGATTTTGTTGAATTACAATGTAACCATTCTTAATTGAGTATATCCCATCTTTAACTGGTGCCCAAAATAGACAATCAGGTTTATTAGACATATAAACTTCTCTTTTAGAAAGAATCTATTCTAAAGCATTTGCCTAATTGGGTAGGATAGGGAGAGAAGATGGGTCTTTCCATATTACTTTTCCATAATAGAGGGAGATGGCCAAGACATAATTAGGAAAAGTATCTCCCCAACTATCAATTACTAAATTGGGAACATCCCTCAATGAATCATAATATACAAGAGGAAGGTAACCATTCCATGAGTCAAACCAAAAGTTAACCTTTTCCCCATTATGAAATTCCCGTAAAACAAAAGATATAATAACCTCCCTAGATCCCATCATGAAGTCCCAAATAATAGACCCTTTTGGGGGTCAAGAAATGTAACAACCGTAGATGGATCCATACCATCCAAGTATTTCTCTTGAAGCATACGACACCATTTTGAAGAAGGTTTAGCCTACATTTTCCAACCTAACTTTTCTCCAAAAGCCTTATTCCTATTTGAGATATTGTGCAAGCCTACACCTCCAGACTTATAGGAGGCATACATTTAAAATAAAGAAACCAGAGGCAGCTTTTTGTGACCATTCCTATTTAAAGACCATAAGAAATTCCTAATAAAAATTTCAATTTTCTGAATGATCCCTTTTGGTGCTTGTAAAATGGATAAATGGTCGTTACGGATAGCAGAGAGAAAAATCTTGATAGGTAATATTCTACCTGATAAGAAATTCCTAATCAAAGACCATAAGAAATTCCTAATTAGTTTTTCAATTTTCTAAGTATTTTTCTTGAAGAAGATGACACCGTTTGAAGAAGGTTTAGCGTACATTTTCCAAACTAACTTTTCTCCAAAAGCCTTATTGCTATTTGAGATATTGTACAAGCCTACATCTCCAAACTTATAGGAAAAAAACATGTCAACTAAAGAAACCACAGGTGAATTTTTGTGACCATTCATATTTGAAGACCATAAGAAATTCCTAATTAATTTTTTAATTTTCTTAATGATCCCTTTTGGTGCTTGTAGAATGGATAAGTAATAGTTAGAGATAGTGGAGAGAATAGTCTTGATAAGTAATAGTATTGCATTAAAGATATACTTTATATTAATTTTGAGATATATTAAATACAAAACTAAAAAGGCAAGTACTAGCTACTACTTATGGTACTTGTCACTATTCAAAATAATTAAATAATAAAGGGTTCTTGACATATATTTGTGGTGCAATTCTTGTAGGTGTTTCCTTTTTATTGTTTTTTGTTGACCTCCTTAACTAGTATAAAGAGTAGATAGCTTTCTTGAAAAACAACTTATTCTTGGACATGTGACATTACTAAACCATTCAAAATTACCTATTCAATTCTCTCTTGGTGGAGGATACTCAATTCTAGTTGTGACTATTCTCTTAACTCAAAACATTTATATGTTTCCAATAGAATTATTACTCTAAAAAACTATAAAAGTAAAGATTTTAAGATTAAATTTTATGAAGGCTGGTCATAAAAAGAAAACATTTAAATTTTTTTTTTTTTGTATTTCTAAATATGGTATTTAGTCTTAAATACAAAACTAAAAAGGAAAGTACTAGCAACTACTTATGGTACTTGTCACTACTCAAAATAATTAAATAATTAAGGTACTTGAGATATATTTGTGGTGCAATTCAGGTAGGTGTTTCCTTTATTGTTTTTGATTGACATCCTTAACTAATATAAAGAGTAGACACCAGGTTTGATAGGATCATAACCTACCACTTTGTTCTCATGAATCATTTTGCCATGGTATGCAGGTCTCAATACTCTTTTACTTATATGTTTCAATAAATGAAAATATTAATGGGTTCAGGGATAAGGGTATTGCAAATCCTTCTTTGCATGAAGGGCTTTTACTTCAAGATGAGTATGAAACAAAAAAGAATAATATGTGTTCGTACTCTAAGAAGTGGATTGTCAGTTTGCATACCATTAAAAAAGAAAAAAATGGTGACCCCATCCAATAAGTAGACCACAATGGTTATATCCTCAGAGGAGGATTATAGTGAAAATGAGGAAGGTATGGATACATATGGTGAGGAAGAAATTTCTAGTGGAAAAGGCAGAAAGAAAAGGCAGACGAATATGGTGAAATACCATAATAAAAAGGGCAAGAATAGGGATGAGAGCGCAAGCTAGAAAACTCCCAAGGATCAGACTCGTAAAAATTCCCTTGTTTCTAGCCACAAGGTGAAGGAGAAGCTCTAGGACGAGCATTATGAGACTAATTAGGCTAAGCATTCACCTCAGATCTCACAACCCCAAGATAATGAGAATGATATTGGAACTTAGGATAGCGAGTTTTGCTACTAAATGTCTGAATAGGGGAAGATAATGGGATGGCGTAACTTCAATGTCAAAACTGCCAAAATGGGGATTACTAGGGAAGTTATTAATCCCAAGGTCATCGAAGGTGAGGATGACCATATTAAGATGGAGGATCTTATCGATCGCTATGGTGGTGCTCAGTGAACATTCTAGGGAATTTGAGTTTGACATGCTTAATAATACTAGGAATAGCATATTGGATAGGTACAAGACAATTAAATGGCTTTTCGACAAAGTGGACGATCTCAAAAAAAGGGTTAAAGGTACAGACAAAGTCAATGTTGATAGCACTACTGTTGAACAGATGAATCTAAGTACTAAAGTATGGAAAATGGAGGAAAAAATGGTTATGGTTGAGGCTACCCTAAAAAGTATTGCTGAACAGAGCTTTGATATCCTCAAAGCTTCCAATGAACACACCAAGGTTATCATCGAGAAACTGGAAGAAAAACTTGATGGGAATGATGCGGCCAACATGGGCGTGGAGAAAGAGCAGAAGGCAGAATAGGGCCCTGGCAAGAGGACTAAGGCCAGTGCAAAAAAGAAAAAGAATATCAATATGGGGAATGAACTCCACAAGATCAAGGATTCTGTTGTGAATATGGAGCTACTCGAGGCCAAGGTGGCCACCCTGATGGTGGACTTATCTTGATTGTCCCTGGCCCTTCTTGCTATCCCTTTGGTAGTTTCTTTTTAGAAGCTTGGTTTGTTTGTGTTTTGCTCTGGCCCTGTGTTGGCCTATTCTATTTTTAGGCTCTGTTTCGTTTAAGTCTGGGCTTTATATTTATTTTCAAACTATGTTTCAGGTTTCAGGAACCCTGTAAAACCTGTTTTACTTAATAAAAAACAAACATAAAGAGTAGAGAGATTTCTTGAAAAACAACTTATTATTGGACATGTGACATTACTAAATCATTTGGAATTACCTATTCAATTCTCTCTTGGTGGATGCTGCTCAATTCTAGTTGTGACTATTCCCTTAGCTCAAAACATTTATATGTTGCCAATATAATTACTTAATAATGTATTTAAATATGGTATTTAATTCTAATATTCGAATAAGTAAAAAATATATATTATACCTAATTGGTTAAAACATAGTTTATGATAAAAAAATAAAGAAAAGTTAAAATTGAGTAACTTTACTTTATAAAATAATCGCATTAGTTTTTTTAATCTAGAGATTATAGACATTTATATATATTATTGAAAACATTTCAAACTTAAAAAATTTAAAAATATTCAAAGGAGTGTGTTCAGTCGCTTGCTATAAGAAAGTGTTTTTGAAAAACAAGAATATTCAATTAATACAATATAATAATGACGACTTACATAAGTCAAAATGGGTAGGGCGAACTTGAAGCAAGAAAGATAAATGAAGGCTTTGGGTTTCATATATATATCTATTGTTTTGATGTTATGATTTTTTTATAAAATTAACAATGGACTTCTACTAAAGGTTAGAAATATAATTTCAGAATGAAAAACAAACAAGAATAAATTTAATTAGATGATATTAAATCTAGAATAAATAACTAGAAGTTAACAATATAAAAATAATCTATTTTAAAATTCTCTTTAGATAATATATATCACATCAAATTTAACCTAATTATTTTTAAACAAAAGAAATTTTTTGTTAGGTCTTTTTTTTTATAATTTATTTAATTCGCGGATGTTGAAATTACTCAAACCTTGCAAATAAATAAATAAATTTCCTTAATGCCCTCTCCTTTTTTTTAATCTTTTTAATTATAAAAACTTTGTTTTGAATTATCTTGAATATTATATAAGATTTTAAGATCTCTTCAAAACCTTTTATCACCCTCAATAAATAGAACTATCACTTTCCTTTTCTTCTTACCCTGTTTCTTCATGTTCATTATAATTTTAATAAGAATAAAAGAATCCTACAACCTATTAAAAAGAAGAGGGCAACGTAAATTTATATTGATAGACAGCCCGTTTTAAGGAATCTCCTCTGATAACATATTTCGGTTTAGCTTTAAGCTCTTTATTTTAAACGTTGAAATTTTTTGGTTGGTTGTTTTCTTAAGCTTCATCTAATTACACTATCTAGTAAAATCCGTGTCAGTATACTTTTGAAGCTAAGGTCGCCATCATTACATGAGAATCAAAGGTGACTCATGTGAAACGGTGCACTGATTGGCTATATCTTGAACATCCATAACCTAAAGACCTCCATTATCATTGTGTTTATGCTCAAGCGTATTGTAAGTACACAGCCTTTTCTTTTGTAGTTTGGGATAATATGGAACAACTCAGGTGCCACAGATGCGTAACCGACGTGACAGCCTCTGGTAAATGTAACTGCAATGACTTTAGTATATTTGGAAGTGAACAGGTTATGGAGACGTACAAGAATAATATAATTGAAGTAATCAAATGTTGCATTAGATTAAGCGTTCCCAACCTTTCACAAATAACCCAAAGCCATTTCCCTCTCCATCTGAATAGCCAGGATACAATTATTAAGGAAATGTGTTTGTATCCTAATGGTGCTCAAATGTATTGCAATGGTTGGATTCATGCGTACCCTATTACAGTTTTAAACTCCATCGAGAATGAAAGAAGTAGAGATGAGAGAAGTATAAATCATCAGAATTCTTCTAGGGAGCCTTATACTCTTCCTGTTAGAGTATTGTTTTGGGGAACAAGAGTGTTGGATACAATAGTTGAAATAGTTAGCCATGAGATTAATTGGCAACAATTACTAGAAGACTTTAAATTAAATAGAGTACAAATAGGGTGGCATTTCGTGGATATGCATTCAGCTATTTATCGTTACTCTGGTTATGAGGAGGATACTGAAGGATCTGAAACTTATTCTGATAGCTTAAACGGTAGTGAAGATGTTGAAGGATATGAAACTTATTCTGATAGCTTAAACGGTAGTGAAGATGTTGACATTGGAGGGGCTCATCCAGCAGCTAGAAGTGCAGTGGATAATTTAGAGAGACAAACAATAGAGGGGAATAGAGACTTCTTGTGTTGTATATGCCAATATGCTTTGTTGGCTGGTCAAGAGTGTCTGAGAATGCCTTGCAATCATGAATACCATGAGATATGCATTTTGCAATGGTTGGAAACTACCAACTCATGTCCGGCCTGCAAGTTTGAACTGCCCACTGATGACCCAGATTATGAAGCACAAAAACAAAGGAGAAATGGATGAATAGAACAATTTTGAACATACTTTTAGGCTTTTACATTTTTAATTATTGTATGTGCTGTTAAAAGTACATTTGACTTCTTAAATGACATTCAATAACTATTGAAATTAAGATTCTGTTTTTCGTAGATTCATTTTATATTAATAAAAGTGCTGCTTTTCTGAAGGCAATCTTATAGCTTTCACATTCAAACAAATAAAAACTCTAGCACACACATAGAATTTTTTAAAAAAATAACGATTAACTCCATTAAATGTATTATGACTTGCTTACACTAATATTATAAACAACAATAAGATTTTGTATACCTGGCTCCTTATTCACTCAATGAGGCTTTCACCAAAGCCTACTTTTTAATTACAACACAACCACCAAATTGTAAGGTTTTATGTCTCGTTTCTAGCGTTCAAAATTACAATTCCCCTCTTATATTTAGTTCTCTACTTTTGCAAGAGTTTTATTTTCTCTTACGAGTAAAGATAGATACACTGGCTACTTCCATTAACTAACTTCCTCCGTGTAGGAATGATCATTCTCTATATCATTTCTTCTTGAAACCAGCTTTTATGGAAAATCCTCTTATAATAATATCTTGCTTAAATGAATATATTCTAGTCTGGTCACCAAAAAAATGATACAGAAATAAATCCCACGAAAATTAAATACGTGAGAGGTAGGGAATGGTAACTATAATTAGGATTGGAGAGTTCAACGATTAAAACATTGATCATTGCTGCATAGTCAAGAAGGTAAACAAAGAAAAAAGTCACAAAGGAACTTATTGCCACTACGAAGATTAGTTGGTAATGAAATGACCATGCTAAACGACATATTGTCCATGAAATTCCAAATAAATCACCAATAGCCAAGAAACTAATGTTGTTTCCCCATAACTATCATATCATAACTATCATATCCAAGAGTAAATTAGTTCTAAAAGGAAACATTGTAGGGAAATTGCGTAGTCCAATAATGAAGATCCTCTTTCCATATCTTAAAACCACCAAAGATACATGACCACGGTGGCAAGAAAATGTAGAAGTGAAATAGTAGATGGCCAAGAGTAGTTCAATAAATCAATTGCAATCTAAGATAAGTTGACTACAAGAATATAGAAAGTATTATAGCATAATGATAATATTATTTTTAACAATAATAGTTGTATGGAGAAATTGGCCTTTTCAAAACACTTGTCCTGTTTCATGAATGACTAATTTTCTTTTGGTTATCTCTTCTAAATATATAAAGTTATGATAAAGGACAATTGTATTAATGTTTTAAATGTAGTATTTTTTAATCTATATTTTTAAATACAATAAAAAATATGTATTTTTTGAAATATTACGTGTGATTGAACTTGAATATTCGAAACAAGATTTTATTCAATTTAATTTTGTCATTAATAAGTACCATTGTAAAATATTCAATTTATTTGTCATTTAGCACTACAAAAAATAGTCATAGTCTACTTGTAACATATTCTAAAATGTCTTAAAACCTATTTTTACCAGCAATAAAAAACATATTCTAAAGTGTTTTGAAAGAAATTATCTTGCAGTGGCTTATGAACTCCTTAGAACTATCATATTTTTACAATGTACTTTATCATGAGAGGAGGGAGTACAGCTAGGGTTTCAAGGGGAGCTTCTAGTAGCTCGACAAATGAAGACGAGGTAGATGGAGATGACGATGATAATGTAGATTTGTATATTGTTGGTAATTTATGGTGTATATCCCTAGTTTGAGCTAGGTTTGGAGAATTTGGTGTCTGTGGGTTCGATGGATATTCCTACTTTTGTGTTATGTTATGCTTTCATTGGTATATGTTTCTTCTCTAAGAGTGTGGCTATAGTTTTCATGGGAGCTGGCTGAGCCTTTGTTTGGGAACACATATTTTGGGTGTCTTGTTTGTTCATTGATCATTTGGGTTAGAACCGCATTTCCTTCTCAAATCCAATTTTCCTATGTGCGGTTGTGTGTTTTAGGTTATGTTTGATGTTTTCTCCTATTGTTGAAAGACATTCTTTTTTCTTCATTTGTCACTCCTTACCTCCTTGTTAGGTGGTTGTGGATTCAATTTGTGATTGTTTCTCTAGTTTCTTGTGGGTTCCTCTAGCATTTTTAGTGGGATTCTCTTCTATTTTCGAGAAATTTTCTCTACCCTATTTATCTTATGCAGCTACTTTCTCGTGTCAAGTTGTTGGTAGATTTAGAGGGTTGTTGTTAGTGTAAATAGGTTTATTAAATATCTAGTTTGAATTTATCTCTTACTAGTTAGACTTATTCACACTTATCTTCTTAAGCTTACTTAGGTTAGTTTAGAATTTGTCTCACCTCATGTGGTGGAGACAAGTGTTGAGAGACCTTAGCATGTTAGTTAAAAGATTTAGATACACTTGTAGTTTGAGATGATGAGTGTTCCTCTTATGGAGGGGTTGTCATGGTTGTATCCAACTGTCCAACCTTCTCATCCTTGCTATATATGCAAGGCTCTTTATAATTATATGTACTCTTAAACATATCAATTTTTGAGTCACTCTTGTTCTCTCATGCTTGTCTTTTCTTCTTCTGATCTTGGAAAAATCTGACATGGTATCATATCCTTGAAGTTGAGAGGCAAGATGAGCGACTTGAGTTTGGTATTTGCTTCTGTACATGTCTAGGTTGTAAGGAAGTCAAGTAGAAGGACAATTTCCTACACTAACCCTAAGGGAGAATAATGTGAAAACTTTCTTAGATCATTTTCACAATTACATAAAAGTAAAAGAAATAAACATAAGGATAAATAACATTCATGCCACAACACAGTTTTACGTGGGGAAAACCCTTTCGGGAGAAAAACCCCACACTCCAAAAGCATCCCAATATATTATTTAGCAATAAAAAATAGACTATAATAAACATGCAGAGAAAGCTTCTTTCAAGAGTATCGTCGATCATAAATGCAAAGGTATTTAGAAAGCTATAAGACTCTTACTCAAAACCTCCATCTCACGCACCTACTATATAGGAGATACAATACATTAAACCACCCTAAAAATAGGCACCCATCTTATTGTTTGGAACCTGTGTGTTCCTTCTATTTATTTTGTTAGTTTAGTGTTATTGGACGCATATGCTTTGTAAGTCATCCCGTGAGTATATTTTATTATCCCACATGCATAGGTAGTAATACTTTTCTAGATTATACTTAGTATATAAGTGTGTGCTGAGGCCTTTGAATAACACCGACAAATTTATTGTATTGAGCTTGCTCAAAGGAGGTTACCCCCTCGAAGTGGCCCACGATCAATAGATTCAATCTGAGTTCTACTGTTGCTCTATATTTCTGTTATTTCATGCATGCTCATCATATTGCAGTAGGAGGTTCCTCTCATCTGGTATCAGAGCACTTTCTTGGGCGTGCTGGGTGGAAATTTTGTCAAATTTTTTTTCCGTCATGGCCTTCAGGTTCCTTTTTTGCATCTAGATTCATTTCCAATCTTAGTATTTCTTATTATTGCAGTTCTTATTTTTAGTTATTATGTATCTGGGTGATTTTCCCTACGTAGATTGTTCAAAAGTAGGGTGTTTTTTAGCCATAGCTTCCTTGTTTTCTTTCCATTTCCTCTCAAAGTTCCTCAGAACCGCCAAAATACCATTCCACATACTTCCTTCCTTGAAGATCTTACCCCAAATTTCACATATCGAAGCCCTAAATCCCTCATTTATCTAATTTTAGGGTTTGCCCTAACTTTTTTGCTTCTCAGCCAATCGCCACCAAATCTGGCCACAGGGTTCATTTCCTAATTCTACTCCCTTGTGCCTCTTGGCCCGCTCGACCCATTTCACCTCCCCACCCTTGAAACCCTCATTTTTATCTTTCCATTTTCATCAAAAAGTGTCCAACCACTTGTCAAACACCAATTTACCATCTGAGTTTTGCCCTAATCCAAGTTTTCCCTAACAGAAAAAGTTTTTGTTTCTCTTTTTCTACCCATTTCCAAAAAAAAAATAAAAAAATAAAAAAATAAAAAAATAAAAAAAAATAAAAAAATAAAAAATAAAAATTCTGCTATATGGTTGTTACACATACAGGAGCAATAATCATGGAGGAGGAACTTGTATCCCTTAAAACCAAACTTCAAGATTTGGATAACAAATTTCTTGGTCTCACTCTTTAGCATTCAACCATGAACCACAACCATTTTGGAGACGCTGGGTTCTCTTCTGACAATTTTTGGGGACCGAAGCTTGATTTTCTTCGCTTCGATGGTGCTGATCTGATTGGATGGATTTACAGGGCAGAGCAATATTTCAACTTGCATAATACTCTGGATATCAACAAAGTCCCGCTTGCATCTTTTCATTTGGAACATGAAGCTCTTCAATGGTTCTGTTGGTACATCAAGGCTAATGTAGACCCAACATGGACAGAATTGCGCACACTCCTTTTGGAGCACTTTGGCCTTAGTGCTTTTGATGACTTCACAGGAGCACTCACTAAACTGCGCCAAACAAGCACTGTAAGAGAATACCAGATAGAGTTTGAAAAATTAGCTAATCACATAGAGGGATTGTCTGATGAATTCTTTCGCAGTTGTTTTGTTAGTGGTCTGAAGGATGCCCTTCGATCTGAAGTAAAAATGTTCTGGCCCACTACAATGATGGAAGCCCTTGGGTTGGCTAAGTTAGCAGAGGACAAGATTAGTGCTCTACAATGTTCTAGATCCAATTTTGTTCCATTCAAAAATACGGGTTCTCACAACCCTCAAGTCACGCCAGCTCCCAGAACTACTCCTATCAAGTACTTGTCTAAAAAAGAGATGCGGTCCTGACGAGAAAAAAGGGCTTTGTTATAATTGCGATGAGAAATGGTCTTGGGGCCATAGATGTGTTCAGTAAAAGCTCTATCTCTTGGATGTGGATTCTCCACCTGAACTGGAAGAATATGTAGATTCTCACGAAATAGTGGATGATGAGGTTGAGCCTCAACAACTTGAAGCTCCTTTGCCAGAAGCTCAAACAAAGATATCTGTCCATGCCTTAGCAGGAGTCTCTACCCCTAAAACCATGCGGGTCTAGGGTTTCTTCAAGAAGATCCCTCTTACTATACTCATTGATTCTGGTAGCACTCATAACTTCAATGACCCCTGAATAGCCAAACAAGCTGATTGCTTTGTCCATCCCTGCTCTAGCTTTGAAGTCATGATTTCCAATGGGGGCACTTTACCTTGCAAAGGGAAATGTCGCAATGTGTGTCTCTCTATTGGAGATTATAACCTACGCTCTGACATGTTTTCCTTGCCCTTAGGTGGATGTGATGCGGTTTTGGGTGCCCAATGGTTACGCACTCTTGGCCCCATTCTATGGGATTTTGGTGAACTTTGGATGCAGTTTTTAGCCAATGGGAAACAACACACTTTGAAAGGCTTATAGCCAAGGTCTCTCAGCATCATCAGTTCACATCGTATGGAAAAGCTTCTTAAGAAGAATTCACATGGTGTCATTGCTCAGCTCCATTCCATTTAGATGTAGCCATTAGCGGTCTCTAGTACTCCTACAGATCTACAATAAATTTTGGATAAGTATTCGGGTGTATTTGCTAAACCTGTAGGATTACCCCCTTCTCGCCTAGAGGACCACCATATTTAGCTCCTTCCTGGTAGTGTTCCACCCAACATCAGGCCCTACCGCTACCCATTTCATCAGAAGACCGAAATCGAGATGCTCGTTTGTGACTTACTGAAGCAAGGTATTATTCGCCCTAGTACCAGTTCCTTTTCTTCTCTAGTTCTACTTGTCCACAATAAAGATGGGTCCTGGCGAATCTACATTGATTTTCAAGCACTTAATTATCTCACCATAAAGGATAAGTTTCCCATCCTAGTTGTTGATGAACTTCTTGATGAGCTTCATGGTGCTCATTTTTTCTCCAAGTTGGATCTTCATTTTTTGTATCATCAAATTAGGGTTAATGAGGAGGATATCCCTAAAATAGCCTTCCGCACACATGATGGTCACTATGAATTTTTAGTCATGTCCTTTGGTCTCAGTAATGCTCCTTCAACATTTTAGGCAGTGATGAACAAAATATTTCGTCCATACCTCTGAAAATATATTCTGGTCTTCTTCAATGATATCCTCATATATAGAAAAACCTGGGCTGAGCATCTCCATCATCTGGAGCTTGTAATGCAACTTCTCTCTGATCATCAACTCTGTGCGAAATATTCTAAATGTGTGTTTGGCTAGGAGGACATGGAGTATCTTGGACATATTGTTGCACACAAAGGGGTTCGCGTGGATCCCACAAAAATAGATGCCATGAAAATTGGCCGCATCCTAAAACTCTCAAGAGCCTTTGGGGTTTTTTGGGGCTGACTTGCTATTACCGTAAGTTTGTCAAAGATTACGTGAAGATTGCAGCACTGTTGATAGCTATGTTAAAAAAGGATGCTTTTACCTGGACCCATGTTGCTAAGAATGATTTGAACAACTAAAACAAGCTATGTGCAGTACACCTGTTCTCGCTATGCTAGATTTTTCCAAGCCCTTCACTATTGAGAGTGATGCTTGCGGCAATGGATTGGGTGCTATTCTCCTTCAAGATGGCCATCCTATTGCATTCACTAGCAAAGCCCTTTCTGGTAAGAATCTAGCCCTATCTACTTATGAAAAATAAATGATGGTTGTTTTGCATGCTGTACAGAAGTGGGGTCCATACCTCCTAGGGAGTCATTTTTGCATCAAGACCGATCACCAAAGTCTGAAATACTTCCTGGAAAAATGGGTATCCTCCCCTACACAACATAAATGGGTTAGCAAACTCATGGGGTATGATTACGAGATCACCTACAAGAAGGGTAAGGACAATATTGTTGCAGATGCTCTTTCTCACACATTTGATGATCAAGCTTCCCTTTCAGCTATTTCTATGCTAATTCCCAATTGGTTAGCATTTGTTCAGCAGGGCTATGTCAGTGACTCTTCTTTATCTCAAATCATTCACCAGTTGGCCAATAATCCTTTTTTTGTACCACATTACTCTTGGGATGGTGCCTCTCTTCGATACAAGGGCCGTCTAGTGCTTCCTCAGAATCCAGATCTTCAACACGCTATCTTTTATGAACTCCATGCCTCTCCTTCGGCACGGCACTCTGGATTCCTCAAAACTTATGAGTGAGCAAGGTGCAACTTCTTTTGGAAAGGAATGAAATAGATGATTCAACAGATGGTGGCTGAATGTGATACTTGCCAATGCCACAAGGGTGAAATGACCCTCCTTCCTGGCTTGTTGGAACCCTTGCCCATCCCTACACGGATTTGGACTGATATTTCTATGGATTTCATTGAAGGGCTTCCTAAATCAGGTGGCAAAATAGTGATCTTGGTTGTGGTTGATCGTCTCTCCAAATATAGTTATTTTTGTGTCCTCAGCCACCCCTATACTGCCTCCACAGTTGCACAAATCTTCATGGACCAGATCTTCTGTCTTCATGGCCTCCCTTCTTACATTGTCTCAGATCGGGATGCAACTTTTACAAGTCATTTTTGGACTGAATTGTTTCAGCAAACTAGCACCAAACTGAAGATGAGTTCGGGTTATCACCCACAAACTGATGGTCAGACTGAAACTATCAACAAATGCTTGAAAAATTATCTTTGTTGCTTCACTTCAGAACAACAACATCAGTGGGCCAAGTGGCTTCCTCTAGCTGAATGGTGATACAATACCTCTTACCACACTGCCTCTAAAATGACTCCATATGAAGCAGTCTATGGTCAGGCACCTCTAGTGCTCCTTCCCTACACTCCCAGCAGCTCACCAGTCTAGGCAGTTGACATAGTTCTTTGCACCAGGGATCAAATTCTTCGCACCTTATAGGATAATCTTCACATGGCCCGAAATCGAATGAAACAGCAGGCGGATCAACACCGTTCTGAGCGCTCATTTCAAGTTGGGGATATGGTTTTTCTGCGTCTACATCCATACAAGCAATCCTCCCTAAAGCTTAAAGGGCATCATAAGATGGCCCCAAAATTTTATGGGCCATATAAGGTTTTGCAAAAGATTGGTTCAGTTGCTTATAAACTGGAACTTCCTCCTTCTCGCATTCATCCAGTATTTCATGTTTCTTGTCTCAAGCAAGTTCTTGGTACCAATGTTAGAGCCCAAACTGCTCTCCCTGAAATGGATAAGGAAGGATCCATTATCCTAGAGCCTGCGGCAATCCTTGACTGGTGCACTCGTCAGCTTCGCTCTCACTCCATCGCTGAGGTCTTGATTCAGTGGCACGGAATGCAACCAGAGGATGCTACATGGGAACCCCTTCTTCAGATTCAGCATCAATTTCCACACCTTAAGATTTGAGGACAAAGCTTTTTTTCTAAGAGAGAGGGGATGTTAGGAACATGCGTGTTCCTTCTGTTTATTTTGTTAGTTTAGTGTTGTTGGACGCATATGCTTTTTAAGTCGTCTTGTGAGTATATTTTATTATCCCACATGCATAGGTAGTAATACTTTTCTAGATTATATTTAGTATATAAGTGTGTGCTGAGGCCTTTGAATAACACCGATGAATTTATTGTATTGAGCTTTCTCAAAGGAGATTACCCCCTCGAAGTGGCCCATGATCAATAGATTCAATCTAAGTTCTACTGTTGCTCTATATTTTTGTTATTTCGTGCATGCTCATCATATTGCAGTAGGAGGTTCCTCTCACTTATCTCCAATAAAATATGTCCTATGATGTGTCAATACACTTACCAACACATGTAACACTGTTTTAAAACTCATTTACATGATCGGTGCATTTTTACGTTTCCTATTTCAGGAGACTCAACTTCAGAGACAAAAACTTGTGAACTCTCTACTCGATTGGCTTTTATAACCCAATATCGAAAATGCCATGAAGCGCTCTACAACGAGGAGCACAAAGCGCTATCTTGGGCATAGTTTGACCCCTTTTTGGAGTCTCTAAGGACTTGAAAATTGAGTTCTTAGTTTTCGTATGACCCTGTCAAAAACCAAAAAAACTTAATATCTTCAAAGCCAGACATGATCTTGCGACGAAACTTTACCGACATGTTTATATATCCAAAATGAACTTCCAAAAAGGAAATTGGAAGTATTTCATGCTCAAATGAATGAATTACAAAAAAAACTGTAACAGCAAGGTTGAGACAAGTTTTCCCTCTAATGACCTCTATCATTCCAGTCGTTACCATTTGAAGGTCCCCATGGTATCAATTTTTTTGAAAAGATCGCCCCTCTACATCGGTGATATCTTCGTGGAGGCTGCGACCTGCGGTTCTCAAAAAAAAGTGGCGCCTTCACTAAGGGCCCGTTTGGTTGCACCCCATAACCGGGTTATGCAGCCCATAACCCGGTTATGGGGTGCAATTCCTTGTTTGGTGACCTCTAAATTGAATGCGAATATGGATTTGCAAATCCCCATTTGTGCAAAAATGTGGATGTCCAAATTATTGCTAAAGAGGTGGAATGACTTTCATCTCCATGGTTTTCATAGAGATTAAAGCCATTTTAACTTTGTCCTCGGGTCAAATGCACTCCAAGGTTTGCATGATTAAATTTTTTTATATATCTTGTTGGGTTCGGAGCACTGCGTCGATTTAACTGTTGGAATGTGGATTTACAAATCCATCTTCCAGGTCAACCAAACAGTCCCAAAAAATGAAAACCAGGGTTTGCATAACTAGGCTATGGATAACCATGATTTGTT
>MU223910.1:906822-945588 GCA_018584345.1 Thuja plicata | reverse complement strand
GCCTTCATTTTACATTTTTACACATCCATGACTAGAGAGCTATGGATCGATATTTGAGGCCTCATTCTTGAGCAACCTTGAATGGAATGATTCATAGAAGTGTGACAACATTTATGCACACAACCACACATAGGAAGGTAGTGGATACTAGCTGCATAATAGCCTCGCATAACCTCATCCTCAAGGGTTCCCTACATCTACTTCCTTGTATACACTCACCAAGTTTTCCTCATGTGTATTTAGTGAGGAATCACAACACAACACAAGAACAACATTAGAAAATGCCAAAAGAAGCTAGTTTAGCCACGAAAGTTCATAAATAATAGAAAGAGAATTATCAATCTCCATGATAAGATAATAAGAATCCAAGACGTTACAATGATAAGTTATGCACAACATAAATTTCATAAGTTGTGGCTAAACTATCGCAGGAAAAGATGAGAAAATTGTTGGTCTACACAAACAAAAATAAAAAGAACACCATAAATTGCACCAGCCAACAGTACCCCTTTCATATGGTTGGACCGGCCAACAGTACCCACATGGCATAGAGGGTTCACCTCGGCAATGCCCCCATGTCAGGTGGTGTAGAATGAGCATGCCAACACACACAACATGACCATACACTCAGTGGAGAAAGCACAATCTCTTTGTATGTCACATGGCAGTGTTCTACATGGAGTAGGCACACATAGGACACACCCTGCATAGAAATGTCTCTCATAAATCACCACCATAGATAGAGGTGTACATGTCTATGGCCCACCCATATGCCTACTGCATCTATACAACTAAGCATCTATGGGTGCCCTCTACAAGCATGCAAGTATCTCTGATTCGCTCTGCATCAAGTAGGAAAATATGCATACATAAAATGCACCTTCATGTAACTATGTATGTGGCATCGTGCTCTCGAGCTCAACTCACTATTATCAGAAACACGACATTATCACCTCACACTATGTCAAAATATTAGTGGGTTATTGCATTGTATTCATTGAAACATATTGCAACATGTGCAAATATGGTATCTATCATAGCATGGGCTAAAAGAAATCACCCTTCACATCCTAGACCACATAGAAATTTACATATTCATAAATCATATATATGCTTAGACATGTTCATATGAAGTACTAGTATTGGGTTCAAGAACTATGAGGATTGGGATAAACACTTATGAACCACATGTATAGGTTCATCAAAAGGGGAAGCATTGATTACTCTTTTCCCTCAAGTAATGGAAGATAAGATCACTTCATGCCCCTATTATATGTATGTCACATAACTACCTAAGTAAATGGTGACACTACTACCCCTCCACATACTAACTTACCAATACCCATGGGTTGGCACTTAGTAGGGTAACAAACAAGAAAGCAACACATGAGTGGAATGGTTCTCCCATACCCTTATCCAAAACATAACTATATTATGGTTGGAATGATCATGTTTTTAATTAAATTGGATTATTTCTACTCTAAATGTGAGTTTTATCATGTATGGTGCATTTAGATGCCTCTCTATGTGTTTTGGATTAATCTGAGTGCCAAATTAGGGTTTAGGATTGTCTATTAGATTAGGGACAATTGCTGGTTTTCTAAACTCAATAAATTTTTTATGTTGCATTATTATGAATTCCAACATGTTGTAATCTAGTTTCATTATACCTTCATAATTTATATTTATGGGTAGGGAACCTAGTTTAGAGATCCTTTTATTCATGATCATGTCTCGGTTGGTCCTATTTGGCTTATTGTTCATCCTTTTGTGTTGTGATTTTGGGGAAAGGTTATTGCCAACTTAGGAATATCCTAGTTGATAACTCTTGCGTTGACCTTAGTTTCTATCTCCTAGCATGGGGGAGTGGACCTCTTTGGATCCATGTGGGTGGGTGGTTAATCCTTTTATATCGAGGTATTGTTTTTGGTTCTATGGAAGGTTCTATTGTAACATGGATCTTTTTCTTTATGTTATAATATGCATTTATGTATTTGTGAGCTCTTGAATAGAGACATGTATAAATGATGAATGATGTAATGTGATGTACTTCAATAAGTGTAATGAATGAGTAGATCTAGGTGAAAGAAAAGGGAAAATATTATATGCTAGCTATGCTAAAGGAAAGTTGATTGTGATACTTGAACATGATTATTTTATTACCTAATGTGTCCATTTAAAAAGGGAATGAACTTAGATTTAGTATAAAATATTGTATGTAGGAATGAGGATGTTATTTTTTGAAGAAAATGCCTCAAAGAAGTTATTGTGAAGTGATGAAATGAAATATTATCTTTGTTTTAGTATTCAAATGATGGTTATGTTTACTCACTTCCTATAAAAGTGTATGGCATATTGAAATACATAGGATATTTCTTATCTTAATGATTTCTAATCTCTCTTACCTTAAGTCTCAAATGAAAAATGATATAATTTAAGATCTCATTAGGTAATGTTAATTATGTTTTTGTGGAAAGAAGACCTTTGTGTACTTATTGTCATGTTACCTAGTATGAATGTAATTTTTGATAAAGGAACTTAGGATATGTTGAGATATTAAAATGTTTAAATTATGGTGATGTAAAGAAAATGAAATGTAAACAATGCATATGAAGAATTAGGGATCATTAAATGTTACATACGTGAATGAATGGTTATGTTAAAGGTTAACTTTACTATATGAATCTTAATATGGAAAAGAAGAAGATCAAACCTTCTTTTTCTTATTTGAAAGTCATGTAATTTGATAGTTAGCTTGATTTATCAATTGGATGTATTGAATGAGTATTTCATTTTAAGAAATGAATATTTACTTGGTGCACTAAAATGAAGCTAGAATAATATAGTTTAGGAATATCTCACTAATATATTGGTTCATGTGGTTAAGTAATAATGTTAGGGAAACTATGGAGGACATATGTTGAGTTAGATCTTTATTTATGCTTTATATTGTTAAGATAAAGGATGTTCATGTTCATGAATTAGGTAGTCTCTGTAAAGTGTTTTTATGGTGGTTATTTAAAAATAAATAAAAATTACTTGCGACTTTAGTGGTTAGAAGCTTTTTCCTTCTGGGTTCCTTGGTGGGGTGTTACACTCTACATCCAACAAAATTATCAAATAAAATATCACAAATTTCACATCACATCTCCAAAAAATGAAACAACTCTCCATTATAGAGATTACAAATGAAGCAATTAGGTCGGTCAGTTAAGACTTCCCCAATGCAAAAATAATTGAATAACCCCTTGCTAAGATACACATGGCACTTTAAACAAGTTGTAACATCTAAAAATGTTGGTGTTGATAAATGTGGAGTATGAAATAGATGTTGTTATATTTGAAATATTAATGTTTATTTAAATGTGTTGGGTAGATAAGATGTTCCTTTTACCCTCAAATATACAAAGGATCCAAATTGATTAACCACAAAGCAAGGATCAATGCATAAATGAATCAATCTATTGGAAATGAGAGAAAAGAGGAAGACCTTAGATTCCGTTTATAGAAAAGAATGTGTGATAGATTTAGAAATATTGAAATGAATAGGAGGAAAGTACTAACCTTAAAATGTTACAGATCTGAAGAATTCTATTTTTGGGGGCCTTTACTAAGTTTCTAGAAAATCTGCAATTGGATCTAGAACATAAATGTAGAGATGGACAAAACACATAATTCTTTTTCTGATCTAACATAGTTCTGATTTTGATCCTCAAGTAAATGTCACCATTAACCCAATATTTTTGATTCTGACCTAGGGCATAATCAACCTCTAAAACCTTCAACAGAAAATCTATTTTTGGATCCTGATAGTTTATTGAAAAGGGTATCTAAATCAGCACTGCAACTTGTTGTTCTGAACCTGTCCCTGCAAGAGAAATAGTTTTTTTTTTGGGGGGGACGGGTTTTCCTTATTCAAACCCTCATTTAGGAATTAACCTTTAAATAAATAATTGAAATAATGAATGCTAGCAAGTAGTAGAAGTGAATCTAATAATGATGCTATCATATTCAATAGATATACAATTGTATTTTGAATGTAAACAAGTATGTAAATATGAAAGCTTGGACTCAATATTAGAAATCATAAACCTCCATGATTATGTGCTTGGAATCCACCTTGAAGAGAGAATGAATGAATCTTGAGGATGCACAAAGGATTTTGAAGGAAGATCACACCACCATCATGGATAGATCTAGGGCTTGAAAGATGGATCTTGAATGCTTGAACCAAATCCCTTCAAAGGATTTAAAGATTGAATCCTTGATCTTCATTAGAGAACTTCAATGCTTGAGAGGAAGACTTGAAAACATGTAGAACAATGGATGCTTTAACTTTTTGCTTCTTGGATAGTAGATGATCTGTACTCGATATGACTTAGTTCTTAGCTTCCTATCACTTAGAGACAATGAGAGGAGAAAAACTTCCTTATATATGAAACTAGGGCACAATTTTCTAGAGAGGCCTACATAGGAGAATTAAATTCCAATTAGAACTATACCCCTAGAAGAAGACCTATATTAAGTATAATTTAATAATCCTCACTTTAGATCCAAAAATAGCTGACCTGGAAGTGGGAAATGAACTTGTAATGATCCCCGGTAGCCGACAAACTTTCAAAATGGAAAGGGGGACCCAGGTCAAGGTCGAGGTAGACCTTGACCTAAATCAATTTTGAGGTCAACCTTGAACTTGGTAAAGATAAAGGTAGACCTTCATCCAGGGAGTTAGAACCCCTAGAATATGTGCCAGATGGGATGGATGGTGCCCGAAGAGGCCTGATGAGCCTCCCAAAAGGCCATCTTTTCCATGTGATTACTTCCTTTTTCAGCATTTTGTTTTCAGAAGTAGAAGACTTTAAACTTATGGTTTTTATATATATTTTTATAGGAAAGGACATAAGTAGATAAAATGGATGGTGAAAACATAATGTATTTTCTTTAAAGCTAATGGATAGAAGTTGCAGGATTTAAAGTGATTGCATGTTGAATGAATAGTCCTTTTCCATGTGCTATGTTTGCAGGTAGTTTCCTTCCTGTAGCTGAATGTTGTGCAAGAATATTGAATGAAATCTCACACCTCTTTATTAGTATTAAATGATAAAATATATTTATGCGTTGGAAGTTATGTATACTAACCATTTTGTAGGAGTCAAGTTTGGCACATTCAAGAATTCCAGCATGGTGTTGAAAGAGTCAATGACAGCCGTTACCTCTAGAAGTGCCAGCATAAAACAGGGAATTAAGTAAGTGGTTAGAGATCAACATGTCGCACAACTCTCATGGAGGAACAAGTCAATCCAGTTCTTGAGAAGACACCGCACATAGATCTAGAACCACTGCATGCTACATTCTGGGAAGAACTTGAAGACCTACTTTTGTTGTTCAAGATTTTTGTTATGTGCACGATGTATCCATTAGTGATCCTCATTAATGGAGTGATCCTAGATTTAGGTTGTAGTGTAGTTCTTCCTTAAATAAGTGTATTTCTGTAGTTCCATGGGAGAGTAGAGGAAGAAAAAAATTAATTGATGTAATTTTTGAACTAGAGTTTGATATTGCAGCACTGTTTATTTTCCAAGCATATTTCCTCTATGAATGAATACAATGCAGAATTTGAGTTTTAGTCTCTTATTGTAATTGAATTTCTATTCACTCATCCAAGGGGGCCCACTTGGTGAGTGAATCATTTTATTAGATTAGAATTTATTTATTTTCTCATTAAGTAGAAGATAAAAATCTGCTGTTCCTGCAGCCACTAGTAGCAGAACTGGTGTACTGTTCCTGCCGCATAGGCGAGTAGAGTAACCCCTGTTCGTAATTACTATTTTCTTAGCATAATTGCATTCAATTGAGATAGTGTAGATTCCTAAAGCATAATGTATTTTGATTCCATAGGTTTAGCCATGAGAATCAAGGAAGTTTGAAGCATATACTTTGTGAACACCATTCCAAGTTTACATCCCTGGTCGATAACTAAATGAGAATAAATAATCTACTTAGCAGCCATTTAGGGTGTCCAATCCTGAAACAACAGTCCAATGCTATGTGTTTCTAAGATAATTGTTTTTCCAAGCATTTTTGGCATCACTGCCGGGGATGGTGTTAGTTCAAACCACTTTGGTGTCCATGATTCCAGTATTCATAGTTTAGGATTTAATTTTAAGCAAAGCATTTTATGCATAGAAGAAGAGATCCTCATGGAAGATTCCTTCCTCATCAATACCAGGCCAAACGATTTGATCTTTTTAATCCTGAGCCTGAAGAACCCCAAGTAGATAGTGAAGAAGAAGACCTGTTTGAAAATCTATTTGTAGACGCCCAAGGAGAAATTTCATCACCCTCATCATCCAAAGAATCGCTACATATAGAAGTCCTTTTTGATGATCCTGAGTATCAAGATAACCCATTAGCTCTTATTGTATACCAGCCACCACAACAACAACAACCAGGCCCTCCTCCAAGGATGGCTTAGCCTACCTTTCCCTTTCCAATTCCTCCTCAGTAGGGTAACCAAAACCTGAAGAACATTCTAGCCGTTGCATTGCCAAAACTTTACATATTTATCATTGAAGATCCTGAGACTTTCCTCTTCGAGTTCAATATCCTCTACAGAAGCTATGACTACACAACTGATAGCCATAAGCTAAAGTTGTTTCTGTCAAATCTCAAGGAGGCTGTGCTAAGATGGTTTATGAGCCTTGGAGCTAATGTCATACCAAATTGGAATGCCATGAGCAATATGTTTCTTGAAAAATACAAACAATACTGTAAAGGATGGGATTTAAAAGGGGATGACATCTTTAAGATGACGCAAAAAGAGGATGAAACGTTGGAAGACTATGTTTCCAGGTTTATGTATAACTTGCAGCGAAATGCTCATCACCAGTTAAATGAGGAATCACAGAAGCATCTGTTCCTCAAAGGTGTTAATGAAGGAAGCATAGAAGCTTTGGAACTTATGGCTGGTGGTGACATTACCCAGAAAAATTGGGTGGAGATTAAGACCATATGTATGAATTACTCAAGGGATACAGTAAAGAAACGAAGAGGATTAAGGGACTTGCCTCAAAAGACAAATGGCTCTAGAGTGTCTAAGATAGAGCTGTCCAATCTCCTATCTAACTTCAAGCAGGATATTATCAATGACATGGCTACTCAGCTAGATACCATGTAATCCCAAAGGAAGAAAGAGGACGCGGACGCTGTGCTAGCTGAATTCTACTCCCATTGCAGGGAGAAAAAATGAAATTGTAAGTGAAAAACTATTGCATCTATGGACACTACTTCAATTCACAGCGAGTTCAAGGCAATAGATGAGGAGAATGGAGAGGTCTTTTACGTGGCCCAAAGGAGACCATGGGCTCAGAGACAAGGTATACCTCAAGACCCCTTAAATTATTTTGGTTATAATAATAATAATATTAATCAGTGACAGAATCAAAACCCCCGCAATTTTGTCCCTCAAGGACAGAATTGGAATAATCATTGGTCAAACCAATAGCCACAGTATAGCCAGAATTTCCAATAGCCACAGTATAACCAAAATTTTCAACCTCAGTTTAACCCAAACCAGTAGTAGTTTAACCCATATCAATAGCAATATAATTCATTTCAGTAGCTACAACAGAATAACCAATGGCAACCACATGGTAACTGGAAACAAAAACCTCAGTGGGGGCCCAATTATCCTACTCAACAACAAGATATAATGCCTCCACCTCAGCAACAAGCTATTATGCCTTCACCTCCTATAGCCAATAATATCCCTCAGAAACCACAACTACCTGCTCAACCAAATCTGAATCCAAACAACAAGTAGCAAGCCTATTCACTGCAAGTGAATGATATCCACCTAAGATCAGGGACTACATTGCCTACCCCAAGAGCACCCATAATAAATGATGTTTTTGATACTGAGGAAGCTTCTATCAACTGCAATACTACTGTTCCCCCTGTTGCACCACCTATTCCAGTTGAGAAAGAACCACCTTTTTTCCAAAGATTGGCCCAACCATCAGTATCCCCTAAAGAGAATACTATTGCAAAAGACCTGATTGACCAACTGAAGAAAATGACAGTCCAAATCCCATTATTGGATGCCCTCAAGGAAATTCCAATCTATAATAAAGCAATTAAAGAAGCCTGTATCAAGCACCCTGGTAGGAAGAAGAAAGATCCTGATACCATCCATTTTCTTGGAAAACTTTATGATCTAATGCTTAGTAAAACTTTAATGCCTAAATACTCTGATCCAGGAAGTCTGTTGGTTACTATTCACATTAATGGTATACAAATATAGAATGTTTTGGTGGATTTAGGAGCCTCTATTAATGTTATGACTATGGATGTATTGTTAAGGCTTAGTATCATTGGGTTGAGGGAAACACCCACTATTCTCCAGTTAGCTAATAATTCAACTGTCAAACCAAATGGTATGCTAGAGGATATTGTTGTCACACTTGATTAATTAGAATACCCTTCAAATTTCATCATCCTGCCTCCAAAAGCCACACTAGGAGGGTATCCATTAATCCTAGGGAGGCCTTGGTTAGCCACAACAGATGCTTGCATTGCATGCTGCTCAGGGAAAATGACCATATCTAATGGTATTAATACTAAGAAATTAACCCTATATTCTCTAGCCAAACCTCAAGCTGAACTTGACCAAGTTGTTTAGCCAGATCTAGGAGACACCCCCCTTGAAGCCAATTCAGTACAACATCTTATGGTTATTGATAGAAATCCATTCATGGTCTCACAATAAGAGGATGACATACTTGTAGAAATTCTTAAAAACCAGTATGGATCTAAAGAACCCTCATGTCATGAACCTAATTGTTCTCTACAAACCATATTGCCCCAGAAGTCTTCATCCAAATTTCCTGCAGCACCAAATTATCTCCATACCATGTTACCCCATGAAATAAAGTCGCCTACCTTTGTAGAAATTATTATGTTAGACAAAGTCAAAAGAGTGCATATTGCCTTAAACAGGGAATTGAATGTCAATAAGGATCTCACTGAATCTCAGATATCAATTCTTGAACATCTTTTGTGAAAGAATCAACAAGGTTTTGCATGGGACTATACTGACATGAAAGGGATTGACCAAAAATTGTGTACTCATAAGATTTATATCAGTCCAGAGTCCAGATCTATTAGGCAACCTCAAAGAAGAATAAACCCTGCATTAAGAGATATAGTAAAGGCTGAATTGCAAAAACTTCTCCAAGCTGGCTTCATATATCCCATTTCTGACTGTCAGTGGGTCTCCGCTCTTGTAATTGTTCCCATGAAAGGAGGCAAATGGCAAGTTTGTGTCGACTATAGGGAGCTTAATAAGGAAACCAAGAAGGATCACTTTCCATTGCCCTTTATTGACCAAGTACTTGACAACCTTGCTGGGAAAAAGTATTTTTCATTCTTGGATGGTTTCAGTGGCTACAACCACATCCAAATATCACTAGAAGACTAGGATAAGACAACATTCACCTGTCCATGGGAAACATTTTCTTATTCTGTCTTACCATTTGGGTTATGTAATGCACCTGCTACTTTCCAGAGGGTTGTGATAAGCATCTTTTCTGACATTGCTGCTGATTGTGTTGAGATATATATGGATAATTTTACTACACATGGAACTACATTCAAATAGGCTTATGCAAATTTGTTAAAAGTTCTTCAAAGATGTCAGGACTACAATCTCTCACTTAATAGTGAGAAATGTTACATGATGATGGAGGAGGGAGTTGTCTTAGGGAACTACCTCTCATCCTTTGGAATCCAGGTTGATCCTGCAAAGATTGAAGTAATTGTCACACTCCCAACCCCAGCAAAGCAGAAGGATGTCCAAAGTTTCCTTGGTCATGCCAGTTACTACAAGAGATTCATCCAAAACTTCAGTCAACTTGCTGCTCCATTATATAATATATTGAAGAAAAAAGTAGAATTTGACTGGACAATAGAATGTGAGTCATCATTCCAGTAGTTAAAGGATGTGTTGACAAAGACCGCTATTCTCAGAGGACCAGACTGGAACTTTCCATTTCATATCCACATAGATGCATCTAACTATGCAATTGGAGCAGTGTTGGGTCAAAAAGAAGGAATAATTGAGCACGCCATTTACTACACCAGCAAAAATTTGCAAGGTGCAGAACTAAATTATATTGTTACTGAGAAAGAACTCCTTGCTGTAATCTATGCTTTAAATAAATTCAGGCGTTACATAACTGGCTATCAAGTATTTTTTTATACTGATCACGCAGCGATCAAATACTTGATGAACAAACCAGCCATTTCTAGTAGATTAGCCCAGTGGTTATTCCTCCTGTAGGAGTTTAATATAACTATCATTGACAAACAAGGAAAAGAAAATGTAGTTGCTGATTTTCTCTCTAGATTACAAGTTCCTGATGATCCTGCGGCAATTGATGACAACTTCCCGGATGAGCATCTATTTTCTCTTGCAACATACAATCTATGGTATGCTGACATAGAAAACTACCTTGCTCCAGGATGGGCACCACCCCATTTCTCACCCTGAGAATGAAGGCTGCTGGCTGGGAAAATTTTTAACTTTTCATGGATATTTAAATCTATGTTCTACACAGGTCCTAATCAAGTTACCTGCAGATGTGTCCACGAAGATGAGACCTATGACATCCTTCAGGCATGTCATGATGAACTGTATGGTGGCCACTTTGCAAGAAAACAAACATCATACAAGGTATTGACAACTGGTTATTATTGGACTACATTACACAAAGATGCAACTAAGCATACCAGATACTTTTATCGATGCCAAAGGATGGGATGTCCCACAAAGACTGATGAAATGCCCATGTAGCCACAAGTGGTGGTAACACCATTTGACAAGTGGGGCATCGACTTTGTTTGCCCCATTGAGCCATCTTCACATGGTAAGTCTTATATCTTAGTATGCATTGATTACGCCACAAAATGGGTTGAAGAAAAATCAATGAGAGATGCAAGGGACCATAAATTAGCAGAGTTTCTGTATGAATTTATTTTCACTAGGTTTAGAGTACCTCAAGAAATAGTAACAGACCAAGGGGCACAATTCACCTCTAACCTTATTGTTGAATTAATGAAAGAATACACAGTGAGGCATGGTAAATCTTCACCATACCATCCTCAGGCTAATGGGCAGGCTAAAATCACAAACAGGGAGATAGAGGCCATTCTGACCAAAATAGTTTCCATCCATAAAAAGGATTGGGCTACTCGACTTCATGTAGCCATATGGGCTTACCGCACAACATGGAAAACCACTACTAGATTCACTCCCTTTGAGTTAGTCTATGGAAAATCTGCATCCATGCCTATCGAGTTTCACCATAAAACTCTCAGGATGACATTGGACTTGGATATTAACCTCAGCAAAGCACAAGAAGACAGGCTCCTACAGCTCAATGGATTAGATGAATACAAAAAATCTGCACTTCATAACATAGAGCTGATACAACAACAGTAAAAGAAATGGCATGACTACTTTATAAAAGATAAAAAGTTTTCCATTGGTGACTGGGCATTGCTCTATGATTCACGGTATCAGCATACTCTTTGGAAATTTCAAACCCACTGGTTGGGACCCTATGAAATAGTTGTCGTATTTGATAATGGTGTTGTTTAGCTCTCTATAATTGATCCCGTCAGATTCAAACTCCTCGTAAACAGGTATCGCTTAAAGCTATATCACAAGCCTGCAAATCATGAGGACTTCTTGCAGCAATTATAGTAGAGCTCAGACAGTTTTCTTCCTGTAGCAGACGTATCTGGGTCTTCCACCAAGATATCTGCCAAGCTATGATTTTATTCCATCTTTCATAATAAACACTTCACTTTGGTGATTTGCTTTCTATGTAATAAAAATCTGCATCACCTTCTCTCTACCACATGTCTGCATCGCCGCATCAGTCCATCAGTGTGTGTTTCCTAGCATTAAATTCTTCCTATAGCACATCAGGTTAGTAACGCATACTTTTGCACATAAATTATTTTCTTTATTTATTATTTTGAAATAAGTGTATTTTTCTTTTTCTATTCTTGCACACGCCGGCCTAGTGGGGACCCATGCCTTATACTTAGTTGGGGGGAGGGGTTAGTTATTTCACTCATGTCTGTTTTAATACTTCCAAATTAATTTTAGCAAGCGAAAATGAAAAAACTTTATTTCTCCTTGTGTTTTCATGTAAATTAAAGACAATTTGAAAGCAAATTAAAGAAAGGATGACCTAATAATGGAAATTTTATGACGTGTTTGGGTGGTGAACCTTAACACGCGTGAATTGATTTATGAAAATCATTTGAAGTAATTCTTGCTTGCTTAAAATTAATTACTATCCTGTACTTCAGTTGTTCTCAGAATGCAAAAACAAAAACATCTTGCGTCCGAAGAAAAGCCATGCATTTTTAAAAAATTTCTGTAGCAACTCAGCATATCCTGTAGAGTTATTTTCTCTATCATTTACAATGGGCAGAGACCTTCAGAGGCACGAGCCAATGGATCATCAGGTGTTACTTGGGGACTCGGCTACCTGTGAGTTGTTTCGGCAACGGGGATGGCTGGACTACTGCTTAAGCCTTAATGGCTTCAATGACAAAATTGCTTTTCAATTTCTGAATTCTTTGAACAACGGGTTTGTAGTAGTGAAAGGTCTGAGGGTTGAATTTCCAAAAGATATAGTGGCAGAGGTTACAAATTTGGCACAAGAAGGGGAAAAGTGGTCAAAAGACATTGATTTACGTTCAGCTAGGGCACAATTTACCCTACATAGTGACCCACAGTTGGAGGTTGACAAAAAGTAGAGCACTGCAAGAATATTGTTACCTAGGGAGTTTTTGCAGCCAACCACATTTATAATATCTTACTTCACCTATGAGGGATGCTACAACTACCTGCACGGACTTCAATTCAAAATTCTAAGTGCCCTTTGCCATGAAAACAAGCCAGTTGACTTACCTAGCTTTCTTTTTAATATTTTGAAAAAACAGGCATCTCTTGTTCAGTCAGGGAAAGCACAGTCCATTTCCTAGCACTGTTTAATTAAGTTAATTATAGAAAGGGAGTTAATTAAATAGTCAATTGGGACCTGGGAGGAATTCTTGGTTATGGAATATTTGGCACCTAGGGTGGTTGGTCTGAGAGGCCAAGGTGTAGGTAGTAGGGTTAATACGGCAACAGGGGTTCATAAGATAATCCATAAAATATAACCCATTCCTGAAGCATCCTCTTCTAGACCTACCTTAGCTAGGAAAAGAGCCTGTAATGACAACACTCCTATTTTTGATGATAAGGAAAGAAAAACTAGAAAAGCTGCTGCCTCCCCTGACACTTCAATGTCTTAAGAAACTAGGTCTACTATTATAAAAGGAAAAGATAAAACCTTAAATACAGAGGAAATGACTCCAGAACAATATCTAGCTGATAATGACAATAGAAATCAGATGTCTAAGGAACCCTTTCCTTCTTCCAAGGAAGCAACACCAGAAGAGCCTCCTATAGCCATTACAGGGGAGGTGTCCTCCACCAAAAATAAATGCAAGGAACCTATGAGCCCTTCTCAGACCCCTGTGAGGAAAAGTCCTCAACTTTCTGCTAGTACTAGTAAAGCAAGTGAAACCCCTAATTCAGCTATAAATGTCAAATCCCCTGAGTCTGCAAAAAAGTCCTCTTCAGAGGCAAAAGCTTCAAATAGAGAAGATAGTGATACCCTAGCCCACATTATGGATGAGAAAGTTCAAACTGATCCGCAAGTTGAATTCATCCTTGTGGAAAGTGATAGGGGTTCTTTAGAAACAGAGGGATTTTACAATAATTCTTGTTAAGATTCTGATAACTGTTTAGAGAATCTTCCTTTTGATGAGTTTCCTACAGTGAATAAGGATGTTGTAGAAGAAGTGTTTGAGTAGCTAAACAAAGAGGGATTGGATACATTAGCTAAGGCAACTAAATCATCCCAAGTGAATGATTTGATCAAAACCCTTGTCACTTGTGACAAGGGGAAAGGATCTGCTTTCACTAAAGTAGAGAAAGTAAGAATCCCTCAAGCTGCATTTGAGTGGATTAATGTTCTTTAGCAAGGACCCATGCCACCTTCAAATTTTTCCACACAATTAGCAGTAGGATTAAGTTTGTACCGAAATATAACCTGGGAAAAATCACAATGGGAACTAGAGACAGAGAAATTAAAGAGTATAATTGAGGAGCAGGGTTGTCAGTTTGAGCAGAAGACAAATAGAATTGCAGTACTAGAAAGGAGAATTGAGCATATTACAGAGTTGATTCCTACAGCAATGGCATGTAGGCCACCTTCTCCAGTTTATGCATTGTTCCTGAAGGAACAATTTGTTAATTTTTAGATGACAAGGATTGTTGAGGGATTAAATCCTTCCATTGCCACCCCTCATGAATTCTATGACGCTTTTTGATCAGCACCTATGCCCATTAAGAATCTTTTATGTGAGTTATATCTGCACAATTTGGCTGTGCCTGAAAATAGGGAATGGAATTCACTCCTTTATGTAGGAGATGTGCAGTTGAGGGTAGTTATGTCCTAGGTTCAAAATGAGATCAGTAAAGAGCACCAGGCTCTCCCATATCGTAGTAGTGAGGTTGACAAACCCTTTATGCTAAGGCCTAAAGTTAAAAGCTCTAGGTAGACATTCCTTGACTGGATTTAAATCACACTAAATCCTAGTGGGGCTTGCAAGGTTCTTCCAGTCAGAGAACATGGGTATGTAGATTGGGAACAACATTCTTCACAAGATGTTGAGGCCACAATTTCAGCTTGTAAGAAACGGTGGATGCGGATGCCCCATAACTTAAAAATTAGGGAGCCCCATTCTCCACAAAATTTAATCCTTGCTACTCACCGTGTTCCATGGTATATAATGCTAACCCACATATAGCCATATTATTGGATGCCCTTACGGTTTCAACCTCCAATCCTCCTGCAGCCACTGTTGGCAGTTAATGAGAATGTAGAAGAGCATGATATGGTTAAGGAAAGATAGAGGTGGGACAGACTTCAGAAAATCCATGGATACTTTAATCATGTTTTTGATGAGCCAGGGGAGAAGACTGTCGGTGACCTGAGGCCTAGAGCTAGGATCCTAAAATTCATGATTGCTGGGGACCAGCAATAGTGTAGTTCGGGGGAATGATGAGCCTCCCAAAAGGCTGTCTTTTCCATGTGATTACTTCCTTTTTCAGCATTTTTTTTTAAGAAGAAGAAGACTTTAAAATTATGGTTTTTATATATATTTTTATATGAAAGGACATAAGTAGATAAAATGGATGGTGAAAACATAATTTATTTTGTTTAAAGCTAATGGATAGAAGTTGCAGGATTTAAAGTGATTGCATGTTGAATGAATAGTCCTTTTCCATATGCTATGTTTGTGGGTAGTTTCCTTCCTGTAGTCGAATGCTGTGTAAGAATATTGAATGAAATCTCACACCTCTTTCTTAGTATTAAATGATAAAATATATTTATGCTTTGGAAGTTATGTATACTAAGCATTTTGTAGGAGTCAAGTTTGGCACATTCAAGAATTCTAGCATGGTGTTGAAAGAGTCAATGACAGCTGTTACCTCCAGAAGTGCAGCATAAAATAGGGAATTAAGTAAGTAGTTAGAGATTGACGTGTCACAGAACTCTTAGAGAGGAAAAATTCAATCCAGTTCCTGAAAAGACACCGGGCGTAGATCTAGAACCACTGTATGCTACACTCTGGGAAGAACTTGAAGACCTACTTTTGCTGTTCAAGATTTTTGTTATGTGCATGATGTATCCATTAGTGATCCTCATTAATGGAGTGATCCTAGATTTAGGTTGTAGTGCAGTTCTTCCTTAAGTAAGTGGATTTTTGTAGTTCCACGGGAGAGTAGAGGAAGAAAAGAATTAATTGATGTAATTTCTAAACTAGAGTTTGATATTGTAGTACTGTTTGTTTTCCAAGCATATTTCCTCTATGAATGAATAGAATGCAGAATTTGAGTTTCAGTCTCTTATCGTAATTGCATTTCTATTCACTCATCCAAGGGGGCCCACTTGGTGAGTGAATCATTTTATTAGATTAGAATTTATTTCTTTGCTCATTAAGTAGAAGATAGAACTGTATTGTTCCTACAGCCACTAGTAGCAGAACTAGTGTATTGATCCTGCAGCATAGGCGAGCAGAGTAACCCCCATTTGTTATTACTATTTTCTTACCATTATTGCATTCAATTGAGATAGTGTAGATTCCTAAAGCATAATGTATTTTGATTCCATAGGTTTATCCATGAGAATCAAGGAAGTTTGAAGCATATACTTTCCAAACACCATTCCAAGTTTACATCCCTGGTCGATAACTAAATGAGACTAAATAATCTACTTAGCAGCCATTTAGGGTGTCCAATCCTGAAATAGCAGTCCAATGCTATGTGTTTCTAAGACAATTGTTTGGCCAAGCAAGGCCTAATCAAGGTCCTAAACAGGCATAAAAGTAGGAGAGGGTGAAAAAATGAGGGTAAATTATGATAATTATAAAAAAACCCCCTAAGGAGGGCTAAAATTTCTTAACATGGAAGTGCTTCCATTTTAAGATGATACATTAAGCCCCCACTTTAGCAGGAGTATGGAAATCGAACATACTCGTAGTAAAGTTAGAAGAAAGGCTCTGGTGGATCACAATGAGGTAGAGAATCACTTAGTCAAGGACATGAGCCCCCAGACCAAGGATTCTAACTCAACATACATGTAAAAATATATGAAAGCAAAGAGCAATTAATCATAGAAAACATACATGACTACATAAGAAAGATAAGTGCAACACTATAGATAACATAGCTTCATGATCTAATCCTATTAGTGTGAAAGAGAAAGAGAGGAAAGAAAAAGTGATTACCTTGCCTAGTAATATTCCCACCTTACCATGAATCACCAAAGAGGGAGAGCCCAACATGTTCACCCATAAACCATGCTTTGTAATTGTAATGCGTATTCTGAGTGCTTTTGAAATATTCATAGATCCACATTCTTGTATCACTGTGAAATATAAAATGTGTGTCTTTTCAATATTTAGAAACTTATGTGCATTACCTTCCAAGGATTTATAATATTTTAAAATGCTTATCTCTTTAGGATTTAGCAACTTATGTGTGTTACCTTCAGAAGATTTAGCAAAAATAAAAAATAAAAATAAAAATGCATGTCTCTTCAAGATTTAGCAACTTATGTGCGTTACCTTCCAAGGATTTAGCATTTTGTAAAATGCAAACTATAGTATAAGGGAGACCCTATATATGCCCCCCTCCTCATCATGACTACCCATTAGGTAGGATAAGAAAGAGAAAGAGGATACATTCTTCACAAGGTAAGGAGATATTTGGCTTAACAACAATATACACTATATCCTTAGCAAAGAGTATTGACCCTTACCTCTAAGAGCATAGATAATCATGAAATCGATGTCACATGTAGAAAAAGGATCCTCAAAGAGGAAGAGATCTTATCATCAAGACCCCCACTGTAGAGGAGTGCTTAGGATAAAATGTCATCTTCTAAAGAGAATCAAAGAGGGACCAAAGATTCAATCATCAAGCCCCCTGCGATCAAGAGGAAGAGGAATCTCAAAATGAAGGAATCAAAATCTAACCGAAAGCAAGGACAAGATTTTATAAAGAATATAATTTTTAATAATAAAGAAGAGGTGATGACCTAGGACAATCACCTCTCGTATAAGAGGATATCCATAGCCCAAAACACAAATTATTATAAGGAAATAATGTTGTGTTATAAACAAATGCCGCTAAGCTAAGGAAAGTAGATCCTTAGATAGAGGAAGAAGGAAAATACCTTGTGCCCCAGGGATGATAGCAAGGGATATACAAAATTATATCAAGAGATATTGTAATAAAGAGATATATTTACAAAACAAATGTCCTATAAAAGATATCATGAATGATTATGAGCGAAGGAAGTATGTATCATAATAGAAAATATAAGGATAGAATATAGAAAGAATAACCGATAAAAATAAAAAAAAAATTCATGCTAAGAGCATAAAGGATCCTATAAGATTGGAAGGAAATACCTCTTGCCCCCTCAGTCAAGAGACAAGAGGAGAAAAATATTATCTAATTTATAGAAGAATGAGGGGAATGCCATATCTCAAAATTATGAAGAAATTGTAATACTGCACGGGAATGAGATATAATTACTAAAGAATCTCTTTCTCTAACATATAACTTTAAATGAACACAATCAACAAGTAAATGTGTATTACTATAGTGGAAAGGACATTTGTATTTAGAGAGAGCATTTTTCAGCATAGGTTTAAATATTTTTTTCTTAGAGTTCATTAACTGTACATACACTTTCTTAGCCACATCTTGAGGAGTATCAGGGTGATATAAGGAAGGTGTTGGAAGAGGGACATGAAGAGTATGATGATAATTAAGATCAACCACCTTGAATTGAGAAGGAAGGAAGCCTATACCATGCATATCATGTTTAGGGGTTGAATAAATCGGGTTTTTAATGCCATGTTCATTAACACCAAGCCCTAAACCCATATAGCCTTGTTTATCCACCAAAGTGTATTTGATAGTGTACATATCTTGCAAACCTTATACAAGAGGTGATTGATTATGGTGTTCATGAGAAAATGTTGTGCATGGTGAATGATAGGTTTACAAGAGGTTTCTTTATTTTTCCCTTTAATATCGTCATGGATCAGATAAGAAAGGGAAGGTAAATGAAATAATTCTCGAACATCGGTATCATAAATCCTAGCTTGAGCCCCATCATAAGTGTGAGAGGAACTAGGGATTGAATATGGAGAAATAGGAATAGGAATATTAGGAATTGGATTAGGCATGATAGGATTAGGATTAGGAGGATTAGGAACTAGATTAGAAATGATAGGATTAGGATTAGGAAGATTAGTAAATGGGGTATCATCTACCAAATTCTTCACATAATCCAAAAGAGAAATAAGTCCACTAAACAAATCCTTGAAGAATGTTTTGAAAGTAGGAAGATTGGTATTAGTTAAGCTTATAATAGCATGAGAAAGTGAATCATGAAGAGTTAAAAACATGATGAAATGGATGATAATTTCATAAACATCATAAGTACTATAAAGAGATGCTAATAGAAGAATAATGAGGAAAATAACCATACACCAAAGCATCTTGAAGATTCTCATAATGAATGAAATGCAAAAAATATTTTTATATTTTTATGAGTATGTTGATTTTTTTATTATTTTAAAATGCAAGAGCATAAAAGAAAACTAATTTAGTATATAAGTAAAATCTAGTCTCTAAGGAAAAGAGGAAAAGCATCTAACACCAAAAAGAAAGAGTTGTCTATTGCAGCTTCACCAAAATGTAACATCTAAAAATGTTGGTTTTGATAAATGTGGAGTATGAAATAGATGTTGTTACATTTGAAATTAGAATGTTTATTGAAATGTGTGGGGAACATAATATGTTCCTTTTAACCTGAAATACACAAAGGAAGGAACCAAATTGATTAACCCAAAAGGAAAGATCAATACATAAATGAATCAATCTATTGGAAATGAGAGCAAAGAGGATGACCTTAGATTCTGTTTATAGAAAAGAATGTGTGATAGATTTATAAATATTGAAATGAATAGGAGGAAATTGCTAACCTTAAAATGTTACATATACGAAGAATGCTATTTTCGGGGACCTACATTGAGTTTCTAGAAAATCTGCAATTGGATCTGGAATTGAAACGTAGAGATAGATAAAACCCACAAATCTTTTTCTGATATGACACAGTTCTGATTTTGACCCTCAATTCAATGTCACCATTGACCCAAAATTTTTGATTCTCACCTAGGGAAGAATCGACCTCTAAACCCTTCAAGAGAAAATATGTTTCTGAATCCCGATAGTTTGCTTAAAAGGGTGTCCAAATCTGAACTCAAACTCATTGTTCTGAACCTATCCTTGCAAGAAAATGGTTTGTTTGTTTGTTGGGGGGGAGGGGTTTTCCTTAGTCAAACCCTGATTTAGGAATTAACCTTGAAATCAATAATTTAAATAAAAATTTCTAGCAAGTAGTATAAGTGAATCTAATAATGAAGCTATGATATTCAATCGATATTCAATTGTATTTTGAATGTAAACAATTATGTAAATATGAAAACTTGGACTCAATATTAGTAACCATAAACCTCCATAATTGTATGCTTGGAATCCACCTTGAAGAGAGAATGAATGAATCTCGAGGATGCACAAAGGATTTTGAAGGAAGATCACACCACCATCATGGATAGATCTAGGGCTTGAATGATGGATCTTGAATGCTTGAACCAAATCCCTTCAAATGCTTGAAAGCTTGAATCCTTGATCTTCAAGGGAGAACTTGAATGCTTGAGAGGAAGACTTGAACACTTTGAAGACTTGAAAACATGTAGAATAATGGATGCTTTAAATTTTTTCTTCCTGGATAGTAGATGATTTTTACTTGATATAACTTAGTGGTTAACTTCTAATCCTTAGAGAAAATGAGACGAGAAAAACTTCCTTATATATGAAACTAGGGAAAATAATGTAGAGAGACATACATAGGAGAATTAAATTCCAATTAGACCTATACTTCTAGAAGAGGACGTATATTAAATATAATTTAAGAATCATCACTTTAGAACCCAAAATAGCCGACCAGGAAGTGGTAAATGAACTTTTAATGATCCCCAAAAGCTGACAAACTTTCAAACTGGAAAGGGGGACCTAGGTCAAAATTGAGGTCGTCCTTGACCTAGGTCAAGGTTGAGGTTGAACTTGACCCAGGGAGTCAAAACCCATGGAAAATGTGCTAGATGGGATGGATGGTTCCCAGAGAGGCCCAATCAGAGTCCTAAACATCCACAGAAGTAGGAGAGGGTGCAAAAATGTGGGGACAATATGATGATGGTCAAAAACACCCCCTAAGGAGGGCTAAACATTATTAACATGGAAGTGATTCCATTTTAAGATAATACACAAGTAAATGTGAATTTAAAATTATCAAATAAAATCTAATATCTGCAATCCACACTCACCATCCATAACACATGCTACATCTATAAAGTCAGCCTAAAATAGGTCTTATCCAGACCACACATCATAGCTTACGTCACCAAGAGTCTTGCGACCTAAGAATCATAAAAAACATTCCTCAACATGTCTCCTAACATTCTCCAAGCTCGTATAACATGAAACATGCTAACATCCATGTTATCCACAAAAATAAGAGACTAACAATGCCATAATTCTCTTTTATTGTTATGCAAATAGTCTCCACCAAAACCATTGCAATTCATGTGAATAGAAACAAAAATTCAAGAGACCTTAGATATAAGATCCTAGTTTGTTCCATAATACATATTTGTGCTCGCATCCTCTAAGAATATGTATGTTATTTGTACATGGCTGTCAGTCTTGCCTATGCCTGAGACAACCAGTCTAAGTGAGACTTCAACTAAACAAGTGTTGATATCAATGAAAAAACATGAATGCCGAAAACACCAACAGAAGCCAATTCCAACATTTTCCCTCTCTATATGAATATTTATGTTGGGACATTTTCTCAGTCAAGGTCTCTTCAACTAGTTGATTTGGAATTTTATTTTTAGTAATCACACCTTTCTTTGTGTCTTTCGCCTTTTTTTAAGATTTTCTTTTGTCATTTTATTTTAGATTTTGTACCTTTGCATGTGGTTTTTCGAGTTAAGATCATTTTTTAGGGAGTATTGCATCCTTAAACTTAGTGATGTCTTATCTCTTTGTATTTTATTCCATGATCATTTCTCTTCCTTTCTCTTTTTTCCTTCACCGTGAACATGAGGTGGACTCATACTCTCACTAAAGTGAGGTTTGAATGTATCATCCTAAATTAGAAGCACAAATAATTAGATACTCAATTAGGCACTATTTTACCATGTATGGGCTCACAAATTAATTGTTTAATATTCCATCTCCATATTGTGTACATTTATTGTTTTATCTCTATATTCCTAACTCTAGAAACAAATTTCATCACATTTCGGCATCAAGAGGTCTTTGAGGGTGATCTCTTCCTTGTTGTTTACCAAAACTTGAATTTACCGCATGTTTCATAAGTTAACAATGATTTCTAGATTCTTATTGAGATCCTTCATTTTTTGAGCCTCAACATGTTATGAGATGTAGAAAATTATCCTATCTATCATCATTTTGATGTACACTATCAAGATTTCAAGTGGTCTCCTACAATTTTTCATTCAAGCGTTCTTAAGAATTCAAAGACATTTTTTAATGAAATATTCTCCATGAATCAAGCTTATTTTTGTCATTGAAGACCAAATGAAGGAGTCCACCATCAAGGAATAAGATCATAGTATAGGCATCCATCTACATACATTCAAACATTTATATTAATTTCAGAAGTCAAGTCTTCAAATCTTCTCTCTATCTCTCTCCATCAAACGTTGTGGAAAACTAAAACATCCATTACAAAAAGCTTTTTCTTTCATGAGTTTAATTTGGGATTTTATGTGAAGTCAAAGCTATTGTACCAGAATACTTGATCACATTAAAATAAGGATTTTCATTTCAAAGGTATAATATACTTCATTGATTAGATCTATCATCTACTATATGAATGTACACTTTCCTTTATTTTTTTTCATTTCAAGGTTTATTTTGAACCAAGGTTTGACTGAGGTAAACCCCTGTCTACACAAAAAAATACTCTTATATTTTGTGCAGGCATAAGTGACATTTACATCGGCTCAAATCTAGGATTTCTAGGACCTCATGAATAATTTGCAACTGAATTTACTCAAAAGTGTCGAGAATAGGTCAGCCTAAGAGACCTCTTTCGTAGAAAAGGTTTGCCCAAGTGACATCTTCCCTATAAAACTAAATCAAGCTGAAATTAGAAGATATTTTCATCTTCAGGTTTTTATTTCCTATGTCTGTATGAATTTGTTTGTTTACTATTAGTATATGTACATAGAAAGCCAATCATTTCCTCCATTTATTCTCCGTTCTTTCATATCCCTATCATTTTCCTATATTAATAAAGGATTCTTTATACACATTCAGCTCTTGGACCATTCTAGCTCCTATTGGGTTATCTCTCCTTTTTAATGTATAGTAGGAGATAAGATTAATTGTCCCACTTTATTTTTCTTATTATAGAACAACTAATGCATGTAGACTCATTTTTGAATTTCTTGTATGTATTTCAAGAGAGTGGCCCCACCTTCTCCTCCTCAAATTATTATACTTATTTATGTTGATTATAATAACTAGTAAAAAGGTCTAATTTTGTCCCACAGAAAGGACTTGGGTTTGGTTAAGGACGAGTAATATGGGGTCAATGCTGGTGGAGAAACTAATTATAAAGATATGGAGGATACATGTGGTGAGCAACAGGAAGAGGAGGAGGTTGATGCAGATTAGGTGGTTGATGAGAAGATGGAATGGGATAAGGACTCTCTCTACGGGATAATTGTTAGGGATGTTAAAGACACAAAACATCATAATCTAGAGGGCCTTTCCATGGACATCTCTATGGGGTTGCATGCTAACATGACGCTTGACTAGACCATCCTGAGCATTTTTTCCTCCTCTCCAATGCAGGATTTAAATACTAGATTATTCCTACCAACCCTATAGTTAATTAGGAAGATTCCCCAAATCAGAATATTCCTCCCTCTCTTGCGAGTACTTCTATCTAGGGTGATAAGAACAATGTGGAAGACACAAGGCCTCTTGAGGTCTTTGACGACTCCAAGATGCAGATGGCTAAGGAAAAACATAAAATTGCTCTCAAATTTGATAAAGAGGTCTACCATGAGATTAGGATCCTGGCTACTAAGAATGAGGATTTGGAGTGCAATATCAGTAGTCTTTAGGCATCACTGAAGAATCAGGGTGTGGACAATGTTAACAAGTGCAATCCCAAAAATATAAACTCTAAGGTCTCTACTCTCTCCAAGAAACTGGATGATAGCAATGTCATACTATAAAATAATCTCCAGATAACCTATGAGGGTATGCGGGCCTTTACGAATAATCTCCATTCCCTAGTCAGCATGCTAGATGGGAACAACCCCAATAAATCCATTGTTATTATTGAAGATGATACCGAGGATATCACTGCTGTTCCCTTTAGACCAGGAAAAAGGACCTGCGCTAGTCTAAAAAAGAAAGAGATGACTATTTCCATGGATCTTACTGGCCTTAAAGAGACCATAAAAAATATTTATGATCTTGGAAATGAGCTGGCTAAGATCCTAAAGGAGCTAGCCTAAGTTTTTCTTTTCTCTCATGTACCTTCATTGCTGGGTTTTTTTGTTGGCTAAGTTCTAGTTGGTTGTTCCTACTGGATGACTACTAGGTTTCGCAGCCTATTTTTTTTTGTGGGCTTAGTGCTTTATCTTTCAATTTTTTATTGTTAAGGGCTTTGGGTCCCTTCAAAAATTTCTTTTTCTTTAATCCAAAACAAAGTGTAGTTTTTTTGTCTCTTTTTCTACAACTTTGTTTTTGCACTCTTGTTTCATCATGTATGAAAATTTAGATTATTTTTCTCCCAGATAATAACTACTAAGAGTGGATATCTAAAGTAGTAATACACCTATAAAATATGTTTGCATGAATTACTATGGGATTATAAGTCGAATCAACCATAATTCTAAAAATAATCTATTTGTTCAAAAAATGAGATCAATCTTATTCAACATTTAATTTTAATTTTGTTGTCTCTTAATCTTCTCTTTCATGTTTAATCCTCAAGCTCTCATAATTTAGAAAAAAATTGAAACTTCATTTTGGATTCAATATTCCATGAGAGACCATCAACTAGATAATAAGCTTATTGTCATGGAAGGAATTTTTTTTAACACTCTTTACACTATCACTAAATTTAGAGTTAAAGTAGTTTGCAGTTAAACATAAATAATATTACTTGCTTCTTATAAGTCACTTCTACAACTTATGTTGCTTCCCGTACAATATAATTTAGAAACCTTAGTGCCACAAATTTTCCACTAGGTGATTGTTATTATAGCCTCACCTGAGCTCAAGTCATGTATTTTCACCAACGAAACAACCATCTTTTACCTATCAAATTGTTTATTTTTTTTATCATCAAGGCCTTCAACCCCTCTTTATTGGTATTTTGAATCATCATGGTATGTTTAAGAAATTATAAATTGGTAATAAAAAGGTTTTTCTTATGGGAAGCATACAAAGTGCTCCTAATTATATATATATAAACTTGTAAACTACTAGTATAGGTGCAACAAATATGTTTCAATTTAATATCATTCAATCCTTCAAAATTAGATATATTTTAGTTATTTTAAAAGATCTACTATTTTGAAACAATGCATATTTTGTGCATAATAACCTTTAACATTAATAATTACAAAAAACTAACCACTAGGTACTTTTTAAATCATTTTTTAGGATCCCAATAAAGAGATGAGATGGATTTGTACTTTATAAAATTTATTGTAGATCAAAAGTGATTCTTAAAAATTAGTGAACTTCTTGAAAGCATTTAGATTGAAAGAGAAAAATGAGTAATAGGAGCTACTTGATTTAGATTCTCTTTAATATCACTACCTTTAGATAAAAATATTGTATTTTTGAAATGTATAAAGGTATGATGTTATAATGGAAATGTAAGTATGTTTCTAGTATTTTATGTTACTAATTTAAACTCTAGATGTTTTTAAATAGATTCTTATTTTTAAAAGATATGAAGTTAAATAATAGCAGATTTTTATAATCTATGGAAATGATGTTTATATGTTTTTGAATTTGATCGTGTATGAAGTGTTTACTAATTCTTCTTGAATTGTCTCATTCTGATGATTGATTATAGAGTATAACCTAAAATATTGATTAAAAAAATTTCAAACACAATCAAATTTAAAACATACAAGCAAAGTATCAAAAGTTGTAATTAAATATATATTACTATTTATAACCAAAAGTTATGCCCAAAATACCATAAATTTTAATTCCCCGTAATGAAATTAGTGTTCAAAATTTCTATATAGAAACTGAAATCAAATAGCATAGTCATTGATAGATAGATTGATCTCTTAAATCATATCAAGGAACCATTATATTTTGAAAAATATAATATGTCATGAACTCGTAGCCATTGCATGCTCCTAATGCAGACTAGATTTAGAGGCTCATTTATTACTTATTCTATTGCTTGTTGATTCTATAGATTCTTCATGGTTATTGTTCATATATTTATGATAAATCGTGATATTAAGATGTTTTTTATTGGTGGAGAATGTATACGGGCTAAGTTTAAATATTATGCATCAACTTAAATTATACAACTTATTTGTTAGTGGGGTTTTCATGTAAAAGACCTTAATAACCTAAATAAGTAAAGCTCAATCTATATTATTTAAACTAAACTATATATGAATGTTTAAATGAACACACTTGTAATAGATTATATATTTTTTTAAAATATAAAGAATTTTTTTGAGAGAGAATTTGTTCAAACATAAAACTATACTTTTAAATCTTGAATTGTAATTTATTTATTTGTATTTAAAATATATATTTTACACTTTTTATAATGAAATTAGAGAATTCAAGAGTTAGATAAGAATATGTGTATCTAGTTGAATTCATCTTATATAATTGTAATGATAGAAAATGATTTATATTATATCATAGAATGTAATGCCTTTAATGTTCAATAATGTATCAAGTATTCACTAATAGTATAGAAATTTATAAACAAAATACTAATGACATGGTGCTTCATAGATGTAGGAAACAAGAATAAGAAAAAAGGGATTAATGGTATTATATAAGATATAAAAGGATATGTTACACATTTTTTGTAATAAAATTTGAACATTTTTTTTAAGTTGAAATTCATTCCATGATGTAATTGTAATGTTACAAAATGATTGACATATTATATAATAAAATGTCAATCCTTTAATTTACATTATCAAATTGTGATTTGTTAATGGTATATATAAATTTGTGAAAAAATATATTAGTCGTACACTGTTAGATGAAAAAACAATAAGAAAAGGAGATAAATGCTATAAAAATCTCTAAACAACACTAAAATAGAAAGAAAGAAAGAGGCAAGGGATATAAAATAATTACCATTCACATGGAGCTCTTTTGTAGTAAAATAAAATGAATCTTGTAATGTATTCTATCGACATATATATGATTAAAATATAAAGACTATTATGTGTATATCTATGATCGGATATAATCTCAAAGTAAATAAATTATGGAGATCAAAGGTGAACAAAGGGTTTTATATAATAAGAAAAATTATGTTATACTACAAAATATTTTGAAACCACTATACTACTACTATGAATGTTCAAAATCTAGAGATATTGTGCATTTGGTTTCTTATAGCCTCTATTAATGATCTCCTACTCAATTCTTGACTATTATAGTTCTCCATTCTTCTTCTAAGAAACGCTTATATGAAGACATTCTTCTATTTTTTATTTTCTTTAAATTCACTACCTTTAGAAGAAAAAAAATTGTTTTTTTGAAATGTAAAAAGTATAATGTTATAATGGAATTGAAGTATATATCTAGTATTTTATGTTACTAATTTAAGCTCTATGTTTTTTAAATGGTTGCATATCTTTAAAAGATATTGTTATGCCTTGCACACTAGTTCCTACATTTTGTGTGCAAAATGTCGGGTCCCCTTTTTTTTCTTCCCCTTTCTTTTCGCTTTTGGTTTGGTTCTTTGTTCCTCCGTGCCTTTTAGTCTCGTTTGGTCTTTGTCTTTCTCTGGTGTTCTTTGTTTTCTCTGGGACCCGGTTCCAAAAGTGTCATTCCCAAGTGAGTAGTTTTAGATCTTTTGTATCTGGCGATCATTTCTCTTTTTCCGAAGATGAATGATCATTAGGTATTTTGGAGTCTGGACCCTGGTCGCTGACATTTTTATTGAAATTACTTTTGGTAACTAATGTGCTCCTCTAGGCATTATTTAAGGCCTTTTACCTTTTCACTTTTACACCTACCGCAAACTAATTAACTTCAGACGAATTTCATTTAGTGTGAAGCAATTATTTTTTGAGCCAAGATGTTTGAGGTAGAAGGTGTAGAGGTGTGTTCGAGAACTTGAGTGGAGTGTTTAGGTGGCAGAGTGAAGCTATTTTCATTATCCCCTTTCGGCATTTTGAGTTCCAGGTAGGCTCTTGGGTTCCTTTGTTGTTGTTTCATTTTTGTTTCCTCCTCTCTCTTTGCATTTTTTATCGTTACCCTTATTTTGTTGGGTTTCATTTTGTTTTGTGTTTAGTTCTTCATTATTTTCTGGTTGTGCTTTTCATCTTTGTTTTGCATTTCTGTCTAGTGTGTTTTCATGTTTTTTGGTGATTGTTCACCTTCTTCGATTAGGTCATGTCTGTCGTTCGACACAATAATGTCCTTGAGCCTGGTGCACCTATTTTCCTTTCATAGTCATCTGAATCAGATGGAGAGACGTCTATCCTTTTTGTGGTTGTATATTTTTCTGTGAATAATGGTTTTCTTCCCACTCGTAAGTCTGTAAATATTCAGTAAATTTGAGTTTGTAAATTTTTGTAGCTCTATGTAGATACCTGGTCTCATCTATGAATTTTTTGAATTTAGCCCCACGAGCATTTCAACATTCTGTGCATCGTGGGTAGTCTTTGTAAGTCACCTTGTAAATTATTAGAGTCTGTAGTGATCTAATTTTTCTTATGCTTAAGAGATGTGGGGTCTCTGAGAGCATTGTCGAGTTGGGTTCTTATGGAAGGAATTCCTAATAACTCTCTATTGTCTGAATTCTCTACAAGGTCTGAAGACCATTTCCACCCAATAAGCAGGTTCACCATCATCTTTGGTGTAGTCTTGGATGTCGAGGTGATGTGTCTACTAGTTGCAGAGGCCACCTCACTAGCAAGCCATTAATTTTTCTCTCCTCCATCCTTTCTATCTTAATGGAGGAATTAGTTCCAACGAATGAGAATTAAAAATTGATCCCAAGTGGCATTCATGCCATTTGCACCAGAATATATCTCCATTAAATGTCATTACTTAGCCGAGTGGGCATGTGTGTGTTAAAGTACGACAGTATATCTACCTATCTTATCACTCACAATTGTTGTCTTTTTAAGTTAATGTCGAGCATGTCAGTAAGTCCAGGATTTTTCACCTTATGCGACCCCTTTTTTTGGCCATTGTTTTGGATCTTTGGTAAGAAAGAAATGTTTCATGTGTTAAAATTGCATTTAAATCTCAGACATATGATCCCATTTAAGATGCCTTAACATTTCTCTATTTCAGGTGAAAAGAAAGATCATTCTTGAAGCCTCCAGAGTCTAAAATATTTAATGTTTACATATTGATGGTTTTTTGGTTTGTAGGTACAGGTTAAAGAAAGAAAGAAATGGCTTTATAATCTTCACCTCCTAGGATCCCTGAACTCTCGAGTATCGATGCAGGCACCGACAAGAAAAATAGCATAGAGAGGGCATTGGCGAGGCTCCCACAAACCCAAAAATATAATAAAGGTGGGATGATTCAGGAATCTCAAATTGAGTCTACACTCAAAGAGATCATTGATACAGATGTCATTACATGGGCCAAATTTCAAGGACTCATTCAAACAATCCATCAACTTTGACAGTATGATGACTCCATCTCAGTTAATTTAGCATCATCTAGAATCATTCAAGCGACTAGTTTTTTGTGCTCAGTTCAAGAACCAAAGATAGTTTTACTCCTAGATAGGGATTATCACCTAGGCAGTATGGCTTTTATATTCATTTCTCCCAACCCATTGGATACCTGGTGCTCATCGTCACATTTTTCCATGAGGCAACCACCACAGGATGGTGCATCCCACGCATCACAGGTGCTACTTATTTCACCAAGGTTTCCACCCTTTAGTAGTTTGAGGATGCAATTGATTTGGCCTGACACCACCTCAACTCTAAATGGCTAAAAATTCGACACCGGGACTACAAGAAAATGCTGACAGAAATCCCTTGCACTGACTTCAAGGAGCCCATCCAGGTGGAGATTATCTTTTTATGCAGGATTTTCGAGGAACCCCATGCCCGAGAATTCCCCCTATATGTATTCCTTTTTGTATGGAATGAAAAAAAATAAGGCACACTTCCACTGGACTGACATCATTGTTTGACACGTGGATATCCAGATGAGGAGGGTCGAAGCAAAGCAGAAATTTTACATGACTTCCTACGTCCTCTCACCACTTGCCCGGCAGTGCCAGGGAATATAGGATTTAACATCCATTGGTGCTCTTGGGGAAGGATGTGGTTAGGTTACTCCATGGGACCACTTCCACCAGATTCAGTCGAACCAAAGTTTCCCATATTTTTTTAGAGTCAACAATGCCTTCATCTTTCATGCAATCAAGGTGATCACTAGAGATCGCAAATTCAGATTATCCCCATAGGCCATGAGCCTGGTTGGTGTATGGGGACATTACTTCATCATGTTTTCCCAGCATACTTATTGTTAAGGCCTTGAAATACCACCCTAACTAAGGCATTAGGGTATACTAATATCTCATGGTAACAATAGAAACCTTCCTGAGTTGTGGGTGGACTCTGATTAAGAACAAATATCTAGATTCTAGGCCGGTTCCTATTTGATTTGGAATATCACCTATGATTGATTTTTTGATTGGGGAAAAGGGAAAAAGATGACTAAAACTAAATAAACAAACTAAAAAGGTGATACACCAAATTTGATTCAGATTTATCAAAATTTTAGGTTGGCATCCACATGAAACACACTACTGAGATCTATAGTAACATTCACTACTCAATTCATATACTGGACTAAAACTCACTATTAGGGTTTGTACCACAAACAGTGACAATTTGGCCAACAAACATGCGGATTCTGCAAAAGATTATTCTTAACAACCTAGAATATGAATCAAATCAATTCTCTAATCTATGTTGTAAAGCACTTTACACTTAAATGCAGAAAAGTTGAAAGGAGTGATAACAAAAACTCAGAAAAATGTATGAATAATGGGGACAAGCTTTATTATCTTCAAAATATGAAAATTAGTTACATGAGAAAGTATAAAATATGCCAAGGAATATTTACATTCACTTGTAAACAATCTGTATAAAACATGAACCAATGGTTACAAAATGCATGAAAAAGGTGCAAAGGAACAAAAAACTCACTAAGCCACCTTCCTCCCAGATTTTGAACCCCTAAAAGTGAGAAAAAGGCTCAGCTATATACTCCCTCATGGCTAAATTAAAAAATCTAAGCCCCTCCAAAACCCTCCAAATCAGAAAAAACCCTAAATTTAAGGCATAATACATGCCCTAAACCTAGCCCCTAATGTTGATATTTTTGAATTACAGCTTTTACCAAAACCTTACCAACACCTATCAACCAATACAAAATCAAGCCCTAATATAATACATATAATCTAACCCCATAACATATATTCCCAACCATATAACTCATAACCCTCACAAACCTTAATGCCTAATGTTGACAACATTATCCAAGGTCAACATGACCAATGCCTAGCATTTTTATGACTCTTTGCCAAAATATCTATAACTCTACCATGGCATAGGCTTAGCTATGGTAATGCTGGCGTGGCACTTGTAAGTGAAAGTCCTGACACTATTTCTATCAAAAACACTATAGTCTTTAATGTATTAATCCCTCCATGTACTCGATGGACCTCAAAGTTTTATCAAACTGGAATTATCACTGTTCTCAGCATTTCATTTTGCATTTGGGGAAAGATAAGGGTTTCAAAACTCTAGCTTATGGTGCCACCTTTATAAGATTGTGGCATTATTTTTGGCTCATTTGTGCTTCTAATGCTAATCTAGAGTTCATTATTTATTATATGAGAGTTATAGTGGGGTATTTGAAATTTTTTCATGTGATCTCAAGATCAAAATCAGTCGCAATCTTTGTTATGGAATTACTTCATCCTTGACCACGACTATGTATATGGATCAAGCTCAGGCTCCAACTGTGAGTGGGAGTTGTATTGAAGAGTTTAGGATCTTTACTAGAGTCACTTGTTGTTTATGCGTGAGCTCAACTCTGCTTGGGATTGGAGTTAACTATTTTCAAATAGAGAGCTTGGGCTCTCCTCTACACCGTGGGCGCTTAACTACAGTCGAATGCTTAGAATAGGAAGCTCAGGAATTATTCAAACTGGAGTTTTAATTCCATAATGTATGGCATTGTCCATCCATCTCTCTACTAGGGCTTAGGCTTCAAAAATGCCACTTCTTTGCCTATGCACTTAGAGATAAGTTAATCTCTTCTTCTCTCTACATTTACACTCTATCATTTCTTTTGAACATGTTGTTTACATTAGATAGCTTTGAAATAATTGAGATATCTCTAGTCGTGGCCTTCAATAATCTGTTAACTCTACCATTTTTATAGTCACCTTTTCTTTCCATGATCTCTGCTATAACACCCACATAAGCAATCCATTGTATATTTGGAAGTTGAGCTTCATCTCTGTTGATGTCTGTATTTGATATGGGTTGTCATCATGCTATCTTTTGTTATTGCATTTATGTATAATGTCTAAAGTATTTTCCATTACATGGTCTTACTCATTGCAAGACAATGAAAAGCATTATTATACATAGTTACTGCCTATAGTAAAAATGTTCCCCATGGGATTCAAGCAGGGGCTAGTGACTCTCATGAGAACCACTATGAAATAGAGAATGATCATTTAAAATTCATATTTTCCTTCTAATTAGACATTACTGTTATTTCATTTCCATATTGACTCATACACTACTATTGAACATGCACATTGATTTTATAACACTGCTATTTGGTCTACCACATATGCATAATCTTCTGATGACATTAACACTATTTTTTCTTTTCACTCTTGCATATGCACTGCATTTGTCATTTGAACATGTATCTAACATCATTAGATAGTGAAAGTTTTCACTTGAATATGCACATTGCTTTGGCATTTATTATCCACTCTTGAATAGGCACTTGATAAGAACAATGCGACATTGTTACTCACTCTTCATTTTTGCATACCTCCACTATCTTTTAAACATGAATAACAACATTGTCATTTACTGTTTACTTGAACATCCTAGAATATGTCATTTGTTTCTTGAGAATGCATCATAATACTGTTATTACCTGCCATTCTTGATCAATAATAGTATCACAGATTTTTCCCTTTAGGAACACACAGTTTTGTTGTCTTCTCTCCTTCAAAGATAGCAGTGTTCATAACAACAGTTAGGATGAACAATTGTTGTAATGTTAATGGTGTATGAACTATATACATGCATTTCTTAATTTGATACAATGTAATTGGCTCTTCTGTATGCATGTGTTTGACATTTTACAACAATATTACTATTATTCCTCTTCTTTTAAATATGCACTATTTTTCCTTTGACCCATGCTTAAGCATTTTTATTTGATAATATTGATAAGCACATTCACTCCATTTCAAATAGAATTACATTTAATCTTTACTTGTGCAGTAATAGAATACGGTGTTACTTTATCATTGCAAGTAGCAACTCATCCCTTTCATTGTAGCACTCTATTATTTGCACTTGATCAACCATTTCAATTTGGAACATTCATCTTTCATAGCATATGCATCTTACTTTATCATCATTGTACTCTGCATATTTGATATTAGTAGCATTTAAAACTTGTAACAACATACTTGCATCTTGTACCAACCTTTATGAACTCCATTTCTTCTTATGCATCTTTCCATTTTTGAACTCATGAACTCTTACAATCCTGGATCTTGTGAGGTTTGAGCATGGGCTCGTGACAGTCACTGCACTTCTTCTTTATTGTTTGTTACTAGTGAACACATAGATCATATTTCTTTCTACATTTGAATACATTTATGATCATTTTGTTTTGCAAACATGACCAAATCAATATATTAGGTTAGTGGACATGACCAACCAATCAATATTTGTGTTTGAGTACCATGTGTAATGACATTCATGCATGAATGTTGGTTGACTTATTGTGCTCACCATCTTAACATGTTGATGTTCTAAAAAAGGTTTTGTCAGCTAGAGGAACTAAGTCCCTTAAATTCAGATTTTTGGTTTTACAAAATACAACTCTTGTACAATGCAGAATGATAACCAGAGATAGTAAAAGGTTTCATGGAGTTATGTCCCTTTGATACAATTATTCAGTTGATGTAGATGTGTACCTTTCCATTGTATTGATGTTATTGGTATATTTGCAGTTATGAAAGTCTGATTGTTGTATGTTGTTTTGGTTTCCATGCATTACTTAGATCCAATTTGGATCTAACAATTTTTTCTTTCCATGATGCAGGACATAGGACCCTAAAGACCTAAGATGCAGGACATTTTTGGAGTAAAGAAAAAGACATGAAGATTTGGACAAAGAACACATCCAACTCCTAAATATAGAAGACCTTACAAGGCAATGCATGGACCCCTACTCATGCTTCTATCTTTCTTTATTTTCTTCCATTTACTCTAAGTTCCAATGTGAGAGATGTAACATGAAGAGAAAATTTCTTTATTACATTCAGTTTGAATGCATAATGTAATGATCAATTATAAATTTGAGAATCTGAATGTGATCAATACTTAGAGTACAATTTAATCTGATAGTAGGAATTCAATTTGGCAATGTATTTCATTTTCATTAGTTGAATAGAAATGTTAAAAAGGTGTACCTTCATGCAATCTTATGTTTTTTATGATTTTCATATTGCTTGTGTAAAATTAGGGTAACACTTATAATCGGATGTCCGTCTTCTTCGGGGAACCCTTCGTGATACCCAAGAATTATGGGGACAAAATTATTTTATTGGAGTTTTGCAGGAAGATTTTGGAGGCCCATGCCTTGACTACCCTGAAGAGGGTCACCTCTCCCTCATTCCCATTCATTTATAGGGAATACTCTTTCTCCCTTGCCAGGGCTCGAGAAGAAGAAAATAAGCTGAGAAGCCTTAACTTAGCCAAATATTATTTCAGTCATAATGATTATGATTAGCTCAGAGGACTGGCAAGGTTTATCCACAAGGGGGTAAACTCCATGTTTGACACTTAGAATATTTTTGGGCCAATTTCCAAGATGACTATGATGTCCGAAGGTGACACTACATGAGAATAGAAAAAGGAATGATGGAACAATTTAAGCTTTGGACATTCCCATAAACATTTTATGACAATAGGCCCCATGAAGACCTCGAGTATAAAGATACAAGTATAGATAAGATGGACCTCCTACCAGTATATTGGGATACACCAGAGATTTTGAGTATCGAGGCCATCTCGAGAACAGTAATTGAGTGGATCCTCTTGTATTTGGAGAGGGTTTACCTAAAGAGTTTCTAGACATATTATCCATTTTTGGAAGCCTTAGGCTCTCAGACAGTGGAGCAATCCAAAGCCCAAGTCAAGAAAAGGTTTGGCACTTCACCTCAGGTCTCAAACCCTATTTTGGCTGCCCTAATGGAGCAGTTGGGTCATACATTAGTTCACTCTCAAAAATTAATGGAAGTAGAAAATACCATAGTGAATTTTGGTCTTGGAGCTACCCGCTAGGTCCCTTTCCTACACCAGAATATTCTCCTTCCCTGGTTATTTTGTTAAGTTTAGCATGCGAGTTAGAGATCGCTGGAACCACGGAAGCTATAGATCTCAGGGTGTCGCTCAAGAAAAGAAAGAAGAAAAATTTGGATCGGCCCCCATGGAATAGAAATTCATACCCAGAGCCCAAGGATATACCTGAGGTCAAGGTACATTCTTCCTCCTCTGGAAAAGAAGATCACCTAGAAGTCCCCCAGATATAGCACAGATTAACATCGATGATTTCGTCCAGATGGGTGATCTTGGAGAGATACACGGTATGGTTGACAGTACCATAGAAGAAAAAAAAGAACTAAAAATTGAGGTTCCCATGCATGAGTAAATAGGTCCCAAAGATATGGCAGCCTGAGAAGAAGATGTATCCTGACCTAAAGAGGGCAAAGGAGAAAAAAGGAAACATCACAAGACAAAGGAAATAATCTAGCCATGGAGAAAATGTTGGCTGATGAGGAAACTAAACCTTTGGGAATAACTGTAACATTTGACATAATGCCCTTGAGCCTAAACGGTGATCAGAGTTTGCTGACAGCATCTGATGTAATGACTGACAAAGTTGCAGCCATATTTCAGCAAGTAGATCTGAACGAGTTTCCTTAGCCTCCTCCGCCACCCAGCATACCTATGGATGATATTTTGGGAGGTGATATGGAGGGAGATAAAGGAAACACATATGAAGATCCCATCAATATGGAGGAAAACATATCTAGGGGAGAGCCTAAATTGAACCCCGGGGACACTTCAAGTTCAGGGATGATAAAGCGGGCCAGTTGCCCTGCCGCACTGGTTAGTGAAGTTCCAGAAAAGAAAAGCTACAATGAATATCAAGGCCCCACTATTACTAGAAATTTTTTTGGCTGAAATCCAAGTTCCCAAGAAGCCAAAGAGGGTGCATACCCTTCACAACACCTGAAGGGCCCTAGATGCAAATGTTTTGGCAATGATTGCTGCCCCTCTAGCAGGAAAAGAAGACTCAAAGATAACTACCAAAGAGTATGTAATCATGAAGATGCCTCTGGGAAAAAGAACTCAAAAAGAGGAATTGGACCTCCTAAATGAAGCAAGTCAGGCTATTCAGTGCTGGTATGAGAAGAAATCTCAGAAGGTGAAGGAGTTGAAGATTACTAATGAAAAAAAATTGACTTCTAACAGAGTTAGTGCGCCCCCTTGCTTCCAAAACACCTCGACCTTCGATCTTTGGGACAACGCTCCCTTAAGGCGATATTGATGCATTAAGGACTATCAAAAAGAAGGAATTAGCAGTGGATGAGTGGATGGCCCATTGAATTGGGGCCATAATAATTTTCATGTTCGAGTCTCTCCCAGACTTCTTCCAGGAAATTGATCCAACAAAAAAAATGGAGGCCACCATTCCTCAGTGGCAGGGAGAGATCTAGAAATATGAATAATTGTGGGATGTCTAACTAGAGATTCTAAATCTTAGGTAGGATGAGTTAATATATAAAGGAATCCTAGGGGATGAGTCATATGGGATCCTCAGGACTAAATACTGCTGACTTGCATTCAAAGTCAAAACTAGAAAGCAACTAGTAAGGGTGTTGGAAGAACAACTTCAGGTGGTCCGAACTCCATTGGAATGATATTCTACCCTCATCCAAGAGATTACATCAGTTGATCCTCTCAGCCTTGAGAATTATACTCCTGTCGATTATACACTTGGTAAGTTTGATGAAGTGGACAAGGTTCAATTCTAGTTCGGGGGATATTTTGGTAGCGCTGCAATGGCAGAACTCTCCCAGGTACTGCTTATGTCCCATGATGCAGAAAAGGTGGCTGTAAAGTTAAATGAAAAGGTCAAGGATGTCGGCATTCCTTTTGAAATTTTTATTGATCGTCGATACCGACTGAAGGATTTGGAAGAAGATGACTTACTATAGATTCTGGAGGCTTACGAGAAGTTAAAAGGCTAGTGAAATTTCTTGGACTCTTGGGATCCTTCACCAAAGGTAAGATACAGATTCATTCTATATTCTTTGAGCCTAAGCTACTAGGTTTCGGATCTCTACATCCCCAATTTTGTATTCTATATAGTGATAAGTGTATACAGGTCTTTTGAGGTGACCTATCACTATCTACAACATTTCTTCAGGTCCCTCATCATCCTTCTTGGCATGACCGGTCACTATTGGACTGAAGGTTCACTGTAGACACATCCCAGCTCCCAAGGTGTCATTCTAGCATTTAATATCTAGCGTACAGGGGCCCGCCTAATTACCAAATTTTAGAAGAGCATTAATGGGGGTGTATGGCCTAGGTTACTTAGGGAAGCTCCATCACTTGTGCAGGTACAAGGACATTTTTCCAATGGCAGTTTTCCCTGAGCTTCTTTCCTTCTTTCCTCTCTTTTCTTCTCAAATGATTGTATTATATTAGGAAAATTCTGATAGCGCAGGTAGTACCGACTGCAAATATTGTAATATAAGGTAAATAGCTGGCATAGGGTTAGGCCCCTAGGTAGTCATATTTTTCTATAAATACTTGGTCTGACGCCATTCCAAGGGTTGGAAAATTGATGATTTAGTTGTCCACTAGCAATACAAGCTTTGAGATTTCTTAGCCATCTTGTCTTTTAAGTTCAAAGTATATTAATGCTCCCTTAGGGAGACTAGTGTAACTACTAGTGACGTTGTATTTGAAGTTAATGAAAGAATGAGGAGAACCATTCAACACTACGCTTTGTGTAGTTCTGATCCTAGGGTTAGCGAAATGATTTTTCATGTTGTATACTTTCTATGTCCTTTGTTCCAGTTTTGTAATGATTTAATGAAATACTTTACCTTGCTACTAATATATGTGTGATTGAAGGTTACACACACACACACACACATACCTATACATATACATATACATATACATACATACATACATATATGTGTGTGTGTGTGTGTGTGTACATATATGTATATTTGTATGTATATATATACATACATATATACATACATATATATATATATATATATATATATATACATACATACATATCTATATATACATACATATATATACATACATATCTATATATACATATATATAAATATACATACA
>MU223910.1:869976-906586 GCA_018584345.1 Thuja plicata | reverse complement strand
AAATATATCATGTATATAGTTAGAGATCTATACTAACCCTGTCCTATATTTTTCTATTTTCTTTGCTGGATATAAAGAATGCTTGTAGGAAAATCATTATCATTGATGTTTCAACGATCGACAAGTCAAAATCAACTATCCTCCCAAAAAAACAATTTGTCCAACTAAGCTAGACCTGCATAGTCGCGACCTGACTACCATGTGCTTGGATGCCAGGAGAGCTCGCTCTCCCATAAGCCTCTTCAGGAGAAATTGGCCGATACTCTGTTATTTAGTGACAACTCATCTCGCATTGGAGAGACCATCACAAAGTCTCGTCAACATATATGAAGTTAAACAATAGTAGATTTTTATAATCTATGAAAGTGAATCTTTTATGTTTTTGAATTTGATCGTGAAATCTAAAACATACAAACGACATACCAAAAGCTACTAAAATGCATATTATTATTTATTACCAAAAAATATGCCCCCAAAAATCATGAATTTTAGTTCCTTATAATCATATTGGTGTTTAAAATTTCTTTATAGAGATTGAAATCGAGTGACATATTCATTGATAGATTGATTGATCTCTTAAATCATATCAAGGAACCATTATATTTTGAAAAATATATACCATATATATTCATGATAAATATTTCCTAAATAATTAAATCTAAAATATACAAGAAACATATCGAAAACTATTGAGATATACATTATATTATTTATAAGAAAAATTAATTGTTCAAAATTAAAAAATTAATTGTAACATCCACTCTTGGGTGCTACTAAATTTTAATTTTTTTAAACATCAATCAATAACTTAATCGATGAATCATCTTCCATTAGTTTAAAAGTGGGATTTTAAAAATCCTCTATTAACCATGATGATGACAAATCAATATCGTACTAAAAGATTACACTGGCTTGTTTGAAGCTTCCATAACTAGGGTCATCCATAAATCCATGCCTAAGCCTCGAGAGTTCACTCTTGATGACCCTTCCTACGTATCCTCTCATGGGAAGTCAGAGGCTTCATATTTTGTACTTGGAGGGAATATAATTTCTCCTCTTCATGATATCTTTTCATCTCTTTTAGTCTTGATTATTACTTAAGGGTTTCCTTGAAGTTGGATCCATCATAACAAAATATATCCATAATCATCAAGTGTAGGTTCCATACCCATCATTATCAATCATTAGTTGTACCCACATACACATATGCATAAGGGCCATATCAATATCCACACACATAGTGATTATCTAAAGCATACATCAGATGTAGAAAGGACTAGCTTATAGACATTCAAGTACACAAGTTGATTGTCCTTTTCATTCATCACATACATGGTGAGTAGCTCCAACATGCGTCACAAACATGATAGTTACAAGCTCATATAAGAATCACATCTAAAATAGTGGTTGTCTCATAAACAATGGCTAGCGCATTGTGTACTATGCCATGGAGAGAGAGATAGAGAGAGAGAGACTATGCATTGTGTACTATGCCATGGGTCCTATTCCTTTCCCTGGCCTTTGCACCATCAGATACATGGGAAGAGGATTTGGAGCATCCCATACTATGCCAAGGGTCCTTTCTCAACCCAATAGGGTGAGGTATACAATTTAACATCAAACTAGGCCCAAAGTCATACTAAAATCATATTATATGGTTTTTCCAATTATTACCTACCTATTCATCATTATAAATTTTATTTTGTGCAATCCATCAGATAGCTAAGCTATGAGAACATCCATACCTAACATGAAATTGGCCCCCAAACCCACATGCTCCTAGCGGAATCAGTCCAATTCTACCAGGATATGCTTATAATCTTATCTTGAGCGAATAAGATTATCTTAAGCATTTCATAGGATTTATCATTCACTAATCACCTTGAATAGAGCAGATTAGTCTACGCGCTAGAGAAATGCTTACCTCTACCTATGCCCTTGTAGGGTCCTTACTCCATTGGTAGCTATAAAAGTCAGCGTCTTTACTTGGCTTAGCATTATAACTGGAAGACAATATTATAATTCTTAACAAGTAGATCACAATTGAATGATCTATAAGGTCATAACACAATTTCTCATAAGTCTAGGCTTAAATACCTCAAAAACATGTAACAATTATATATAAATCCAATGCATTAGGTCCTTGAGTCAACACATAACATTAAGTAGGTGTTAACTATAAATTATTCATCCCAAATAATTTCCTTTATGTTTCTATGGGTAAGTGCAAGAAGTTGGGTACCGATTCCGCGAAAGTCTGGTGGGCTTGAAAACTGCTGCTAGAAATGGGCTCCCATTTTGAAAAAAAACGGGCACCCATCTTAGGCTCGGAAACCGGATCAAAAATTCAAAAAATGGGTGTCTGTTATTTTTCAAAATGGGTACCCTTTTTTTTTCAAAACGGGTCCCCGTTTTTTAATTTTTTAATTTTTAATTTTTTTTAAAAAAACTCATTTTTACATGCTGATATATTACATTTAAGAAATGGGTACACATTTTTAAATGTGTGCCTATTTTTAAAAATTTGAATTTACCAAACTACCATTTTCATTGGATTTCAGTTCGAGACAGGTTTGGTGGGACCAAGCCTATACTTGGACCTTCAAAATAATGGCTAAGGCATTTGAACACCAGATTTGTGTCTTGCTGTAATTTTTTGAGGGTCTTCCTAATCAAATTTTTTGATGAAATTAAAACCATTAGAGATCTTACTGTCTAGATTTCAAAAACATAAATTTTATAGTGATATGATAAATTTTCCTATTTTTATAATATTTATTAATCAAAGGTGGTATCTAAACTTAAAATAGTAAGGTTCACTAAAACTTTAATAACTTTTTTGATTTTAGGTTTTTGAAAAAATGAATTATATGAGACCAATCTACATAGAATTTTATTCAACATAAAAAATAAAAAATTTCCCAAAAAGTGAAATTTTTATCAAATTATGGTGTTCGTACAGGAGAAGTTTTGAAAATGTACTTTATAGTCAATTAAAAATTAATAAAAAAATATATTCAATTAAAAAAAAGCAAAAATATTATGACCAATATTTGATGTGTTAGGTACCTTCCCCCAAAAGGATTGAGAAAAATTCATTTATTTACTTCAAAATAGGGTGGTCGTACACATGTGGGGTATGGTCCTGAAACAAACATTTTGAAAAAGAGGTTTCTAAACATGCCTACTAAATATATTTTCTACCATATGGGTATTCAAATAAATTACATATTTGAAAAATAGACTCTGAGCACTACATTTTCTATCAGTGGATTGTTCTGAGATTCAATCTCTAAGTGCCTCTAATTTTGAGATCAATTGACAAACAATTTGAAAAACAAGAAAAACACTTCCACTTTTTGCCCAAAAAGTGGACTCAACTTCTTGTTGGCACCCCTATTCAAGCACATTATGCACTCAATATTACTTATTAGGTTTCTTATCCCTTCCATAACCATTATTACCAGTTTTGGTTTGATTTGAAACATACTACAATAGAGAGGTTAATCAAAGAATAACCCCAATCCTTGGAGTTATTCCCCGAAAGATGTTGCCTATGTTCCCACTTTCAAATGGGTCAAAGTTACATGCAGTTCTCCTTCCAAGAATTCTCAAAGGATGTCTATGCACAAGTTCTCATGGTTTTGTCATATCGGTAAGTGCTAGGCTAATTTTCTCCTCATGCCCTTTATCATTGTGATAATTGGTCATGGACTGCCAAATTTTGATGCAAATATGCCCACGTAATAAAATTCTGGAAAAATCATGCAAATAGTATGGTGATTCTCATAATTAAGGGGTCAATAGATATGTTGTATTCATATAAAAGTCCTTACCCCCAATACCCAAATATCATTCTACTTATAACATAACATATTATTGCATTAAAAATTGATGATAAAGTAGTTTTAAATGTATGTATTACACCTATTGCCACTACCATAGATTTTCACTTGTAAGTTGCACAATATTATTATTTCTAACAATTTCCAACCTCAAAATTTTATTAATCATATAAACCATATTCATAGATATATCACACCATTTAAAGTTTCCCACAAGGTATGAAATGTCACTTTTATTAATGACATCATAAACCTATGATAATTTTGCATCATCTTGAGTTAAGTGCAATAAGGTGTAATCTTACATACATTCTAACTGCTTCTTGTAATTCTTGATTGGAGAGGCTCTAACCACTGGCCTATTAAGCTCACGACTAGTTATGTTTTTGCCCCCAAGAAGCCTCCCTTTAAGTTCCAGCTGATGTGGCTTCGAGACTCTTCTCTCCATGATTTAATGGCTCACTGGTGGAGATAGGGTGGCCCTGCCTATGGTACTGCTATGTTCTCCTTCTCTAAAAAATTACAGCATGTCAAAAGGAAGTTGAAGAATTGGAACAAGACTTGTTTTGGTAATCTCCACATCATGAAGAAGAGGGCTCAGGATCTTCTGGATGTTATTACTAGGCAGATTCAGGATTTTGGTTTTTTTGAAGCTCTTGGCATAGCGGAATCCCAACCTTCTAGTGATTTACTAGAGTGGGATCTTAGAGAAGAAATTTATTGGAAACAGATGGCTCGAGTTGACTGGCTTCAAGAAGGGGACAAGGACACCATATTTTTCCATAAATATATGCAAGCTCGACGTAACAGGAGTTACATTTCTTCTCTTTTCACTTCTAATGGGACGCATTTGACCTCCTCTCAAGCTGTGTCTAGGGAAGCTATTCAGTTTTACTTTGCTCTCTTTTCAGATGACTTGCCTCCAGCAGAGATTAAGTTGAATACGATCCTGTCCTATATTACCTCTATTGTGACTGGGGAGATGAATGACTCTCTTATGTAGTTGATTTGTATGTCTAACTTGGAGGAGGTGGTCTTCAGCTTGCATAAGGGCAAAGCTTCAGGGCTTGATGGCTTCCCTGTTGAATTCTTCGAGGAATTTTGGTATATTATCAATCAAGACATTTTGGATGTGGTTCAGGAGTCCTATTCCAACAAAGCTATGCTCCGGGCTTTGAATGCTACTTTCCTAGTCCTTATTCCGAAGAAGGAAGAGGATAATCAGCTGGACTTCTTTCATCCCATTACTCTATGTAATGATGTCTATAAAATCATTACTAAACTCCTAGCAGAGAGGCTTAAAGTTTGGCTTCCCATGGTTATCTCTGAGGAACAAGGGGGTTTTGTGGCTGGAAATTTTTTTTTGGATGGGGTGGTTATTGCTTTTGAAGCCATTCACTCTATGTGTACTTCTTGAGAGCGTGCCATGTTCATCAAGCTCAATATGGCTAAGCCTTATGACAGAGTCAATTGGCGTTTCTTGAGGAAAGTTCTTCTAGCTTTTGGCTTCAGTCAAGAATGGGTTAGCTGGGTTTGGAGCTATGTTACTACTCCCTCCTTCTCGGTCCTTCTTAATGGTGAACCATTTGAGTTATTTGGGGCCCCTAGGGGTCTTCGCCAGGGAGATCCTCTTTCTCCTTATTTGTTTATCATTATGGCTGAGGGGCTTGGAAGACTTATCAATTCTCATGTATCCCAAAATCTAATTCATCGCTGGCAATGGGGAAATGGTCTACACAATCTTTCACACCTCCAGTTTGTTGATGATACGACCCTTGCTGGGAGAGCTTGGATTTGGGAAGCTAAATCCTTTCGGCTCACTTTGGATACTTATTTGGCTACCTCAGGTCAGAAAATCAATGACCACAAGTCCTCTATTTTTTCTTCAACACTCTTGAGCCTATTCAATGGAGGATTGCTAGTATCTTGAGATTTCAGATTGAGTCTCTCCCTCTAACTTACTTGGGTGTTCTTATTATGGTGGGAAGATAGCCTAGGCTTTTATGGCAGAGCTTGCTTAACAAACTTTGACAAAAAGTCAATAATTGGACTGATAGGTGGCTCTCTACTGCTGGCAGAGTGACTCTCCTATAATCTGTGATTCATGCCCTTCCTACATACAAAAGCATGGTTCAGGCTACCCTGACATATTTTCTTAAGGAATTTGATGGTCTTTCTCTCCAATTTCTTTGGAGTTGCAATTTGCAAAATTCTAAATGGGGCCTCATCAATTGGGATACTATCTGCAAGCCGAAAAAGGAAGGAGGCCTCAGCCTTCGTTCTGCTATCTTGTGAAGTCAAGCTATTGCTGCCAAGCTCTATTGGCGTTGGTGCTCTAGTCAGTCTTAGCTTTGGGCCCATATCTTGTCACAAAAGTATTTACTTGGCGTTGAACCTTTAGATGTTTCCAGGTTTCCTCTTGAGGGAAGAGGCTCTATGGTGTGGAATACCCTCAAGATTGGTGCTCACCTATTGAAGAGAAGTATTTGTCAGATCTGTAACAAAGGTACTGAGGCTTTGTTTTGGAGTGATTCCTGGAATTGGCATCCTCCTCTCTTGTCCTCTCATCCACACTTACAACCTCTTTGTGATTTTTTCCTTTCTGCTGGATGGAATAAGGTGGCTCATTATAAGGAGGCTCATAACCTGGGCCTTGTTGTTGGTTACAAATGGAAGAATTCTTTTGATTGGCCGCTGGGTGGTTCTCTGGGGGATCCATTGGAGCTTTCTCAGATCTTGGCTTCTAGGGAGTGCAGCTCTCTGCAGGAACCTGATGTTTTGGCTTGGGGAGGTGCTTCTTCTGGCAAGTATTCTATTTCTTTAGGGTACCTTGTGCTAACTAAGCAACTGTTTGGTGAGGTGGAGGTTTCTTGGTGGAAGAAATCTTGGAATAGCTTTTCTTGGCCTAAGTGTAACTTGTTCCTTTGGATTCTAGTTTACAATCGCTATCTTACTTGGGAGAATCTTTGCAAGAGAGGCTTCCAAGGGCCCTCCATCTGTGTATTATGCCGCAATAGTGAAGAGATTGTCTCCCACCTTTTTTTCCAGTGCTCCTTTGTCAAGAAGATTTGGCACTTATGGTGGAGTGTGTGGGGATGCTTGTGCTGGCATGTTTCTTCCTTGTCTGAGTTCTGGGACTGTCTGGGCCATCCTCCTTCCAAGACCTCTTTTCTTCAGGTTGCTTGGACTATTGGCCCTTCCTTTATTTTATGGCATGTTTGGCTTGAGAGAAATAGGATGATCTTTCATGAGGTGCAGTTGGGGATCATGCACCTGTGGGGGAAAATTGTTCATTCTCTTCATGAAAAATTCCTGGCAGAATGTGACTTTTGTGGAGGTTTGGAACCTAGAGATGTTGGTATTTACTCACACCTTTCCTTTCCTCTTCAGGGTGGTGCCCCCTCTCTTCCCCATAGATGTGCTGGGAATAGAGCCAGGCAGCGCTCTCAGCGTGTTAATTGTGAGGGGCATTGGACTCCTCCCCAGTCTGGAGTTCTTAAAATCAACACTGATGGTTCTTCTCGGGGAAATCTTGGACCGACTGGAATTGGGGGAGTTGGGCGTGATAGCTCTAGTGATTTTCAGTTTCTGTTCTCTATCTACAAGGGTTACCATACAAATAACCTCATGGAAGCCCTTGCTATCTTGGCTGCAGTGGAACAGTGTTGTCAACGTAGCTGGAGAAGAATTACCTGTGAGATAGACTCACAGGTGGTAGTCAATTTATTTAATAGACGGAACCTTATGGATGTGGATTGACATTTGGCTCTGGTTATTCAATAGATCATTCAGTTATGCAATTCTCTGGAATCTATGTCTTTTATGCATATCCCTCGGGAGTGGAACGGTGTGGCTGATTTCTTGGCTAAATGGGCTTCCGAGCACGCACTGGATTGGAATATTGTTGATCATAGGATGCTTCCCCCTGATTTATCTCATAAGCTGGCTCAACTTGTTGACCAGGATAAAGCTCTTTAGTGCTCTTTATTTCCTTTGTTGTACTCTTTGGTATTCAATAAAAATTTTACCCCTCTTTTAGTTAAATACAAGAAACTGTTATTTAACATTCATCCATAAATGTTATTCCTATACATATTAAATAAAATTTCATATCATATACTATTATCTTATATTTATTGTTAATAAATATGGTAAGAACCTTTGGCATATTCATTAATATTTTCCTCTTTCGAAATACACTTTGTACTATAGTGCATTATCCATCTACAAAGAGCCATTCTTGACTTGTAGATTCAATAATTAATAACTACTCAAGAAAAATAGTTATCGCACTTGATCTATCTCGCAATGAACAAATATAAACATTTTCTTTTTGAAGATCATTATTTTATTCAACCATAATATTTCATGATAACTCTACACTCTCAAATTCAATATTTCTTATCGTAAGCTTTGTACTTCAAATGTACCCTTACCTCTTCCCTAAGTTTGGTATATTTAAATACACCATAGGAACACTATATTCATAATTTACCAAGGTGACCAAATAATTCCTTCCACGACTTAGGAAAGGAATAATACTATTTGCCCTTTTCACTAATAATAACGTCATTTGAAGCTAGATTTATGGTTAAAGATAATTATCCACCAGAATTCGTAAATAATCTTTTAGATTTATATAGCATTGAGCTTCCTTTCTTGTAAAAATGTACTACAAAACCCTTTCAATTAAAGGCAACTTACTCACTATAACTACTGGTTTACATAGGTAAAAGAAAGATGACCATTTCAGCACACTTAGGGTATATCTTGAGATAGGTATGAAGCGGATTTATTTGACACCTCGAGATGAGATGAGATGATATTGCAGAGCTACGGAAATGCTAGCATTTATACTACTACCCACGAAGAGAATATGAAGACGAACTACACGAAATTTGTCTTGCCTTTTGCACATGGAAATTAAAATAGAGATATCAAAACAAGAGAACGCTTATTCTTTGCAAGGAAAGAGTGAATAAGTAGGAGCTACTTTCTTTATGTTCTTCCTATGCCTTCTATCTGTTGAGTAATGAAGTACGGGGAACACGGTACGGTATTGAAGATGACCGTACGGTAAAGTGTTGAAGATGACTGTACGGTAAAAGGATGAAGATGACCGTACGGTAAAGGAATGAAGTTGATCGTACGGTAAAGGGAAGAACTGTACAGTGTTGAAGTATGTGTTTGCATTGTACGACAGAAAGTCACCGTACAGTGAAGAGAATGAAAAGAGGAGTTCCCGTACAGCAAGGAGACTCCCGTACGACGAAGGTTGGAGGTATGGTGGAGTGAGGCCGTACAGCCATAGGGTGTGCCTGGTGTGCCGTAGCTGCTAGGTGCTGGGTACCATAGGTGCCGGGTAGTATGTGCCAATACAGAGTAAGGCGGGCACGAGTACGTAGTGTGAAGCAGAGTTGGTTGACCGTTCTGAACTGTGACGGTTGACGTACCGAACTCCATAACGAATTGCATAGTGTATAAATGTATGCGAGATTCGTTGATAGAAATGGTCAAGTCTGTGGTTAACAATAATGGTTGTATTGCTGTAGAGGCTGCGAGGGCTAAGGCTGTAAGCCTGAAGAATAGTGTCATAGTGGTAGAAGTTGGGTTGATTGTAAAGGCAATCTGAGCCTGAGTCTATTTGTATGTAATGTGTTGGTTACTGTAATACGAAGGGGTGACACTCTAGTTCTTGGCTGGTGGGTTTTTTCCCGAAAGGGTTTCCCACGTAAATCTCTGTCTCATGTGTTTTATCTTGTGTGTGTATTTATTTTCTTTGTTCTTTATTTTCCTATGCATCTCAGACGTAGATTTGATCTTTATATAATTTCCCCTGTAAATTGACATTTGGAAGGCGTTTTCGCAAGTAGCTTTCCTAACAAGTGGTATCAGAGCCAGACCCATTACCATTAGTTTGTTGGATAGGGTTGGTTGTTTGGGTAGGGTTGATCGTTGGTGTCAATTTGGTTCCAGTGGGAGTTCGTGAAGTGTTGTTTTTGCAGTCGAGATGGCGGGTACATTAGGGAGAATAGAAATTGAAAAGTTTAATAGCACAAACTTTGAGTTGTGGAAACTTAAAGTTGAAGATATGTTGGTAGACCGAGATCTATGGACTGCTGTTTCTGGGAACAAGCCTTCAGGCATGAAGCAGGAAGATTGGGATCTGGAAGATCGAAAGGCGAGAGGAATGATACGATTGACACTGGCAGATAGTGTTCTGTTAAACGTCTATGAGGAGAAAACGACACATTCTTTGTGGAAGAAATTGGGAGATATTTATCAGGAAAAATCCTTGGTAAACAAGCTCTTCCTGAGAAAGAAATTGTACTCTTTGAAGATGGACAACGGAACTGCTGTGGCTGGTCATTTAAACGTGTTCAATATGGTGATTGCACAACTGACATCTTTTGGTGTGTCCATAAGTGAAGAGGAGCGTTGCATGTTGTTGTTGAGTTCTTTGCCTGATTCATGGGACCATCTTGTGATGGCCATTGGAAGTACGACTACTCAGTTTAAAATGGATGAAGTAGTTTCCGCACTTCTGTCTGAGGAGATGTGGAGGAGATCTTCTAAGGTGGCTAAGGAGGCTCTTGCTGTTCAAGACCAATCGAAGGACAACGGCAAGAAGAAATGCAAAGCGAAGTGCTGGAATTGCGGGCAGACTGGTCATATCCGAAAGGATTGCAAAGAGAAGAAGAAAAAGAAGAAAGTGGAGAGTTCTTCTGATTCCGAGTCTTCTAATAGTGACGGCAAAGATGCCAGCGGTGTAGCTTTGGCTAATCGGTCATCTGATGATGACTGGTTGGAATAATTCAATCTTCATGTGGAAGATGGTGGTCATGATGCCATGTGTGACTCGACACTACAATATGGTAGGAGTTGTTGGCAGTGACGTACGTGCCATGTGTAACTCATCACCACAGTTCAGTGGGAGTTGTTGGCAGTGGCATAGCAAATGTTTTTCATCAATATTGCAGATGGTGGAAGGTGAAACCCTGATGTGGCAGAAGGGTCTTTTCACATTTGTTGAAATACTGATTGGAGATGTTTATCTTCATGTAACTGAAGATGTTGACATCTTGAGGGCTCAACGGGGTCCTCGTTAAAAGGTGTGGATTCTGTTTTCATGGTAGCCATGTTGAGTAACTCCGTACTTCATCAAGTGGGAGATTGTTGAGTAATGAAGTACGGGGAACACCGTACGGTGTTGAAGATGACCATACGGTAAAGTGTTGAAGATGACCGTACGGTAAAAGGATGAAGATGACCGTACGGTAAAGGAATGAAGTTGACCGTACGGTAAAGAGAAGAACCGTACGGTGTTGAAGTATGTGTTTACACCGTACGACAGAAAGTCATCGTACAGTGAAGAGAATGAAAAGAGGAGTTCCCGTACGGCAAGGAGACTCCCGTACGACAAAGGCTGGAGGTATGGTGGAGTGATGCCGTACGGCCGTAGGGTGTGTCGGGTGTGCCATAGGTGTCGGGTGCTGGGTACCGTAGGTGCCAGGTAGTATGTGCCAATACAAAGTACGACGAGCACGGGTACGTGGTGTGAAGCAGAGTTGGTTGACCGTTCTGAACCGTGACGGTTGACATACCGAACTCCATAACGAATTGCGTAGTGTATAAATGTATGCGAGATTCGTTGATAGAGGAGGTCAAGTCTGTGGTTAACAATAATGGTTGTATTGCTGTAGAGGCTGCGAGGGCTAAGGCTGTAAGCCTGAAGAACAGTGTCATAGTGGTAGAAGTTGGGTTGATTGTAAAGTCAATCTGAGCCTGAGTCTATTATTTGTATGTAATGTATTGGTTACTGTAATACGAAGGGGTGACACTCTGGTTCTTGGCTGGTGGGTTTTTTCCCGAAAGGGTTTCCCACGTAAATCTCTGTCTCATGTGTTTTATCTTGTGTGTGTCTTTATTTTCTCTGTTCTTTATTTTCCTACGCATCTCAGACGTAGATTTGATCTTTATATAATTTCCCTAGTAAATTGACATTTGGAAGGCGTTTCCGCAAGTAGCTTTCCTAACACTATCACCTAGCATGTCTTCACAAACAATGTTGGTGATGTATTAGCCTGCACCCTCTTCACCTCTTCACCTCTTCACCTGTGCTAAAATGAGAGCTTTAGTTGCAACGATCAAACATTCTAGAAAATGCTACTGACAGGTGTAAAGCCAAATTCTTTGCCACTGTCCTCTCTTCTTGCGTCAACTGGGATTCTTGGAGATGTTGCTGCTACAACTTCTTCAACAAATTTAATTGTAGTATGGCCAGTTTCCACAATCTTTATCGGCATCCCTTAGCTCGCACCAAAATGGAAGCTTTGGATATGTCTATGCCGCAACACTCAGACTTCCATGATGGTCCAATATGCACACGACAGCGTAAAGCTAATATCTTAGCTAACATCCTCCCAGCCTGTGCCAAAATTGAGAGCTCTAGAATTTTTAACATAATGCCTTCAAGAAATATGGTCTCACGGGTGACTTGATATCTGGAAGCACAGAAAATGGATTTCTTTATAAATGTTTTTGACACTCTCCAACAAATGCTTTTGGCAGGAGGAAAGCCAAACTCTCAACCAGACTTCTCCCCATCCTCAAATCGATGATGTCTCATGGCATGCAATGATTCCCAGATTTGCAGAAAATGAATTTCATAAAAAGGCTTTGAAGTCTCACACAAATGAATTTGGTTGGTGTAAATCCAAATCTCATCACATATCATGCTCCTTCCAGCCATAGCAGAAACGGAAGCTTGGAAATAGGGTGTGCAATTCCCCAAATCACGCCTTTAACGCTCCTCTTTCTGCCCCAACACAAAGCTTGGAGTTTCGATTTTGAGAGGTCGTCCCCATATTAAAGTTACCACTTCTCTATTTTATTTCGCACGTGATCTACCATATATGATGGCTTCAGACATGAACACCATGGCTCATTAATTGTTTGTTGCCTCCTGTGTGCCTGCACCCCTTCCTTCCTAATGTCAAGTCATAGCCTAGAGCAACTTCTCCATCGCTTTTGGGAAAAATATGTGTGCTTTGATGGACATCCATTCCTTAATAATTGCATAGCCTACTTTTCTTACCGACACCCTCTCCTCATCAATGGAGGTTGTCTCCAATCGTGCTCTCCTCTTTAATGTTTGGCGTCTCTTTCCGTATCCTTCCATGTTCCAAACTCTATTATTCATGGTCAGCGGTCAGTCATCCCCACCTACACTGTTCAGCAAGGCTATCGCAGACAGGGATGTGACATTAATTCATCATAATCAAATTGGTGTTTCAATTTTTCTATATAGAGATTGAAATCGAGTAGCATAGCCATTGATAGATCCATTGATATGTTCAAACATATCAAGGAAACATTATATTTAAAAAAAAAAAATATGCCATGAACTCATAGTCTTGGCATGCTCCTAATGCAGAAATTAAGCACCAGGGATGCGCTTTCTCTCTTCATATGCAGGATCGTCTGTGGGCAGTTCATATCTGCAGAATGAACAACAGATTTTCAATTTTCTTCATGTTTGTCTCATGTTTTTTCTTTAGGGAAGGTTACACATTGTAAATGTAATCATTTGTAAATTAATAAAAGAGTTTATCGTTCTTATTCTTTCTTTAAATTTTTCCTCTCTACAAACTATTTTTTCTTTCTTTTTTGGCTAGATCGAATATGATGTGCAGGTTAAGTTAAAATTTTACCTGGCATCAGATATCCATTAATTTTGCATGTTATCAAAGCACAGAATTTTACATAGTAACAGAGGTACATAAATTTTATACGCTATTAGAGTAATAAATTTAAATGGTATAAGAACATGCAATTTCAAAAACAAGAAACATAATAATTTATTTTATAGGTATTGAATATTAGAGCTATAAAGAATGAAATTTCTAGCTTCTACAAATATGACACCATATAACTATTTCAAATGGAAGCTAAAGATTCTTGTTGAGTGCACAAGTAGAGGCTTTTATTTGATAGTAACGACAATAGAGGTTGAACCAAATTGTGTATCACAAACAAGCCAAGGTCATACTCTTTTTGCATGGGCCTTTCCTTCATCTTCTCTTTGGTGACAAACTATTTTAGTGGACCTGTCATGCCTCTCCTTTACTGGTATTATTGGAGTTGGGGATTTCCATTCTTTGTTCTAATGCTTCCTTAGTTTCACATGTAATCATTTTTCTAGACTATTGGCATATGTCATTTGTCCTTGTAGGGTTGAGTAGTGTCATTGGGGTTACTCATATAGATTCATGTTTCATCTACATCATCTACTAATATATGTTTTGTCTTTGTTTAACATCTATTCACTATTTTAGTAGTGTCTTTGGTAACACTCATACATATTATTAGCTTCTATATCTTTGAATGACATATGTTTTCCCTTTGTTTTTCATCTATTCACTATTCTAGTAGTGTTGTTTGGGTTACTCATGTAGATTCATCCTGATCATAATCTTGATTTCTAAGGAGATTCTTTACTTAGCACTATATGTGTAATAAATTTGTTGCCTAATTACACTTTATTTGATATTACTTAGGATAATACACAACATAGTAGTTTGCATATGAGATACTCCATGAGTTGCACATGGTGTAGGAAAAATTTCACTTTAGGTGCTGATAGTTATTATCACATTCCACTTTATGTATTTTCTCCACATTTAGTACACTTATCACTTTATCATCCTCTACATTTTTTACATGTTTGCATATACTTTGTTGCATAATAGAGGATGATCCACCTTTGGTGGAAATGTGATTCCACCTTGTGTGTATGATAAGTTATCTCTTGGTTATCACTTTCTCCTATTGCCTTGCCTATATAAGTAGGCACATCTATATTGTAGTCAATAGAAATAAATTAATTAATTTATTGCAATATTGATGAGAATACAATTTGTTCTTGTCCATTTTGTCTCTCCTAGTTTTGTGTTATTCATTGAACTCTAGATCTTGGGTTGATGCTATTGAAAAATTCTTACATGGTATCAAAGCTATTGGAGCACCATTGTGTAGTCTATTAGAGAGATCTTCATATATTTGAAAAAAAAAAGGCATATTCTCTAGAAAGTATGCGCAATAAAGCCGTAGCTTAACCTTGAACATTGATTACAACTAGTTAGTAGGTTGCATAGATGGTTGATAATGTTACACTGTCTTGATGTACATTAAATATTAAATAAATCTCTTATTATTCACATTCTCTAACTTCCATCCACTCAATAGGAACAAATTCCAATTGGGTATTGTTACACTGTGACACTATTTCCAATTTAAAACACTCATTCATTTATGGCAAATATTTACAAAAGGATTTGAAAGATTTAAAGAATTTTGAAGGACAAATGAATTAATAAGGTTAGAGAAGGAATTAAGAGCTATTTATACATGATCTACGCTTTTTTATTCTTCAATTCTCTTTTCGTAGATAAAGTGTAAGAGTTGACGCTAGTTGAAAGTTTGAGACCTAACCCTGGATTAGTTTGTAAGGAGGTTGGAACATTTACAAATAAGGCTATGAGGATTGTGTTGGGCTGCGAATGTTTTCAAAATGTTGACAAATAGTGAGTTAACATGGGCATTACGTCCCTATTTTGGCATCTCTTCTAGACCTTAGAGGAGACAAGGTGGATATCCTGATGCTGTTAAGGAAGGTTTTCAAAGAATAATTCTTGATGGATGACATTCAGGTTGCTTTCTTTGCAAAAATATGGGTGTGGATCCTATGGCCAAGGCATTTACCCAAGCTTCTCTAGCCAATCCAAAATGTGGCTTGACAACCTTTTATTTTGAACCTAAATGCTAAGGAATTGACGTGACATAGGAAATAGGCATGAACTAGTAGGTATTTTCTCTGGAAATGGTTTATCCTAGACTAACTGATAGACTATGGATGTCTATATGAATTTTTAGAACGTATCCTCTCTGAAGAACTCTACTCAGATGAAAGGGAAGATCGTTACCCATGACCCATCACCCTAGGGCCACCTATTTGAAAATTTAAATGAAGGGTTTCTATTTTTCAAAAGGAAGGGTTCTATATTTTTTTGGATACCACCAGTTCACTCTCCTAGTACTTGTAACCTACCTAATATTGACATTAATTTTTTTGAGGGACCTTGACTATTATAAATTTGTGGAATATATTAATGAAAATTTTGCAACTTCATATCAGTTTTCCTTTTATGTATTTAAAAGATGCTTTCAGATTCATTCTTTTGTGCTAAGCAGATTTCAGTTTATGAATGAAATGGCCAAAATTGTACGCAATAATTTATGGACAAAATTGTAATTGCAATGTTGTACTGAGGCAATAACTTTTTAATCTTAAAATGAACCAAACAAAAATATGAGGGTGATTTTGTGAATCGTTAATAAATTGAAATTGCAATACACTACTCAGTTAATAATTTATAAATCTTAAAATGATGCAAATGCATTATCTTTCCAAAAATCTATCAAGATTTAAATTATTTTTCTCTTTGATATTAGATAATTATCGCATGAATCTATAGAATAAAATTATCAAAAATTTTGTAGCCAAATGTATGACCAAATCAATAAATTCATAGATATTTTGAACCATAACCTTAATGAAGATATATTTTTCCATTAGTATGCAAAGAAAAATAGTTTTGAAAGTGTTGGTAACACCAACACCGAAAGACAGGTTTAGTACAACCCGATCGACAAGTTCAAAAGGGAACCCGATGACACAATTTACCAGTGCAACCCAAAAATGTTACAAGAGAAACCTGACAAAGTAACCTGACAGATGAACCTGACAGAGTAACCTGGCAAATGAACCCAACAAACAAGACAATAGAGGAACCCGATAAGCAGATTATAGTGTAACCTAAAAGAATAGATAACAAAGGAACCTGAAAGACTACAGAGCAACCCGAGCACCAATCTACCAAGAGACAGTTATAAATCCCAAGAAATGTGGATCTAACCTCTACGTCAGATAAAACACTTGTGTTTTATATTTATCTTTTTCATCAACTTTAAATCCATTTCTTGAGGGACAAGCAATGTAATTGTAATTTTTAAATTAGTCTAACTGATTGAAAACATAAAAAATAGGAGATCAAGGTCAAGCTGTAAATCTTTGATCATAGAGTTATCATTGTTATGCATGAAACTCATTTAGGTAAAACTCATTGTATATAAATAGATGTGTAATCAATTAGAACTTATGGATGTGATGATGATTGTATCCGCAGACACTTTTATGGATTAGAGATAGATTTTTATGCAGAAGAACAACCAAAGATGAAATCAGTTATCAAGAATAAGATCCAAGGCTACTGAGAAAAATAGAGGTATTGATCAATCACTATAGGTGATAATTATACATGTGAAATTTATTGGATCTGTAATTAGAAATTCTAGATTACATATACTCAGGTCAATGAATATTTTTGACTACATTCTAACAAGTGTAGCAAATATGAGAAATCCTTTGAGATGGTGGATTTAACAATCCTTTGTAAATATCTTAACCAAGTGCACACTAAACAGTTTTGCTAAAGCTCTTAACATAGTAGACCTTAATCAGTCTCTACATGTTACTCCTAATAGGGTAAGATCATCAGAAGTGATCAAACTTGTAAGCAATAACTGGCCCCTTCCATTCTGCAGATAGTGAAGTTTTGTGGGTTTCATCCCCATCGCAGTTTTTTCCTTCTAACAGGGGTTTTCTACGTTACCAAATCTTGTGTCATGTGTTAGTACATTTCATGAATTTTTCTATGAATGTTTACATGATAATTGAGTTAGGAATTGATATTACATGCATAAAGATAGAAAAGCATATATGGTTGGTAATACATGCAATTGATTACATAAAATGATTAAGGTTAAGTGATAAATTTTTTAAGGGTATTGATTCACCCCTCCCCTCTTAGTACACAACATTCCATTATTTCCAACAACTGGTATCAAAGCTAGATCTTTTATTTGGAAAAGTTTGAAAGACTGAAAGGAAAAGATCATACAATGGAAATGTATAAGCTAGACAAGAGTATTGAGAATTAGAACTTAGAGATACAGATCTTCTATGAGAAATATAAAGAAGCTATAATCAGGATGACACAACTACTGGATGAAATAAAGGTTCTGGCATCTCGCTGTAATGAAACAAACTATCCTAAAGAAGAGATACCTGATTTATTTAAGTCACCAGGATCTACATCTAGAAACACATTAGACACATCTGAATGAAGCATTACAAGTCTAATTAAAATCAATCAAAATCTGGTTGGACAAGTAAAATCATTGCAAATCGGTCAAGAGACACAACCTGAACAAGAAAGAACACTAGCTATTGATGACAAGAGGAAGATCACTGAAAAGATACAATAGAAAGAGTCAGAAATACAAAGACTTATTGAAAATCACCAATCAGATTATTCTTATGAGTTGGGAGGAAAATTGAATGAACATAGAACTAAATGGAAAGCTGGAAGCTATTGGTGAGCTAAGAGAAGAAAATGAAAGATAGACGCATGAAGTAAGAATTCAGAAATAACACAATGATATGATCAAGAGAGCTAAAGAAAGCACCAAAATGATGGATGATTTTCTGGATGGAAAAAGAAGAGTCAACAATAATACCAGAATAGGGTATACCAAGAATGGAGAATCACCATACCAATATGCTCCAAAGAATGTCTATGCAAATCCAAGACCAAGAAAGCAGTCATGCAATCACTGTGGAAAACCGCGCCACACATCATATGTTTGCAGGAGAAAAATAAAAGGTATTCCTAAATCCACATCTTTGATCATAGGAAATTGTTATAAATGTAAGAAGAAAGGACACAAAGCATATGAATGTAAATCTGAGGTGAAAAAACCAAAGAAGGGAACCTACATTGAAAAATATTGTCCTACATGCAAAATGCATGGGCACACATTTTTTGAATGTTGGAAGAAGAAAAGGAAGGCATGGAAGGCTAAAGAAAATGAAAGTTCTTATCAACAGAAAAGAGTCGGTAACTCATATGTTTGGGATTACAATACAAGGACAAATTGCATAGCATGTGGTAGATATGGACACATAACAACAAAATGCATGAGAAAATGGATGAGAAAGTCTAGGAGCTGGACTAACCCTGGAATGGCATACTTATAGTGCCATAAAGTTGGTCATCTAAGAAATGACTCCAGAGACCGAGTGACAGAGACAAGCACTTTTCCCAATGGCAACACCATTGAAGACATCAGGAAGATGAGAACCAAAATATTGAGGAAATATATAAACACTTATGATGCTGGACCAAGCAACACAATTTGTGACACCTTATCCAATGGATCTTGTGACATCACCACCCCCACCTAAGATGAACAAGTAAGTATGGAACTGCACTATAATAAGTTATAATTTACATCAGTTCTATTATACATTGATGAAATGCCAAACTAGCATGATTAAAGATGTAATATGGTATTGCTTGTTATGATTATGTGAATTCAATCTCATCGGTTAATGCATACCAAAAAGCTTTGGTGTACTTACAAAGCTAAGTTGTCAATGCTTACCGAGAATCATCGGTTAACATACAAAAGCTAAGTTTCTCATGTAAACCGAACATCATCGGTAATCAAAAGACAATGTTGTCTTTTCCATATACCGAGATCCATCAGTGAACGTGTGAAAGTTAAAAGAATTGACACATTCCCTGAGCATCGCATTTTCAATAAAAATAAGGTTAGCATGTCACCTGATCGACTTCGTCTTTGACACCCGACAAGTGGGTAGCGAATTAATTGCACCAACGATTTCGAGCGAAGAATTAGAGAAAAGAAGAGCACATAGTGACCAGATTGTAGAGCACTCCAAGAAGATTCACGACATTCAAACGGATCAACAAGAACTATAGAAGGGTAAAGTAAGTAACTATAATCACCAAGCTCACTATTTATTTTACAGAAAGATCCCTAAATTTGAGAAATGATGGAAACCACTTCACAAGTTTTGAAGATCAAGATCACCAAAGCAAAGAAGGTTAATCTAATCAAGAACTCCACTTGTGAAGAACCTAAGTACAAAATCTATCCAAAGGTTTCTTCGCAACTCAATGACGCTGGAGCATTTTTGGGAATACTACCTAGGGTTTTACTGATTGAAGACGTTTGTTCATACATACATTGAAATATCACCGAGATAGGAGATCTTGAGGTTGATCAAGCTTATAAGAAGCTTTGCAAAGATAGAACCATCAAGGATGACCAAAAATACATTGAGGTCAAAAGGCTGACAAATGCCCTAATGTTCCCTAGGGAGTTTAAAACTGAGTGGAATCAGATAGTGCTAAGAAAAGTGCATGACCAAAAGATATGGCAAGATGAGCCATAACAGATCACTAGAGACGTGATACATGCTGTGACTAGTTATCCTATAACTAATAAGGCTAAGGAACTTAAACATCCCCTACACCCCAATATTATGAAGGTGGCAGGTGTAGAATGGGATAACAGAGGATTGAAGAGTTGTCAATGCTTACCGAGAATCATCGGTTAACATACAAAAGCTAAGTTTCTCATGTAAATAGAACATCATCGGTAATCAAAAGACAATGTTGGCTTTTCCATATACTGAGATCCATCAGTGAACGTGTGAAAAGTTAAATGAGTTGATATATTCTCCAAGCATCGCATTTTCACCAAAAATAAAGTTAGCATACCACCCGAGCGACTTTGTCTTTGACACCCGACAAGTGGGTAGCGAAGTAATTACACCACTTAGGGAACTTTCTATAAAAGGATGACAGAGACATAATTTCATTCACAAGTGATTTAGAGGAAAGAATTAGAGTGAAGCAGAGCATATAGCGACCAGATTGTAGAGCATTCTAAGAAGATTCACGACATTCAAACAGATCAACAACAACTACAGAAGGGTAAAGTAAGTAACTAGAATCACCAAGCTCACTGTTTGTTTTACAGAAAGAGCCCTAAATTTATGAAATGATGGAAACCACTTCACAAGTTACCAAGATCAAGAATGCCAAAGAGAAGAAGGTTAATCTGATCAAGAACTCCACTTGTGAAGAACCTAAGTACAAAATCTGTCTAGAGGTTTCTTTGCAACCCGACGATGCTAGAGCATTTTTGGGAATAACACCTAGGATTTTACTGATTGAAGATGCCTGTTCATACATACATTGAAAGATCACCGATATAGGAGATCTTGAGGTTGATCAAGCTTATAAGAATCTTTTCAAGGATAGAACCATCAAGGATGAGCACAAACACATTAAGGTCAAAGGGCAGACAAATGCCCTAATGGTCCCAAGGGAGTTTAAAATAGAGGGGATTTGGATAGTGTTGACCAAAGTGCATGACCAAAAGATATGGCTTGATGAGCCATAATAGATTGCTAGAGATGTGATACACGCTGTGACCGGTTATCCTATAACTAATAATGCCAAGGTACTTAAAAATCCTCCTCACACCGAGATTGAGAAGATGGTAGGTGTAGAATGGGATAATAAAGGATTGAAGGTTAACACCATCACCAATCCAGAACTAAAGTTTGGTTCATGTGTACTAGGATACAAGATATACCAATCCAGCAAGTTAAAAAACATAGCATGTGGAGAAGTTGACACTAGCCACAAGATTGTAAAGAAGGGATTAGAGTTAGATCTATCTGAGCTTCTACTGAACCAATTAGATGAAAACATGGGGAAAATTAGGTCTACAAATTCCAATTCATGTAAGTTTGGAACACTTCTAATTTCTACATTTCTCTATTTCCAGAACTTTTTTCCATCTATCGGTAATGTCAACTGGGATACTACCCAACTGGTGACAATTCAAATCAGTGAATACATCAAGTCACTAGGTGACAACTTTACATCAATTATCAGCGAACACTTTACTGGAACTAACGAAAGAATGAAGAAAATAATGAGGATACCAGAACAACTGGTAGAACAATATAAGACTGATATTTGTTTTATGGTGGACACCGATAACACCTTTATCAAACCAGTTGTACCAAGGATAGCATGGTTAGCACCACTTGACTATGAGGTCAACATAGATGAAGCCACCAATGCAATTAAAGCATTGTTAAATGAACCATTGCACATGTCACAACCTAGATTTTGAACCTATGAGAAAGCCAAGAAAAGAATAAAAATAGGCTTAGTTGTGAATAAAATTGACTGAAAGAAGACCTAAATGGTCAAAATACTTGAGAAGAAGCTATCGGTCAATGAAGAAGAAATCAAAGGACAGCCACCCATCGGTGAAGGTCAACAAGTGAGTGATTTTGAATCTAAAAATTCAGATGCACCACCACCACTTGCAAACAAACCAAGGACTATTTATGCATCAAGGAATTGAATTCAGACAACAAAGGATGCAATGCCATCATGGGTCAAGAAAGAAAAAGTGAGGACTTACAAAAGGAAGCCTCAAACAGGGAAAAAGGTACCAACAAAAAGAAGGAAATTTATCAGAACAAAGGAAGATATAGAAGACACTGAACATGAAGAACAACCTATTAAGAAAACAATTCTGACTACAATTGATTAGGTGTGTGTAGCAAACATCAAGTCAGGTTCAATAACAGAGACTAAGATTAGGAAATGGCTAACACTGGATCCCGAGGATCAAAACAAGATAGAGGAAGCCATCATCATAATGATGAGTATATTCAAATATGTACCAATACAGTTTGAAGATAAGATGCCTAAAGAAATTCTAGAAAGACTATCAGCAAGATGGACATTCACATTGAATTCAAAAAAACTGATAAGGGAAAGAACCCTAGTTTCTGTTATGCCACTTGAGTCTGAAATGGAGGAAATTGAAGAAATGATGAAGTTACATTCCAAGAGGTTCTTAGCAAAGTTGAGAGCTTACAAAGTCTTACTGGGAAAATTTATTGATCTTGACAAAGAAAGTGAGGATACTTGGAGTAAAATAATCGATGTACCTAAAAAGGATACAAGCCCTGAATGAGTACTAGAACTCACCAACAAGCCTCATAATGAAGAAAAAGAGGATATACCAAGCCTAGAGCACATTCTATTAAATGATGAAGAGGATGTCACTCAAACTGAATTGAATAGAAAAGAAAGCAAGGAAATGGATGACATTCCTCATATTCTTCAATCCTTAAGGGATACTGCAAATAATACAATCAAAGATATAAATATCATTGGTATCATCGGAGATGATCCTGCAAATGAGGTAAAGGGAGATGAAGATATTATTTTTACCTCTAAGCAGACCAAGGAACAAGATACAACTCCAGATGTTGTACATGTTAATATACCTTGCCAAATGCCATTATTGATACAGGCTATCAATATCATGTCACAAAAGGCGAAGTCACCCGAGCGTGATGCAAGCATACCTGATGATAAGGGTGAAGAGGAACAAAATGTAACAAATGATGAACAAAAATAACTAATGAAGAAACAAAAGAAATAGGAGGAGAAAAAAAAGATAAAGGTGAAGAAGAGAAACAAGGTGATTCCACTCCTAAGGATATTGAAGGAGATGTTGCAGATAAGGCTAAGGTTGATGTGGATACGTACACTCCCAACTGACAGGTAGACAACGAGCAATAGGATATAGGTACACATACTCCAAAGCCTTCACCAAGAACATCAGACCAAGCAAAGGAATTGTCTAAGGTACTTCATATAGGTCCCTCCACAACTCTACCCAAGAAGAAGAAGAAAATTAACAAGAATCCAGTTACATTGGATGAGATTATTGAGATACCAACCTGTGATCCCAAGACATTCGATCTAGAGGCACTTACAAACTATGCAAAAAAATTTAGAAGAAAAGATATCCAAGATAAGTTTAAAAGGAAACAAAGGACACATAGGTACTTGAAACAAAAAGGGATATAATTCAACAGATAATACCTAATACAGACATAGATCAAAACACATCTATCATTGATCAATTATTCGTTCCTATCAACACAATCCAATCATAGAAAGTGGATACAGAAAAGGCAATAGAAGAATGAGTGGAACAAAAGTATCAATATAAATTGACCGAGAAAATTAGCGAAGAAGCGGCCGACAATAAGGTAAAGCTATCTGAACTAGTAAATGGATTAGAACCAATCATTTTAGAAGCTATAGCCTTAGTTCAGAACTTAAGTACATTAGAGAACTTCACTAAATAAAATAGTGAAAAGATTGTAAAAATAGATGTAGATCTTACTGCTACTGCTCAAGGTCTCTCAACAACTGATAATGCAATAAAGTTGCACTATGCAAAGGTAATGTAAGAAAATAAGTTGAGACTTTAGATTCAAAAGGAAGAATCAAATTTTAGAGATGAGGTAACCGAGCTACAAGCTCTCCTGCTACCAAATCTTACACTACTGCAACAACATTTGACTGCAGATGGACAATTGGTAGCCACCCAGGAGATGTCTGTCACCGACAACATCTATGATATGCACGCAAGGATTAAATTAGAGGAAATGGATCTAGAAGACCTTCAATAAAAATAGGAGAAGATGATGGAAGACATGAGCAACTCCCAACATTCCCACATTTTTGACAAGTTGTAAGTAATTACACCTTTTCCCTTACTATCAAAAAATGGGGAAAATGATATGAATAAAGGAGGAAAATGATATGAATAGAGGGGAAGATGATATGATAAAAAGGGAAGATAAAGAAAAAAGGGAGAGTATTATAAAGGCATCTATACATATACTATACCGACATATACATAGGGGGAGTCATAATGACAAGGTGAACACATGGTGTACATTACTAAACATTTCAGTATTTTCACATATCAGTTTTTGATACTAATGTCAAAGGGGAGATTAAAGACATATTTTTCCATTAGTATGCAAAGGAAAATAGTTTTGAAACCGTTGGTAACACCAACACCGAAAGATAGGTTTAGTGCAACCTGATAAACAAGTTCACAAGGGAACCCGACGACACAGTTTACCAATGCAACCTAAAAATGTTACAAGAGGAACCCAACATAGTAACCTGACAGAGCAGAAAATAGAGGAACCCGACAAGCAGATTATGGTGTAACTAGACAAAATAGATAACAGAAGAACTTGAGAGACTAAAAAACAAACCGAGCACTAGTCTATTGAGAGACAATTATAATTCCTGAGAAATGTGGATCTGACTTCCACATCAGATAAAATACTTGTGTTTTATATTTAACTTTTTGATTAGCTTTAAAACAATTTCTTGGGGGACAATAAATGTAATTGTAATTTTTTTGATCAGTCTAATTGATTGAAAACATGCAAACTAGGAGATCAAGGTCAACTTGTAAACCTTTGATCATAGAGTTATCATTGTTTTGCATGAAACTCATTTAGGTAAACTCATCGTATAAATAGATGTGTAATCAATCAGAACATATGGATTTGACGATGATTGTAACCATAGACAGTTCTATGGATTAGAGACAAATTTTTATGCAGAAGAACAACCAAAGATGAAATTAGTTATCAAGAACAAGATCCTGGGCTACCGAGCAGAACAAAGGTATTGATCAATCACTATAGGTGATAATTATACTTGTGAAATTTATTGGATCTATAATCAGAAATTCTAGATTGCATATACTCAGGTCAATGAATATTTTTGACTACATTCTAACCAGTACATAAAATAGAAGAAATCCTTTGAGAAGGTGGATTTAATAATCCTTTGTAAATCTCTTAACCGAGTGCACACTAAATAGTGAACTCCTAAAGCTCTTAACATATTAGACCTTAACTAGTCTCTACATGTTACTCCAAACAAAGTAAGATCATCATAAATGATCAAACTTGTAAGCCTTAATTGGCCCCTTCCATTCTGCAGATAGTGAAGTTTTGTGGGTTTCATCGCCACCGCAGTTTTTACTTTCTAATAGGGGTTTTCTGGGTTACCAAATCTTGTGTCATGTGTCCATATATTTCATGAATGTTTATATGCTAATTGAGTTTAGGAATTGATATTACATGCATAAAGATAGAAATGCATATATGACTGGTAATACAAGCAATTTATTACATAAAAGGATAAAGGTTAAGTGATAAAATTTAAGGGTACTTATTCAGCCCTCCCCTCTCAGTACACACCATTCCATTATTTCCAACAATTAATATATAATTTTATAATCCTTCATAGTTTAAATATACTTAATAATTACATTATATAAGAAAAATAAATAAATAATGAACGATGGGTGATGGATGATCACAGATTGATGCCTTTTGCTCCATTTTGGGTCAAAGTTGTCAAGGTTAAATATTTCTACAACGTCCCTCTATAAAAGTGACATATGCCACTGTATCATGTCAGTCATCGGATGAATGAAATTTCACCTTCTTCTTCTTAATGTAATATCTACATGTGATGTGATATGGCCCAATAGCCTATGGGACTCACAGTCCATTGTGATTATGGATATCATAGACCATGGTCCATTGGATGATCAAATATTAATGACGTAAGTCTATTTCAGGCCAGATGTGGGAAGGGTAAATAATTTTTAAAATCTACCTCCAAATAATAGACACTTGTCACTATACATTATATTAGCACATTTAAAAAACTCTATTGGGATCAGTAACACGCGTTATAAATGAAAATTATTAAAATCTTCCTCTGAAAAATAAACACTTATCATTGTGATGTATTAGAGTGAATGGTGGGAGGAACTGTAGGCCTTTCCACTAGATCAATAATTAGGCACAACTCCCACCATACTCACAGATTGGATATCTACACTGAGTAGCTATCTATCATATGGAAAGGTTCTACAAAATATATGTACTAAGTCTCCATTGTAGTCATGCTACTATTGCTTGAAAAGGAAAGCTGCAGGAAAGTAAGTACCTAAAAGTAATCCTACCTTAATCATATCTATCAAAGCATGATTAATCATGAAAACTAAATAAGTTCAGGTTTAGCAGACATGGACAACTCTGCCCACTTTGGCTATAGGAACAGACACATGAATTGTTTCCATGTCGCTAAAAGAACATTCAAAGCACTGAACAAAATCTATGAAAATAATATAGGAAAAATGAAAAGGATCACTCACCAAGTGGGTCCACTTGGGTGAGAGAATTCAAGTTCATTTATACACTATCTACTTCGAATAAGTATTTCTTTTATTCATATAACTGAACTTGATTACACATCAAAACTAAAACTGGAAACTAGATTGCTGAAAATATTTTATCAATATCAACCAAGCTTTGGTTGATTTTATTCCTTTTTAGCACACACCCATAGGGTGCTTTGGAAACTTATTTATACTAAAACTTATAACTAACTAACTCAACTTACTAACCATTTGTAACAGAATAAGTAAATGCAACTATTATATTACATAAAATCCAAATAGGTGTCTACAAGTGTCTTTATATTTTGAAGGTGACATCTACAATGAAAGTTATGCCCAATCAAACCAATTAAGAAGGCTACAAGGAAGAGACTTAATTTTGACAGAAATTTTAGGTTAATCCTTACCACTGCATCATTTATATAATTCTTAAGGAATTTCCTACCATGATTTATCAACATCCTAATTGAATAAAACCATATATTTCCATAAACCTGTTACTTATAATTTCTCACAAAGAACTCTATAATTTTCTAGCCTCAATATCAACATGAATTTCCACACAAGAAAACCCCTAATGCTTTATCCTTTCTAGTTTATCATTTCAAGACTCATCAAATGATCTAAAAAACATGAAGATGACAATCATTGAAAAATGAATAATTGCAAAAAGGGTTTCAAACCCTACCTTAGTCCATAACTGATACGAGACAATACAGACCAATATCCAACTCCAAATCCAAAGCTTTCAATAAATTTTTGACTTCCAAACTCCAAACAAAACCTCTAACTTGATAACCCTATATCTCTAAAATGGCTAAATAACATTCAATATAGAAAAGCTAATCAAGCTATAGTCTCTAAAATATGCAGAAAACTAAAACAAAATAAATCCTCTTAAAATTAGTAAAAGAATTATTTTTTATTTTATTAAATAAATAAAGTCAATTTAATTTTTTTAAGAATTACATAATTTCCTTTTTCTTCTTCTTTTAATTTTAAATAAATAAATATTATTTATGCATTTATTTTACTTTCCCAAAATAAATATTATTATTTTTTTTATAATCAAATAAATAAATATCCTTTATTTCCTTTTTTTTCTTGTGTTCTAAGTAATTCTCTAGTTAAAGCACCTAACTCATCCTTTTAATTAGATTTCAAATCTCAATTTATGAATCTAAAGCGTACTAAAATTTTATATCAGTATTTTAATTGGAATTAACATTTATTGCATATTATAAATTATTTATATTAATTAAGGATTATTTGTTTTTGTTTAGATTTAATATTTAATTAAATAATTAATCTTTATATTTAGAATTTTTAATTAAGTTCTTTAATAAATAAAGATATTTAATTAATCATTATTAATTAAATATCTATATATTTAATATTCCAATATTCTAGAAGGTTTAATTAGTTAATCTTTATAATTATCCTTTAATTAATCTTTTACTGACATCACAACAAAATGCGACATTGACCTACACGGCTGCATGCACTATGAAATCTTACCAAATCAAAATACAAAAAAGATGCAACAACATTGGCATGCTCAAACAAGGGTTCACGAATTCACCTCACCTTGAGAAATTCAGAGAAAGTAGTCACCAAGATACTTGTTCACTATTTTAAAAATCATGACTTAGGATAGGATTTAGGCTGAATGCTATCTCCCCTCTCTGACCATTTAGACAATGTGTTAGGGCACAATCATCTTGAGAATTCAGGGAAGTCAATGCCTCGTAGCTGCAATCTACATCAAATTTGAGAATTTGTGTGTGTGTGTGTGTGTCTGTGTGGTATAATGGTAGGGATGAGTACATCATGTAGATCTCACAAGAAAGTTACTACAAATCTTCTCCTTACCACATCAGGCATGCCAAATAGAAATATTAAATATACATGGCCACCATACACATTCAAGTATCGGGTCAGTAAAAAAACCATAACATAAATAGACTAATCATATGCAAATAATCATAATTATCTAACAAACATGATATAAACCAAATAGTCTCAGTATCAAAATTATGCATCATCAATAGATATTATAATAACATCAAAACATCGTCAAATATAGTCCTAGATCTAACAACACATGAAAAGTGGTATAACAACGTTTGACATCATTAACATAAATGGTAGTAGATGGGTGGGTACTATACAATTAACTTACAAGATAAGCTACAACAACAACATTATCTTTAAATCATGAAAAATAAGATGTAAAAGAAACTATTTTTTAGAGGAGGAATGAAAAAAAAGGTTGACACACTATTTAATTTGGGGGTCCCTTCCATTACTTTTTTCTCTTTCATATTTTTGTTCTAAACAAAATTATATTATTTTATTGTCAGATTTCTTTGGTGTATATTTTTCTAAATTTCTGTTAGTGTAATTGTCATATTTAGCTTGGTTTTGATGTTCTGACAACTTTTACTACCAAAGGAAGAGTCTGACAACTTTATGTCTTCATTTGTAGGAAATACAAAAAGGTTTTTTTATTTTAGCTTCAAGACAAAACTTCTATGATGTATCTTTATGAGCCCATTTTTTAATCAAGTTTTATGGTAATTAACTTTCATACATGGGAGTCACTTCCAAATGACAAGAAAAATAATCTTTTTTCTTCAATTTCAACTCTTTGCCCTTGGAATTTGATTGATGAATCAAGTTTGATAATTTTAAGGATTAGGATTATTGATATGAGTTTAACTTGAATATATAATGCTATGTCTTCTTTTCCCATAACAAATTCAAACACTTTCCCTAATTTAAAGCCAATTGTTTGAATATATTCTAAAACCCATTTTTGAAAAGGTAAATTGTACGATCTAATCCAATACACTCTTTTAAATGTAGAGAATGTTTTAGGGTTAATAGTTTTCATCCACCTTTGATTTTATACTGGAAGTAGTGAGAAATCCAGCATGGGACAACCTCAAAAAAAATATTCCTTTCCTTCTTCATTTCAAATTCTAGCATGAAAAATTATCTAGGGATGAACTTAATTGTGACATTTATTTTCTTTTTTTACAAACTAATTTTTAATTTTATTTCACCTTGGCGATCTCCAAATGACCTTCCTTATAACAAACATCATCTTGAATTCTTCTTCCATTCTATTGATGCATTTCAGAAGCACCAATCTCCATTGGAGGTTTACATGTTTTGAATCCCTCGAATATGCTTAAAACTAATTTTTAATTAGCAATGTATTTTCCCCATATGTTTCTTATTTTCACGGACCTTTTTTTTTCTCTTATTTAAACCTAGTACCATTTTTATCTAATGAAAATATTAAGTTTTTATTATTTTATTATAGTCATTTATTTTTTGGAATAAATTATGAAAGAAGAGAAAGGGTGTTAAACCATGGATGAGGAAATAGATGCAACAAACAAAATAAAATATTGGATCTTACATGTTTACTTTTAACTGAACAAGTGATCAATGTCAAACAGATCTATAAGACAAATTATAATATTGAAGGAAGAGTAGGAACGAATTAAACAAGGTTATTTGTTAAAGGATGCAAATAATATAATAGAAGAGATTATTATGAGACATGTATTCTTGTAGTAAGAATGGGAACACTATAGGCATTCTAAATACTAATATCCAAACACTAGTGGAAGGTGTATCAAATAGATGTGAAAAAATTCCTTATTGAATGACACATTAAAAGAAGATTAGTATGTTGGACAAGCACATGAATATAAAATGCAAGGGTAAGAAAATAAATTGTATAGGACGGAATAATATTTTTAGGCTTAAACAAGAACCTTGGGGACGGTATACTAGAATAGACTCGTATGTGTTGAGAAATAGTTTTAGATAAAATTATGATTGCACTCTCTATATCAAAAAATAGATAACTTATTTTTACAAGGAATGTTGTTCTTCTTATTGTTGATCTCAGAAGAGCCACCAAATGAGAGTTTGAAATTATAGACTTGGGTTTACAAAAATATTTTTTAAGAAGTTAGATAAAACAAATAAAACATGGATTTTTTATTTCTCAATAAAAATATGCAATACATTCTTTGAAGAGATTTAGAATACAAAACCACAACCTACTCCAATAATGTAGCAATAACCTATCTAAAATTAAGTATAGAATATTGTAGCAATACTCTGAACCTAACTCTATAAATAACTAAGGTTGTAAATCTAATATATTTGAATACATGTATTAATCTTAATTACTAGATTTGTGAGGACAAACAAATATGTAAATTGACAAGTAGGAAAACAATCATGAAATGTGTTAATAGTAGTACCAACGGATATGGTATTTTACATGTACTATTTAAATAAGTTTGTAAGTTGGTTGGATAGAATAATAGTGATTGCAAAATAAATACAAATGATAGGAAGAAGAGAATATTTGGGTATGTGCTCCATATGGGTGAAGGGTCTTTTTTTGGAGACATCTGAAAAAATTCATAGTTTCTTTTCCCATAATTAAAATTGAGTACATAACATCAAATATAGTATAATGTTAGACTAGATGGATATATAAAACCCTAATATATTTGTGAGAAGATTAAGAATATGGTACAACTATATTATGTGATAATGAATCATCAATAGCTTTAATATAAATAACATTTTTTTAATGAACAAAGGAGGAATGCAAAAATCAACTTTCACTTCATAGAGGGGTTACTATAACATTATTAAAAAATAAAAGTTTAGTATTCTAATTTTAAGAGCCTAAGAATAAATTTGGAAATCATGGATATATGTCAACATCTCTATATCCCTAAGAATCAACTTAAAAATACACATACAACCATGATTTGGAGAACTTTGCAATGGATAATTTTATTTCTAAAACTATAGAATGAGGGTGAAATAAATCAAGATCAAGGGAGTGTTGGAATTTATTATATTGAGATACTTATCATAATTAATCATGAACCATGGAATAAATCTTCTTGGTGTCAGTTTCATCACCTCCATTTTGATAATAAGTGCAATAGTTATTATTGGTTGGATGTGAAGTAAATGTGGCTAGTGACTTTAATATGATATGACTGAGAAATTATAAGAAAAGAAACAAGAAGACAAAATAGGAAAATTTCTTCATATAAGCATTTCTTAGAACAAGAATTGAGAACTACTAGTAGAGCTCCAGATTGTGAACAATACATAAAAAGAAGTCTCAATCTTTATTATAAAAAATCAGAACATATCCTTTGATATCTTATATAATAGCATGAGTCCCTTTTTCTAATTCTTCTTTCTTACAACTATGAAGTTGTATACCATTAGTATTTTATTTATAAATGTCTATAATATTAGTGAATACATGACACTTGATTGAAAATTAAAGTCTTTATATACTATGATATAATATCAATCATTTTTTATCATTACAATTACATCATACGAATTCAACTAGACACAAATTCTCTCTTATCTAATTTGACTTCTCTAATTTCATTATAAAAAAGTGTAAACTATGATTTTTATATCTTATACAAATAAATAAATTACACTTCAAAATCTAAATCCATAGTTTATGTTTGAACCTTCAAAAAAATTCTTTATATTTTCAGAAACTATATAATGTCTTACAAATATGATTATTTAAGCATTCATATACATTTTGGTTTAAAGAATACATTTTAAGCTTTACTTATTTATACACTAACAAATAAATTCTATTTAAAACGCCAGTATAATTAAGATGATGCACCTACAAAGACCAAAACTTAGAACATAATATTTAAACATACCCTGTATACATTGTCTACCAATAAAAAATAATTTTAATAAAAAACATCTTAATAAAAAATATCATTGTTTATCATTAAGACATGACTAGTAAGCCGTATTACTAGAAAGAATCCATAGAATCGACAAGTAATACAATGAGTAATAAAACGAGCCTCTTAATTTAGTCTCCATTAAGAGTACGATATTTCGAGACGCCGGAACAGAAGCAACTTTTGAGACAATGTGTTTAGAAGTCTATATATCCGCAAAAGCGAGAAAAGTTAGGAGCATAGAAATTAATGAACGCTTTGAGCAAAGGGCAGAGGAGTTTGCAGTTCAGAAATTGATTTCGATTGCTCTAATCGTATAAAATGGATCGAAACGGAATGGATTGCGAAATGTGTGGCGAATATGTGAGCGCTTCAGGAGAATGCAATTGTAATGAGGTATTTGAAACTGAAGATGAAATGAGCTTCCACAAAAGACAGTTCCTCCATATTATCAAAACTTGCATTAGATATGGGGCTCCTACTCCACCACAAGACCCACCACTTTCTAGTAATCCCCTGATCACTTCTGGGAATGACCCACACGGAATAATTAGCATCATGTCACTTTTCAACAACGGTGTTAGAATTGATGTAATCGCGAATTGGTTTGAGGAATTTCATGCTTATGCCCGGTGTGATCTTGGTCCTATTGAAAATTGGATTAGGGGAATACGTCAGTCAAGAGGTGGATTCAATCGAGATTATTCTATTCCGGTTAGACTAAGGTTTTGGGTACGTGAAACTGGTAGGATCGGTGTATCAATTGATGTAGTCGGTGAACGCTTGAATTGGCAACAAATATTAGATGATATTGAAAGTAATACGGCTACTATATCATTCCGTCTATATGTGAACCGGAATGAATTTGAGGACAGTCTTAGTCTTACTCCGGCATCAAGGACTGCAATAGAGTCTTTCACATTAACCCAAGTAAAAATGGAGGCGGGGAGAGATGAATTTTGTTGTATATGCCAAGATAAGATTGTGATGAGTGAATCAACCACCCAAATGCCATGTAAACATGAATTCCACAAAGAATGTATTAGTAAATGGTTAGCATCCACAAATTGTTGTCCACTCTGCAGAGATGAGCTGCCCACAGATGATCCTCAATATGAAGAGAGAAAGAGCCTCCCTTGTCCTTGATTTCTGCATTACCAGCATAATAGATCTATAAATTATGAGTTCTCTGCAACTCGATTTTAATGTCTATATGGAAATTTGAAACATCAATTTGATTACGATGAATAATTTTTTTAATTTATGATTAATTAGTTTTGTTTAATTCATTTTTTTATAATCTAAAGTTGTTCCCGCGACTCAGCATCCTGTATTTTGGGTATCAGGTTCACCGGGCAAATCCGTCCGGCGGAGAGTTGAACCTGAGACCATGAGTCGTCCACCCACAGCCTCAAACCAACTCCGCTACCTGTGATCTAAATAGTTTTTGATATGTTGCATGTATGTTTAAGAGATTGTGTATGAAATCTTTTTCTTCAATATTTTGGGTCAGATTTTGTGATCATCATTATAAAGAAATAATTTAAGAATGAGTACATTTTTTACACAGGATCAAATTCAATATTGTACATGAATTATGGAAATCTATTATTATTTAATTTCATCTATTTTAAAAATATGAACCCATTTAAATTATCTTGAGATTAAATTACTAACATAAAATACTAGGGGTATAGTTTATTTCCATTAAAGCGTCATAGTATTTTTACAATTAAAAATTATAATAATTTTTTTAAGGCAGTAATATAAAAGAAACTTTTAAATCAATTAGCTAATATTTCATCATTTTCTCTTTGAGTTAAATGCTAAATTTTAACAATTAATTGGTTGGTCTACTATAAATCATTGACTACTAATTCATCCCATCCCTCCCTTGAATTTCAAAAAACCACTCTCAAAAGTATCTAATTGTCAAGAATTTTGTAATTATTAATGTCAAAGGTTATTACACATAGAGTCTGCATTATTTTAAAACATTGTTTTAAAACTATAAAAGATCTTACAATAATTAGAATATATTTAGTATTCAAGAAGTAAATGATATTAAATTGAAATCTGTTAGTTGCACCCACTAATAGTATATTAGAGGATTATATAAATTTAATTAGGAGTATTTTTTATCCTACCTCTACTTAAATGTCATCATCTTCACAATTTCTTAAACAAACGAATAGTTTAAAAAATAGATTTTGTGTACTATGATTATTTTTCTTGCCATCTTCAAATTTGTAGTATGGATATTATATCTATCATGTTTAACCTAATTATGCCCATATCCCTATTTCATATTTTAATTCATAGTAATTATAATGTTAAAACAAATGACTAAACTTTCCTCCTTGATGTAGAAAATAAGAGTGCAAAAAGTAAGTTTTTGAATAAAGCAAAATGGGTTTTGAAGGGACTCAAAACCCTTTGCATGAACATTACAATAGATAAAGCATTAAAGAACATCTAAACAGAACAAGAGAAAGAGTCTACATAACATAAAGTTGGCCATAAGAACAAAGAATAGTAGAAAAAGTAAGTTATGTTAGAAATAGAAACACAAATACAACTCCTTACTAAATATTAAAAATGACCGAGAGTAAGTACAATGATTCATACTTTATGATTAATAATTTTATAATGTGATTAATATGTTTATCAAACTTTAGAGGGATAAAAAATTTAAAATACTAATACTCTAGCTTATGTATAAGTTGAGAAGAAGGAAAATAGTAGTATCGAATGCACAAAGAAAAAAGTTTAGAAAAAATAAATTCTAGAAATTTAGAGCATTGAATTAAAGAAATGAGCACACTGCTAATGAAAAGCATGTAATTTAGCATTTTTCAAAATAACCCTAAAAAAACACCTTTTTATTAATAATTTATGATTTCTTAAAACCTTTCTTGATGATTGTTAAATTTCTAATGATGATGACTAGAGGCCCAATGACATAAATGAAATATGTGAGTGACTGAAAGATAGTTCTATAGTTGGTGTTAATGTTTAAATTTAGTGTAAGTGATATTGTTACTACGCATTGCCTAGTGGAACATTCATGGTGCTGCGGTTGCTAAATAAAGATAGTAGGGGGAGAAACATTAGTTGTAGTAGTGAAAAATAATGACAAATCAATCATCTTTATTTTCAATTTTGAATTATTTTAACTATAAATTTAGTTAAGTTCTAAATAGTATTAAAAAATACTTTGTTTCAAGGTAATGAGATTATTTTCTAAGTGGTGGTCTCTTATGGAACCTTGAAGTCAAAATGAAATATCTAATTTGGTCTAAATTAGGAGAATTCAATGGCTAAACATAAAAGAGAAGATTTAAGAATATATAAAGATAGTAAGTTCAATAATATTGATCATACATTCCACTCCAATTTTTTTTACAATTACTTTTAGTTCAACTTCTAATCCCATAGTGATTTATATAAAACTATTTTTTTGAGGTAAATCATTTTTCTATATTTCAACCCATAGTATTTGCAATGTGAAAGAAAATGATCTAAAGTTTTATTTATTATGAAGTGTGAATTTAAATAAGAACTTGTGGAAAATAAAGTGACAAAAATACACCTCAATGTTACTAGTTATTGAGAGAACCCAATAAGTACAAAAAGTGGAGAAGGAGGAGGCACCAACATGAAGTACCTACAAAAAATCCACAAGGAAGTATATTTGATTAAGTTTCATGGCCCATGTCTCAAATCAGAGTTACATAGGAAAATTAATTTCTAGGAAGATAGAGAAACAAATCAAAAAATTAATCACACCATTATGAAGAGGATGCCATTTTTTTTAACTCTCTCTCTCTCTCTCTCTCTCTCTCTCTCTCTCTCTCTCTCTCTCTCTCT
>MU223910.1:824973-869928 GCA_018584345.1 Thuja plicata | reverse complement strand
TGTGTGTGTGTGTGTGTGTGTGTGTGTGTGTGTGTGTGTGTGTGTGTGTGTGTGTGTGTGTGTGTGTGTGTGTGTGTGTGTGTGTGTGTCTATATTAAAAAGTTTAGAACCTTTCAAGAAAGAACCAGGAAGAAAACCTCCAGTTGTAGCCCTTCCAAAAATGTTGATAGACTTACCACCTATTCTACCCACCCAAAGCCAAAATGGTATCTCATCCCGGTAATAAACCCAAAATGTACCAAAAAATACCATCTAGTTTCCCAAAATAACCCAAAAAACCCATATAAACACTGATGCCCCTATACAATAGAAGAAGACCCACCAGGGAGAAAGGGAGATGAAGAAGAAGGGGAAGTAAAAGGAGAAAAAACAATCATAGAAGAAGAATACCTATCATCCAGCGATGCCAAGATAAGAACATAATCTGAAGAAATTTCATCATCGAGCATAGGAAGTTGATCCTCTTGACATGGTGCAACTAGTAAAAGGGGAGAAATAGGAAGAGATCATCACCAATACATTAGTCAATATGCATAAAAAGAGTGTGTATAGCCAAAAAATCATCGAAAAATAGATCAGAAACATGCAAATCAGTGGTACTCTTCATGAGGGTGTTGGTCCACTAAGACGGGGGTGAAATCAAACAAATAAAAAATTAAACACTTAAAACTGAACTCTCTGAATCACTCAGTAGTAAGACATACATTAAATAACTAGTTCACCAAATAACTCAATAACTTAAACAAAAATACATTTGATGTATGTAAATCAATCATTCAAACTTATAAACATCAAATTAACTCAGTTGACACCAGATTTAACAAGGAAACCAAATTTGGGAAAAAAATCTGTGGGAATTGTAACCCACATTAAAAATGTACCCTTCAAAAGTACACTTGGTTAAGAACTATGTTGTTAAAGCTTACAAACACATTTGCTAAATGTGACCCTGTTAGTTGATTTACCTTAGATATGTTAAGATCTTGACCCTATTAGGAGTAACCTAGTTAGAGGTCTTTAAACACTCTTTTGGAATGTCACCTAAGCATAGGTATTACAAATATGACTATTAAATATACTCGGTTACGAGATCTATTTGTTAAAAATACTAATAAGCAACAGTAAACTTTGATTTATATATAGCAACTACCTTTTCTTGTGTCAAATCCTTTATGCTTAACTGAATACTGACATCATATACTCCATTGATTACTTTATTAGACTTTAGATTCTTCAATCTCTATTTCTCTATTCTGCTTGGTAAATATTATTCTTCAACTTCTTCTTATATGTTCTTTGACTAGCCTCTTTGTATTCATCCTCTGTTTGTTTCTCATTGTTTATATAGGCCTACTTTTGCCTCTTAATCTCCTTAATTTGATTTTCCTTCAGTTACGCTCAGTCATTTTATCATCTTCTTCATATTTCATAACTCGGTAAACCATCTCACTTTTACCTCGGAAGTTTTACTTTTCTTAGAACTCTTCACAATTCAGTTTAATTGCTTGATCTTTGCCTTAGATATTCACATTGAATTTTCCCATTCATATATCTTCTAAAAATGTTCATTTAATTCATTTCCTCATCTAGCTCATCATTGTTTTGCATTAAATTTGATCTTATCATCATTTATAATCAATATCCTGTACTCGGTAAAACTTGCTTTGCAACTCGGTAACTGACTTCATTCACTACTCGGTATATAGCTCAAATTTGGTGCTTGGTGCTTGACTTTCACTCAATTTTTGGTAACTTATGATTGAATGACATAACATTCTACAAACTAACTCTGTCTAGCTTGTTAAAGTAACTCTTTCAAATGCAACTTTAACTATTTTCTGTTTCTAACTTGATCAATTAATTATACAGATTTGATAACATCAAATATATAGTAGAAAACAACTATAACATCATTACTTCATCATTGTCTTATATTTTTTTTTCATCCATTTAACTTCTCCTCTTAAGATATGGTAACATAATAAAAATTAATTAATCAATTACTTGACATCATTGACAAAACAACAACTGATCTAACCATTTCTACAATCATGATAATTAGTATTACTCAGTCTTCATCATCTCCACCAGATATTCATCAGTTAATCAACAATCTCCCTCTTTAGTGTTGATTGCAACCACTATAATAGTTTTATAGAAATTGATGATGGAAACTCTCAAATTCATAACTATACTCCCTCTGAGTTCATATTTATGTTTCCACTTTGATCTTTGATTTTAATCTCCCTCTCGGATAATTTTTGTGTTCCTATATCATACATTTTTATTCTCCGTCATGAGTAAATATTAGTAATTCATTATGTTTCAATATCAATATCTCCCTTAAGTATAAATATCATCAATTCATTCTCTCCCTCTTTGACAACAATGCCCAAAAGCCATACTCCTTAAAACTTGTTCCAATAGTGGATTATACTTGACATGTACTCATAAATCATTACATAAAAAAAGCTTTTCATAAACTCAAGAATCACCTAAAGTGTGTCATACTAACATCAATTAAGAAATGGATATCTAATGAAATATAGAATTGATGCAACATGCCTCACACTCTTTAGTGAACATTGGAGAGGGGAAGAACCCCTAATTTACCTCTCAGATACTCAAAAGCATATTTAAGTAGTGTCTTTGTAAAGACATCAGACAATTTTTCCTTTGAATTGACATATTCCAATCTCACATTTTTCTCTTGAACTTGTTCTCTCAAGTAGTGATACTTGATAGAAATGTGCTTGGTCTTAGAATGTATAACCAGGTTCTTTGATATACTAATAGCATTTGTATTATCAAAAAAATAGTAACCAGATCTGTGATCTCTTCTTGAATACCTTCAATTAATTGCTTAATCCATACTATGTTTGCACAATTCATAGTAGAAAAAACATACTGAGCCTCAACAGTAGACTGTGAAATACAATTTTACTTCTTACTTAGCCATGTAACCAATCATTCACATAGAAAGAATGCACCTCCACTATTACTTTTTCTGTCATCAACATTTCCAGCCCAATTTGCATTAGTGTAGACTTGTAGATCAAAAGTACCTCCTATTTTTTATAGTAAACCAAATGATTTTGTGCCTTTCAGATATGTCTAAATTCTTTTTACTTCAGACATATGTGTTTCCTTCAGATTATAATAAAATCTTGCAATAATTCCAACATCGTGTGCTATATCATGTCTACTGTGAACAACATACTACTATTTACCAATTATGGACCGGTGAAGAGTATTATCCACCTCTTGTATTTAATCCTCTTTTGATAATTTACATTCAGTAATCATAGGTGTTCCAAGAGGCATGGAATTTTTAATACAAAAAGTTTTAAGAATCTCTTTGATATTCTTGGCTTGTGTAATATAGATTCCTCTAGTAACTTGTATTTGTAGACCTAGAAAGAACTTAATCTCTCCAATCATTGAAATCTCAAACTCTTTTCTCATTTCATCACAAAATCCTTTACATAAAGTGTCATTGTCTCCAAAGATAATATCATCAACAAAAATTTTAAGCAATCAAAAATTATTCTCACTGTCAAATTTCAAGTAAATATTTTTATTTTTGATTAAGTAAAATAGGTTTTATAGGGTTCCTGAAACCCAAAACACAAAAGTAGTATCATGAATCATAGTTTAAAATGAAATAAAATAGAAAAGATAGAGTAGATGTGGAAAAGGTAGAGAGAAAAAATTGCTTCTACAAAAGCAGAAAGAACAGGGACAACAAAAAAAACCAGGGACCCTCAAGACAAATCCACCATCAAAGCACCCACCTTGGCTTTGAGCATTTCCACATTGGCCACCGACTCTTTGATCTTTTGGAAATCCAGTGCTAAGTCTTTGTCGTTGATCTTCTTGGTTCTTGCTCTGGTGCGCTGACCAGGACCCTGTTTAGCATTCTGATCGGTTTCCACCTCTGTGTTGTCCACATCCATTCCATCTAATTTTGCCTCCAACTTCTCAATGATAATGTTAGTGTGCTCTTTGGAGGCCTTTAGGATATTTTTTCTTTGCTCGGAAATATTCTTAAGGGTAGACTCGACCCTAGTCATGTTCTCTTCCAACTTTTCCACTCTTCTATTGATCTTTGGATCCTCTATGGTCTTCTCCCTATTATCCTTCTCCTTGTTTTTGGCCCTTTTTTTGAGGTCCTCCACCTCATAGAATAACCATTTGATGGTTTTGTAATTATCAACCATATTGTTATGAGAGTTATTAAGTAGGTCCATTTTGAACTCCCTGGCATTATCGCTGAGGACCACTAAATAAGGGTCAATGAGCTCATCCAGTTTGATTTGGCCTCCATCATTCTTGATTACTTTAGGGTTTATGATTTCTCTAGTAATCCCCATCTTTGTTGTTTTCACATTGAAATCTTGCCACCCAACAATCTTGCCCTGTTCAGCCATGTAGCAACATAATTCATTGTCTTCCCTGTCATCCTTCGCGGTGTTGCACTATTGACAAAGCTGAGGGGACTGGGGAGTCTGGTTAGTGTTTTGGTAGTCGTCGTGGAGCTTCCTCTTTAGATTTTGACCCAAAATAGGGGAAACACTACGAGTGTTATCTACAGGGGTTTTTCAATCCTCTTTCAAATCCCTCTTCCTGCCCTTGTTATTTTTGCCCATGATAGAATTATTACTCAATATGCTTTTGCCACTGGTAATTCCTTCCTCTTCCTCTGTATCCATATCATCTTCAATGTACTCCTCAGAAGAGATAAGCATGGTGTTTTGTTTTTTGGGGGTAACAAATTTCTCTTTTTTGGTGCTTTTCGAACTCACTGTGTGCTTTTTAGAGGATGAGCCTAGGGTTTTCTTTTTCATTTCATACTCCTCTTCATCGTCAAAATCCAGACCCTCACCATCTTTCATGTCTGAGGGGATGTAATCTCAGCCAGAGATTTCTGCCTCATCATTTTTATCCACCTCCTTTCCTAGGGTTTGTGCCTTAAAGTATTCAAAGATTAATAATAGTAGGCCCTCGTGTAGGGAAGGATTAGCGATGGCCTTCTCTCTATACCCAATTTTATTATCATTAATTGAAGCATACATGTAAAAGGGAATAAACACCTTCATATCATGGTGAAAATGGTTCAAAAGGACAAAGTGATAGGTTCAGATTCTATCAAACCTAGTGTCTAGAGTTATGTATTAGATGATGGCCCACAAAATGAACCTTCATAGTCTCTTTAGCCCTTCCGAAAGGTAGTGGGTACCAATCTTGGTAAGCCCTCTCTTTTCCTCATCATTTCTGACAAAGTCTCTTATAGTCGAGTCTATGATTTTGGACTATCTCTATAGAATTTCCTTCCCACAATAAGAATCCCCTTGACCACCGATATAACCTCCTCGGTCACCATAAACATTTTTCCATTTATCTCTATTCTTTCCTCTTCCTAGTTCTTGATGAACATGTTCTTCACAGTCAGCTTCCCACCGTGGAGCCTCTAAAAAAAGGTAGAAATGTCGCCGCTTTGAAGATACTTCCAGATTTTGGTGTGTCATTTCCATTTTCCCTCCTATGCCTTTCCCCACCCATCACAAGAAACTTAGGAAAGAAAGCACCACAAAGGTTCAAACTAGAAATCTCTGAAGTATTCTAGATGGTTATGTTATTTTGGCTTGGGCAGCAAGTTTTGATGAAGCATTTGTGAACTTTGTAAGTGTGCAGGTGTGAAATGATGTGATTTCCAATCCAGCCTATCTTGTACTTTCCTATAATGGAAAATCCATTTTCATTCAAAGAACTAAAAATCATAATTGGTATTTATGAATCCCTCCTTTCCGTGGATTTGGTCATATGCAACTAAATCCGATGCTTAACATGGGAGATCACCACCGTGTCTACTTTTGATTTCTGACTGCCCAGTTGGTGAACCAGTGAGTAGATTGGTTAGCTTCTTGGAACACGTGAGATAAATAGACCTTATCAAAGATCTTCAAGAGTGATTGAGTTTCCTCAATCAAGTTGGCAATAGTCCACAACTTCTGGTGTTTCAAATTGAGATGATTGATAATGTTTTGGGAATCTCCTTCTAACCATAAATTCCTTATTCCCAAGTCATGAGCCAATTTGGTCACATGAAGAGCAGCACTTTCTTCCATAAAATGGTTGATATGTATTCCCAGAGGATGACTAATAGCAGCAATGCCCTGGCCATATCTATTGGAGATAATGCCACCACTTCCTACCATCCCAAGATTACCCTTGGCTACACCGTCGAAGTTGGCTTTATCCCAACCATCCAGGGGATGAAGCTAGGTACAAAGATTTATTTTATCAATGGTAGTAGAGAGATTAGTAGCATCATCAACACCTACAAAAGGGTTAGGATTCTCACAGATAACAATATTTTCCAAGAGAGCATGATGAATTTTTTCAAGAAGAATTTTGGGAGTAACACTACAATGCCTGAAGATGTGATTATTTCATTCCTTCCAAATGCCCCAATAGAGGTGAGGGAGCACCCATGACCATAATTTGTGAAAAGAAGTATTTTTGAAGAGTGGGGTCCCTTGGGAAAAGATATCCATAATGGTGGACGGGAAATACCACTGCAGCCCAAAAAGAGACAAGAAGAAATACCATATCGTCCGCACATAAGAGCAGTGGATAAAGATGTGGTCCACCATCTCAGCTTCAATATGGTATAAAACACTCATGTTGGGGATGGGAATGCCCCGCTTGATGAGGTTATCAACAGTAAGGATGCAGATTTGGTGAAAAACCTAGAAAAATACATTAATTTTAGGTATAAGGCCCGCAAGCTAGGCTTGCACCCAAGGAGGGGAAACCTCCAAATGCATCTAAATAGAGTTGGCCAAAGAAATAGTAAAGGAACCACTAGGGGAAGCTTCCCAAATCAAAGCATCTTTATTTTGAAAGAGGGAGGTAGCATTGAGAGTGGTGAGTAACGGAGACAACTCCTAGGAGACAGAGGAGAGATCCACCCAAGATTTACCCAATCTGTATTTGTGCACTCTATCCCCAAAATTAAAGATACAATCATCCTTCCAAGATTTGAAGCACTCCATATCTTCCAGATGGCGTGACAGAATTCAATTTTCATGCCAAAAGCTAATATTGTGCCCATTGCCAATTTTCCACTTCACTTTTTACTAAGCTAGGTCTTTGGCATTGTTGATGGGACTCTTATAACCGGGTCTGCCAGCAGATATAAGTTGTCACTAGGTATCGGGGTACTGGACAACTTCACCTGTAAAGGTTTTTTGGGGAAATGAGATTCCCCAGGCCTCCAAGCATGTGAGAGTCGGGTCTTGATGGTGCAGGGCTTAGTTACGAGATGTGAGTATTTTCAAGGGGGATAGCTGGTTATCTTCAACTCATTCTCTCTAGGGATTTAAGTAGGTGAGGTTTCTCCAAGCATGTTTACACTACTTAGCAAATAAATTGAAAAGGATCCTGCGGGGTTAGAAATATTTCATCTACCTATAGTTATGCTGAACATTCAAAAAATCAACAATACTCTAACACACTATACTAAATACTGAAGAAACATATGACCATCAGTTCATATTTCATCAGTAGCAGAGGGAAGGAGGTCGTTAATATACTTTAAGTGTTAGAGAAAAGGACATGAAGAACATAAAGCATAAAATACCATCAACCTATAAGACAGAATGCCGACAATATCATTGCAAGAACTCTCCCTTGTTCATTAACATTTCTTCCAGCAAGCACTGGTGCATGGTACAATGGTGGTTCCAAGGGAGCATCTAACTATTGAAACCTTAAACTATGGAGCATTGAGCTCTGCAACTAAGAACTGAGAAAACCAAATTGTTATTAACTTGTGGACTGCAAAATCATTAATTTTGTTGACCCCTTGGAATGAGGCTGGACTTGCTATTTATACACATCCTTCTATCTAACCCTAACCCTAACTTATTTTACAATTTACAATAAAATATATTATCCGGTGGCCGATACTACTTGCGCCACGTTACAAAAGACCTCACGACAGAGAAGGTCTGACATGTCAGAAGAATAAGCCAAGAGGAATGAAGTGGAAGAATTGGCCTTGAGAAGAGAGCCAAAAAAGAGAAGGAAGAAATCTGATTCTCGGGGTTCGAGGCTAGATGCCTCATAAATGGGAGAACGATGCCCTATCTCTGATGCGCTAGGTGTAACGTTGAAGCAGGGCCTGTGGAAGACCATCTGTCAGAAGACCCTCCATTGAGCTGATGTATCTTATTGCAGTTACCCACCTTTTGACATGCTTAATCAATTTCCTTGAAAGTGATCGATTGGCCTTGGGAACTGGGACACGGGTAACTTAAAGAATACAAAATGTAGGATCCAGGACTCCAGAATATGGGAACTTAAGTTCCAAAAGAATAAAGAATACAAAAACACTTAGGTTTTCTCTGGCCCCTGGAGAATCCTTATTGTTGCTTACTATGATTGAAGGTCTGGAGGAGACAAGAAATTCCATCTTCATCGGTGTCTTTAAGGCCAGCCCACTGGTATTTGGCCACTTCAATCTGTTCCCCTAGGTGCGGAACATTTCCCTTAAATTCATCAGCCATCTTTGCCGCATCATGACAACTGAGTATCATGTGGGTTATTCCCATCATTTGAGCTCAATCTATTCCCTCCGAAGATTGATATCTTGACTCCATTAACTCATCAAACTTCCCAAAAATATATTCCTCCGGCGTGCATGTTTCAGTGCTAAATAGATCAGCTCCGAAAACCTTTGTAACAAAAGACTTGTATAAATTGAAAGAATATTGTACCGCATTGACCTTATCCCATAGAGTCCCTACTATTTTCTTGATTACCCCCAATGTGAGGTTAAGTCTGGAGTGCTGGGTCCTCACAAAATCAAATGACTCCTCTCCTAGAATTCTGGACTTGGAGACAATCTCCTCGCCGAGGCTGACGAGTTCTTCTAACTCAACTTTCCATGTGTCATAATTCTCGATGTCCCCCTCCCATATGTCAATGATGGTCTTAGCCTAGTGCAAGATGTGGTGGGCCGCATATAGATCCAGGAGGGTGGACACTAGGAAATGTTGGACGTTTCCCAACTGTAAGGTGACCCATTCATCAACCACTTGGGCCTTCTTTTTCATCACCTATAATTAGTCCATGTCACTCTATGGTAGCGGAACATCAGATGTAGAGGCCTTCAGAGGAATAACATTGATAGGTTGGGCCTTCTTAGTTAGCAACCCCATGAGGTTTGCATTTTTCTCCTTTTCTGCCTTGAGCTTTTGAGCCTCCTTTTCATAGCAAGCCTTGACTGCCTTGGCTGCCTCTTTTAATAGGTCTACTTCACCCTATTTCCCTCTCTTCCCCAATGATATCTCTATGAAATTGTAATCTCTGGCCTCAGTCGTTGCTTCGTCTACGTCTGGGGAAGGTGTCGTTATTACTGCAACTGTTTCTCCACTCAGCTTGGTTTGAAGAGTGTGAACCGTCTAGGATTTCTTAGCTTTAGGCAGGTTTTGTGCCTGAGCCATCATCTCTGCCAAAGTAAGATGGGCTTTGGGTGTTGATGGGGGGGGCTTTCTCTTCTAAGATTCCACCAACAACTGTGGTAGGCCGGGTGGCTTTGTAGCCAAAACTTTTTCATGTGACTTCTCCCTAATGTCCTACTGTGCCCCTTCAACAGGATGGGCCTCCTCTGACTCCTTTCCTGTGACTTCTGGCTCACCAGCAACATTTTCTCTATCTACACCTATGTTCTTTACCCATCGTCTATATCTTCAGTGAGATTTGGGTCCTCGTTGGTTCCCCCAGATTTTTCTTCTTCTTCCTATTGCTCCTCTTATTCAGCCTCTGTTGTTGGGATGTCCTCTTCCATTGGTACATCCTTGGGTAATGGGGGAGGCAATGGGCCAAGGTTCAATGTTTGAGCTGCAGTGATTACCTCCCCAATGTTACCTTTAGAAGTGGCATATGGAACACGATGGTTGGGGTCACAATTTTCTCGAGGGTCTGGTTTCCTCAGTTGATGCCATTTTTTCACTTTGGTTCTGTTGCCCTAAAACTCCCGTGTCCTATATTTCTAGGAATTTGGAGGCTATCTCTTGCTCATCCCTTTCTCTTCTTCCATTTTTTCCTCCTGATCCTATGTAGGTTCTTGTTCTGGAGCTTCTTCTTGCTCTGAGATTTCAGCCTCGGGCTGCTCAATGTCTCCCTACAAGTTCCCAAACTCGTCAGTTATAAAAACATCATCAAATTCATCTTGAGCGGGAGGATTTTACAAGACATGAGTGGGATCCAGTTCCCTCTCTAGCTCTGGGGAGCCATAAGAAAGGATTTCTACTTGTGGGATCTGGGGCATCCCCAGCTCCGGTTCTACCTTCGACTTTGGATTAAGCCTTTTCTTTCACCACATGACCAAAGGAGGCCCTATATCCCTTAGGTCTGCCTACTCTTCTTCAAGATCAACTCAAGTTTCCTTGACCATTAGCGCTACTAATGACAGGGAAGAAGGAGGATGGATAGGTCTGGTCATGAGCACCGGAGTAGCCAACCGTGTGATTAAATTCTCCCTCATCTGCTAGGAGGCCGCTATTGATTTCTTCAGTTTTTCTTTTATGGGGGTCTCTGACATAGTTGGAGTTTCCATTATTCTCTTTCCCTGATCCTCTTTGTGTGTAGAGGTTCCGGCCTCGGGGGTAAGATTTGGTACCGGCTGGGGAGCCCTCCAGGTACTCCCAGGGCATACTCTCTTAAAGTAAGCATGGCTACGCTTGACCACATTGCGGGTAAATTCCTTAATGGTGGGCCCCTCCTGGGAATTCGAGTCCACCGGTGGGAGGGCCAACTTATCAATCTCCTTTTCCTTGTACTGGGGATCTATTATGGGTCCGACATCTGAGAAGTCATCCAGAAATTTTTGGAGCTTTAACCTATCCATCATCCCCATGGTCATCTGGACGTAATGCTAGCTCCGAACTTCAACATCTTCCTGGAAATATTTCTAGAAGTCCTCCATGTGGTATTGGTGGGGCTCAGATGCCCGGTGAAGTGCTAGTGCATTTTTTCCATGCGGATCAAAGTTCATTCGTGCTAGATAAAATTATGCCAGGTTCAAGCTCTTGAGTTTGTTGTCTACCTCCTTGGTTGTGGCCATACTGCACGAGTAATTTCCACAAGTGATTGGGAATGGAATATTTGTCACCTTCTTTAAGGTGTAGAATGCATGCAACTCCATCATTTGTCTACAATACTCTAAAATAATTATCTTTTTCCAACAATGTTTGGGCAACAAGTAAGGTTTCCAAAATAAGTTGGTTACCCTTATGTATGTATACAGTTGGAACTATATGTAATAATGGTCATAACTTCTGACCAGATCCATTGCCTCCATACAGAGGTAGTACCCTACATCCTGGGTAGGTGTGAGAAGGTTGTAGTAGATGAAGGCATCATTCACTCAGCAGAAACTAGGGAAACTAGCCTCCCATTGAATTTGTGGGAAGTAATCCCAGGGAGCCTTCTGACCTAGGCCGATTCTGAGTACACCTAATGTGAGTAACCCATTGGTAGTGGGTCCTTGTTGTGCTAGGGCCTAGAGAACATAAGAATTCATATAAAACTTGTGCTTTTGGGCCACCTGAAGGAACTGGGAATATACATGGTTGGAGATAATGGCAGCCCCGTCAAAGTATTCCCCGCCGGTGGAGATGTCGAGCAAGAAGTAGTACATCCACCCTGTGAATTCTCAGGCATGTGGTTTCCCAAAGACCTGACATAGTGCTATCATCCCCATCTGGATGCTTTCTTTAAATTTAGACTGGGGGATTTCTAGTTTCATTTTCTTGGGATCCCTCTTTGCGGTCTTGAGCTAATGATTATTCATGTATTGGCAAGCTGCGACCTCCAGCTACTAAAATTACACTAAGGCATCTGATCTAGTGACAATAGTTGGGTTGTCAAACTAAGGAATCCCTAAACCAACCTAAAAAGTTGCATTTTCAAGAGACACCATGGGAGTGGGATATCCAGTCGGGATCAGGGTTGCAAGCATGACGGCCTGGACAGATGAGTTGTAGTGTGCTGCAAGTGTGAGAACAAGTTTAGGTGCCTGCACCGAGCATGGGAAGCAAGAGGCCTTGAGAATCTCGGAATCCCTGACATTGATTTCCAATGGATCCCTGGACTATCGCTGAATGTACATTATCTTGACCACAGCCTACATCTCAGCCCACATTTTGATGCTGGTGTCTGTAATTAGTTGAACTTTGGAATCAATCTTTGATCCCATGATGACATTGTCTCTCACGTACTTCATGCTGAGAGCTAATTTTTCTAAGGCTCTTTCCATTTTAGATCTGACGGCTGCCTTAGTGATCACCATGGAAGGAAGTTTCGGACTCCCGGGTGGTGAATATATGGAAGCCTCAGACATGGTGAGGGTATGTTTCTTTAAAAACCTGCAAGGTAAGATGATCGTCAGAATTTTTAGATAAATAATACTCCAGGATCCGGAGATCTTACCACCGCGGCACGTCCCTTTTCCTAAAAAGTTAGTTTGGGTGAAAAATACCAGAAAGATATATGTGATGCAAAATTAAGGGAAATAACCAATATCCAGGCCCAAGGGTTTCAGCATATTTGACAAAAGTAAGATGTGGGTTGGTGAAGACAAGAGACCCGCGGATCAGATTACTAACTGTTGGACGATGTATGCGAAAAGTGAGCTGTCAGACCCATGTGGATGTCACGTGGCCATGCAATAAATGGGAGTTATGGCAATGGGGTAGAGCTAACTATCCAAATGCATGAAAAGCGGAGGCCACTTGGACAATCTTGAATGTATATGTGGGACATAAATGGATCATTAAGGCTAGTTTAAGGAGGAGAGAGAAACCCACCGGGTTGAAACCAGCTGAGAGCCGAGTTTCAACCAGGTGGTATTCTGCCTGGAATGAGCTCATAAATACAGATGAAAAGTAGACAAAGCATGATGAGATCAAAAAAATATTGGGTAAATATACACAACATATACATCATATTTATAGCAGAGCTGAAAGGTATACACATGAAAAGTGGAAGGATATACATTAATATACACTAAATTGACATATATACAAAATGCAGAGCAACTACCTTAACAAAACAACGCCAAACATGTACAAGCATATACAATACCTATAGAATATACTACACCTGCACAAAGGGCGAACAACCCTCTAGTAGAGCCGACCCACCAATGGGTGGCAAACTAGATGACCAAGACAAAAACAAAACAAATAAACAAGATGGAAAATGCAAACAAACGCCAACAGAACACAATGAAAAAGCAAGAAAATGAAGGACATAAATTATACACCAACCTGAAAACTGGAGAAAGGAAGGAAGGCAAGGTGTCATGAATGCTCTACAATAGCCTCCACCTTCAAATAATCACCACTCAACACCAGAAACCACTTGCAATTGTTCAGAATAGCTCAGAATAGCTCACACTAGATTCTTGCTAAGATCGTTGTGATATTGCTCTGAAATCGCTCAAATTTCTTAAGTGTTTTAATCGCGGTAATTGTGAAAATGACAGGTGATTTCTATTTATAACCAAGGTGAAAAGAAAGTTACCTTTCCTTCCACAATCTCTAGAACAAGTAGACCTCTGGACTCCAGGCCCGGGGATTTCGTGCGACTATACCCTCTTACGAAAAGAAGACATCGTGGCAAAGAATCCCAAATTCTGGAGTCTAGTTCTTGGACAAAGAATGACCAACTCTGGGAAAGCAAGTTACCTTTCCTTCTGCAATCTCTAGAACAAATAGACCTCTAGACTCTAGGCCCAGAGATTCCGTGTGACCATACCCTCTTACAGAAAGAAGACATCGTGGCAAAGAATCTCAGATTCTGGAGTCTGGTTCTTGGACAAAGAATGACCAACTCCGGGATTGGGTCCCAGAGATGCAAGGGACAAAAACAAAAAGAAAAACCAACATCATGGGAAAGATAACCCAGAGAAAGAAAACAAAGAAAAAGGAAAAAAGACAACGCAAGAACCAAAAGAAGAAAACAAAATAGGGGGACCCAACATTTTGCACATAAAATGTAGGGACAGGGATGCAAGGCATAAAAAATGGCGACTATCTAGGATGAATTCCTTAGCGCATTAGAGAACTATAGAATCTCTAAATATAAAAAACTAGAACAAATGATTACTCGAAGCATCTTACCTGTAAAGAGTAACATGTCTGAGAAAATATGGCCATACGTGATTTAGTCCATGATCTGTTCATCAGTGGTGAAGTGTGTGCCTTGGAAGGAAATCAAGCCAATGACCTCTAGAAGAAGTAGAGAAGAGGCACTAAGTATATCAAACCATGAAGTCATCAAACTTTCTCATTTCTCTCGGAGACCAGAGTTTCATCCCATTTCTTTTTCTTGTTATTTTGTACATTTTTGGGCGGGAGGGCGGTACTTCTTTCACCATCAAGCTTAAGCTTAGCTAAATTTAATGGTGGTACTTCTTTCACCCCTCCACCCACCTTAATATGATGAATGGGGGAGAAAGCTTTGGACCCAGAAAGAATCCTTTTAAAATTTTAGACTTGGGTCAACTAACGGGTGCAACCGATCTACCCTCAATGTGTTCGATTACTTGTTCCTTACTTTTTATTTCACTAATTACCAGACTTCTAGAGATAAATCTGATGAAGATTACTCATAATGCACTACCCAACCTGCAAATAAATTCTAGAGATCAGACTGATTTCATCATGTTAACAATAGATTCTTAAGTTCATCATCATGTTAAAGACAACATCCCAGAGACCAAGTGTTATACGAAGCATACCAGTCCTTAGAAGAGGGTGAGCAAAACGCCGGAAATTGAATAATGAAGACAAGAAAGAAAAAAACAAAGAAAAGAGAGGTGGTCCCAAAGGACATCTAGCAAGACTATTTATAAGGCAAGGTACCTCCCAACGAAGCACTGGAAAAGAAATATTTACAAGCAAGGGAATTTACATAAAATACAACTCTAGGCAAACCAACCTCATTTGAAATAATGTTTGAGAAACTGCCCATTGACAAGCAACGGGATAGGTTCTCCAGTCATGCTGATAAGGTGGTAGGTATTTTCCCCATAGATCTCTGAGATTAGGAATGGTCTGAGCCAGAGCTGTTGGAACTTGGTGTGCTTTCCTTTCTTTTCCTGGGCCTTGTCCCACAGCACGACCAGGTCTGAAATCTGAAAGGCCTTGTATTGGGCTCTACAGTCAAACCATCTTTTTACCACTACTTGGTGATGCATGAAATGTTCAAGGGTTGTGTCTCATTGTTCCTCCATCTGCACTAGATTCAAGAGATGAACCTCCACAATATTATCCCGGTTGCTGAATTACTGCATAAACTATAAAATTGGGATTTGCAAGTTGATTGGGAATACTGGGTTCTGGCCATAAACCAGATGGAATGGGGACATTCCCAGGGAAACCTTAATTTGAATGTGATCTTCCCAGAGGGAGAACCTTATCTTTTGGTGCCAATCCTATGGATTTTGTTTTAGTAAGTGTTTGATCACTTCAAGTAAATTTTTGTTTGTTGATTCAGCAACACCGTTCCCCTGGGGGTAATAGTTGCTGGGGAACTTCAGAGTGATCTTCCGGTTATATGTCTATTCAATTAGTTGTGCTAAAGAAAATGTCAGACCATTGTTGCATACTATAGAGAAGGGCATTATGAATCTTGTGATGATGTTTTCTTCCAAGAATTTAATAACTATGTCTACTGTGTTATTTTTGCAAGGTATGGCTTCAAACCACCGGGTGCAGTAATCAGTTGCAGTTAAGATATATTGGTGGTTGGCAGATGAGTTGGGATTATTTCCCTAATAAAATCAAATTCCCACTGGGTGAAAGGCCTAGCCTCAAAGACTGGTTGTAAAGGCATAGCCGAGTTATGCTCATGATGTGCCATGGTCTGACAAGTATGTCATCTTTAGACATGAGTGTAAACATCTTTGAATATGTAGGGCCAATAATATCTAGCCCAAAGGATTTGATTGGCAGTGGCATCGGATAAAACATGCCCAGTTCCAAACTTTCCATGGAATTCTTCAATCATTTTTGCAGCTTGGTCCCTATCAATGCACCAAAGGTACACTCCCTCATAGTTCCTATAGTAAAGCACAGAGTTTTGATCATGAAGTGAGCACTTTTCATTCGCAAGGCATGACATTTCTTGGGGGTAACCCCTCTGGACATCTATTGTTTAACAATAAGTACACTAGGTCAGTGTAACATGGGTCTTGAGTGATAGACTCCACTGTGTAAGTATGACATTTTATGTGGGGAGTCTCTTTTGCCATCTCTCAGCTTAGTCCCTGGCCTCAAACTATCTTCATGGGTTGCATTTCTAAGTCATATTCCTATAGGATGGCCATCTATTTCCTCCATCTTTCACCCAGTTCACTCTACATTAGCGAAGATTTCATAGCCTAATTCGGGATGATAGCATGCACCTTGCTCCATAGAATATAATGATAGAATTTCTTCATGACACACACAAGAGAAAAGGCCTACTTTTCTAATGGTGAATACAAGAATTTGGCATTCTTAAAGGGGGAGCTCATAAAAGATATGGTTCATTCTTCCACTTTGACCTTTTGTATTAGTGCATAATGCAGCAACGAAAGTGGTGGGAGATGGTGGCAAAGAAAAGGAGTAAATGTAAAATGGAAGGGAGTAGTCCAGACTAGCTAGGACGGGTGCCTCCATTATTGTTCATTTAATTTGGGTGAATGCCCACTTTGCTTTAGGACTCCACTCAATCTTGGTATCATTTTTCATCATTTCATTGAGTGGCTTGACTATCTCGGCAAATCCAGTGATGAACTGCTGGAAAAAGTTGATCTTTCCAAAGAAGGATCGCATCTCTTTCTTGCCACCGGGGATTTGCAGATTTAGCAACACTTCAACTCCCTCGGGGTCAATTTATATACTCTTCTCAGAGATAATATACCCAAGAAACTTCCCTTCAATGACCCTGAATATGCACTTCTTGGGGTTAAGGGATATTCTGTACCGATGACATCTCTCATAGATCTGGGTGAGGTGGGCGTAATGGTCACACCTATCCTAGGAAAAGACGGTCAAATAATCAATGTAGATGATTATGCACCAATTCACAAGGCCTTCATCTATAATGTCCATAGCCTTTTGGATTGTGGCCCCTATGGTTGTCAAGCCAAAGGGCATTCTTTGATATGCAAATGTTCCCCACTTGGTGGTGAATGTCGTTTTATCTCTATCTTCATATTTAGCCATGACTTGGTTGTATTTGGAGTACCCATCCAAGAAAGACATCATTTGGGATCCATTTACTATCTGTAACACCTCATCTAATGAGGGGAGAGGGTGATTATCCTTCTTGGAGGCTCTATTCAAATTTTAGAAATCCACGCAGAGGTAAATTTTGTCGCTCTTCTTTCTAATAGGGACCAACTTGGCAACCCACATGGTGTGATGGATTGGAAAAATTATTCAGGCTGATAATAATTTCTCCACCTCTTGACGAATTAGGGGCTCAATTAGTGGGTTGACCGGTCATTAATTTTTCCGAAAAGGCTTAGCATTAGGTTTCAGGGGGATGGTATGAGTCATAATGGATGTGTCATATGTTTTCAAATCTTCATATCCCCATGCGCTCACGTCTATGTATTCTTGGAGAACTGTGAGATTCTTCTCCTGTTCCTCATGGGAGTAGGAGGTCCCAATGTGTAACATCTTTTCTTCATCGGGCTAGCCGATGTTTACTTTCTCAAATTTTCCTCCTTCAAAGGAGATATCTTTTCCCAGCCCTGGGGGTCTGAGTTGAAGATAGATTCAAGCACGACCATCCCCTTAGGGATGGTGTTGGTAGGTAGGTCCATGATCCCATCATCTTCATCACCCTGCCCAGTATCATCATGGTCTTGTTCGTCCACTATCTGGTCCTCGAAGACACCAACATTTGCCATAAAGGCCAGGATATGATGATCGTCCTCAAAAACCTGAAAGTGGGTGACATTATTTGGAATGGATGGGGTGGGGATCATCTCCATGGAAAATCTCCAGAGTCGTGAGCCAGCCATAGGCTCAAGTGTGCTAGCAGAAACAACAAGGGCATTCAGGACATAATTCCATCACCGGGGAATAAGATCAATGCCGAAGGCATAAAAATATTTAATAAGGCTCCATACTTGATTGTGGTATGTAGCCAGCTTCTTATCATGACATGTGTACTGACTTCGGACCTATTTGACAATCAGCTCTGAATTACCCAGAGCCTGGAGGTGAGTGATTCCTTTCCTTAATCCAAATAGGAGTCCAAGGACCAAAGCCTCATTGTCTGTAATGTTGTTTGTGTAGTTGAACTACAACCTATAGGATGTGAGAAAGGATTTCCCTCGCGAGTTGATTAATTCGACCCCAGCCTGACAACCTTGCTTGGAATGGGACCCATCGAACTTAAGGGTGCACAAGTCATCGCTTGTAGTCTGGAGTTGGGGAGATGGAGCAGCTTTTGGATTATCTTTTGGAGACTTGGGAGGAGCTTCCTCCCACCCTGGTGGCACATGGGTGAGGTTCAACTCTGGAGGGGTTTGAAATTGAGATCCTTAAGGAAATTGCACTGAAGAAGTGCTCCCAGTAGGAATATTGGACTCTGGGGAATCAACTGTATGTTCTTTGTTCCGGAAGGCATCGATGTGTCAGGTGGTGACAAAAAGGCAAAGCTCACACTCTAACTCTGAATTCTTTTGATTGTGTACCTTGCACTAGGTGTCGGACAAGAGTGTAGTGTGGGTCACTGTGGCACCCTGAGAGTTGACCTTAACCCTCAAATTTTCTTCTAGGTCCTGGGTTCTTTGTAGAACTATGGGATCGTCCCTAGGAGTCAAACCAAACATTAAGATTTCAAGAGGTTGGTACACCCCAAGGGAAGTCTCAGAGAATAAGACCTCATTAACCCTCCCAACCTCGGTAAGGGTCTATTTCATTCTAGGTTCACTTTCAACTCAGATTGTGTTTGATTCTCCTTCCTAGGGGAGCCATAAGTGGGAGAAGTTGGTCAAAAAGTATCCGTTCAAGGACTTAGACCAATTTTGACCTAATAACATCCCATAAGTCTCTGGGATGTCCACCACTTGGATATCAATTATGCTGGCTATCCTAGGGTCCTAGATGAATTGTATCCAGACATTTTTTAATTCTCCCACCATTTTTATAGCAGTTTTATCCAATTGAATCACTGCGCCAGTAGATGGGGTGGGTCAAAATCTGAGCTTCTAGCATATAGATAGGAGCATGAAGTTGCCTGAAGCTCCAGAATCTACTAGGTAGTTGTGTATGTTTTTTCCTTGTATATTTAGGCCTAGTAGGAATAGAGGATCTTCATTATTTCCTTGGAAGATAGTTGCGTTGGCATCCTCAAAAGAGACAGTCTTGGGCGGGCGACTGACAACTTCCGAGTTTCCCAAAAGTTTCAGAAGAGCCTTCTTCTACTCGGGACAATTTAGCAAAACCTCCATCAAGGTCATGGAGGTGGTGGTTTGTTCTAACACCCTTGTGATGTCAAATCTTCCTCCTGTAAATTGGTGGCTTGCCTTGACTGGGCCTTTTGCATGGTTAGAGCTTGGATCTTTTAGACAGATAGGTTAGTTGGTTGCATTGTGCCAGGGAGGAGTGTCCTTTTCCAGAGGTGTTGGCATGTAAACTAGTCCTTTACCAGCCTTGCTCTGAGTGTTGTAAGGAGCCCGGGGGTTGGTGAAGGCATTGGCCTCAAAGGCCATAATTGATTCATTAAAGAATCCATGTAGTTTAGATTCTTCTTCATCTTCTCTGGTGGATCTGAAGAAGGCAGTATCACAAGTGAAGGCACTGTGAGTCGATTCTTGCACAGGAGGTTCTGGGGGAGTAGTGTCATGCGATTGTTTCCTGTCCAGTTTAGAAATCATGATGACCTTCTCCAGCGTGGCACATTTTACCTCATTATGGGAGCCTATGTCATGTAATCTACACCAATTGGTCATGGGCTGGAAGTCTATGACTGGTGTGAAGTGGTATGGTCCAGCACCACCTTGATTGGCATTTTGGTTTGGAGGAGGACCTCTGGTGTTCACATTATTGTTCCATTGTTGTTGGTCAGGCTGAGGCCCACTGTTGAAGTTTCCTCCTCCAGCATTATTGTTTTGTTGGCTAGAGAAAATATTCCCTCTTTGGGAATTGGAGTTCTGGGGTGCATAGGACCCTACTTTTAGTTGACCCATGTCCATAGTCAGGGTGGACAACATTCACCGGAGGGATTCAACCTCGGCAGTTAATTGAGTGTTTGTGTCACAATGTGATGGTTGTTATTGTTGGTTCCCTAGGAAGGCATCAGTATTCACCAGAGTCGAGGGTGGCAATCCTCCATTTGTGGATGACTGAAAGAAGGGCACTACAGGTGGTTGTGTCTGAGGTTGTTGTGCCTGCTGCAGCTGGTTCCAGGGGAAAGATTCCAGACCTGATATTGCTTGAGTGTGGGATGGGTATACGTACTGGGCCTGCTGGTTAATTGGTGGTGGTGGAGTCATTGCCATCATGGGGGAACCTATTTCCAGGTTGGGGTTATATCCCTTGGCATATGTAGTTCTGTTGGGGATCATGTTGAAAGGCGTGCTCTGCCCAATCCCGCTCAAGGATTTTTTGAGACCATGGGATAGTTCTAAGGCTAGGTTGTAAAATTTTGCCAAAGTGTCCTAGTCACCCATGATGGTTTTTCTCTAGAGGAGAGTGGCAACGAAGGGGTCCATCACGTTGAGATAGGTTTGTATGGTTACTTCCAGGGATGCAATGAAAGGACCCAAGCACCATTTCAAGGCATGTTAGAACCGATGATTGAATGTTGCAAGGGATTCATTTGGTTCCTTTCTGATGGAAATGAACTTGCTGTGGGACCAAGCTGGGTCCATGTGTACGCAAAAGGTAGCCACGAAGGTGTCCTCCATGTCCTGCCAACTGTTGATGGAGTTGGCAGGAAGGTTAAGGTACCATTTAAGTTTGCCCTATCCCAAGGACAGGGGAAACATCCAGGTCACAGCATGCTCATATTGGATCCATTGTCGGTTCATGGCATCTTTGTATGCCTGCAAGTGTTCTTCTATGGTTCATGAGCCTAAATGCTCATATCATGGGCAGATCTTCTCCGGGTGCGAGGGTAAGTAGTTGGTTGTGCCTAGAAAAGTTCCCATAGGGGACCCTGTATTACCAAAGTATGCAGCCATTTGGGGAACTAAATTTTGAGTAGGTTGAACGCTGGTTCTTGGGATTGTTTGGGAAGTTTGGATATTCTATGGTACACTAAACCCCCAAATAATAGTGGCTGGTGTGGTTTTTAGGGTCCGCTTCTTTTGAGCAGGAGGCTCAAATTTGACACACCTTCTGGGGTTAGAGGCTGATCTAAGGATTCTCTCAAATCTTTCTAGGGAGAAAGACCCAATCTTGTTGAAGGCTTGACTTATAAAACTATGGCTTGGGGAACTCTTGGAAGGTGTAAAATCATAATCTTGAGAGGGGGACAAGTTCATGCCCTCCTTCTAGCGCTAGTTTTTGTTGATGGGACTCTTGTGCAGATGTAAGTTGTCACCAAGTACCAGGGTACCAGCCAACTTACCCTGTAAATGTTGTCCAGGGAAATGAGATTGCCTGAGCCTCCAATCACGTGAGAGTTAGGTCATGATGGTGCGGGGCTCAGTTGGGAGATGTGACTATTTTCGAGAGGGATAGCTAGTTATCTTCAACTCATTCTCTTTGGGGATTCAATTAGGTGAGGTTTCTCCAATCATGTTTACACTTAGAAAATAAATTTAAAAGGATCCTATAGGGTTAGAAATATTTCATCTACCTATAGTTATGTTGAACATTAAAAACATCAACAATACTCTAACACACTTTACTAAATACCAAAGAAACATATAGCCATCAGTTCATATTTCATTAATAGCAGAGGGAAGGAGGTCATTAATCTACTTTAAATGTTAGAGCAAAGGACATGAAGAACATAAAGCATAAAATACCATCAACCCAGAAGATAGAATGCTGACAACATCATTGCAAGAACTCTCCCTTCTTCATTAGCATTTCTTCTAGCAAGCATTGGTGTGTAGTACAATGGTAGGTCCAAGGGAGCATCTAACTACTGAAAGCTTAAACTATGGAGCATTGAGCTCTACAACTAAGAACTGAGAAAGCTAAATTGCTATTAACTTGTGGACTACAAAATTGTCAATTTCACCGACACCTTGGAATGAGGCCAGAATTACAATTTATACACATCCTTCTATCTAACCCTAACCCTAACTTATTTTACAATTTACAATAAAATATATTATCCGGTGGCCGATACTACCTCTGCCATGTTACAAAAGACCTCGAGACGGAGAAGGTATGACATGTTAGAAGAATAAGACAAGAAGAATAAAGTGGAAGAGTCAGCCTTGAGAAGAGAGCCAGAAAAGAGAAGGAAGAAATCTGATTTTCGGGGATCGAGGCTACATGCCTCATAAATGGGAGAATAGTTCCCTGTCTCCAATGCACCAAGTGTAATGTTGAAGTGGCACCTTAGGAAGACCATTTGTCAGAAGACCCTCCATTGAGCTGATGTGTCTTATTACGGTTACCCACCTTCTGACATGCTTAATCAACTACCTTGAAAGTGACCAGTCAGTGTTGGGAACCTGGACATGTGTCACATAAAGAATACAAAATGTAGGATCTGGGACTCTGGGATCTGGGAACTTACATTCCAAAATAATAAAGAATACAAAAATAATTAGGTTTTCTTTGGCCCCCAGAGCATCTTTACTATTGCTTACTATCATTAAAGGTATGGAGGAGATGAGAAATTCCATCTTAATTGATGTCTTTAAGGCCGGCCCACCAGTATTTGGCCACTTCAATCTGTTCCCCTAGGTCTGGAACATTTCCCTTAAATTCATCGGCCATCTTTGCCGCATCATGACCACTAAGTATTATGTGAGTTATTCACATTATTTGAGCTTCATCTATTCCCTCTGGGGATTGATATCTTGACTCCATTAACTCATTAAACTTCCCCAAAACATATTCCTTCAGCATGCATGTGTCAGTGCTAAATGGATCAGCTCTGGAGACCTTCGTAACAAAAGACTTGTATAAATTGAAAGAATATTGTACCACATTGACCTTATCCCATAGAGTCCCTACCAGTTTCTTGATTACACCCAATGTGAGGTCAAGTCTGGAGTGTTGGGTCCTCCCAAAATCAAATGACTCCTCTCCTAGAATTCTGGACTCGGAGACAATCTCCTTGCTGAGGCCGATGAGTTCTTCTAACTCAACTTTCGATGCCTTGTGATTCTCAATGTCCCCCTCCCATATGTTGATAATGGTCTCGGCCTAGTGTAAGATGTGGTAGGCTGCATATAGATCTGGGAGGGTGGACACCAGGAAACACTGAACATTTCCCGACTATAAGGTGACCCATTCATCAACCGCTTGGGCCTTCTTTTTCATCGCCCGTAATGAGTCCATGTTACCCTATGGCAGTGGTGCATTAGATGTAGAGGTCTCTAGAGGAATAACATTGATAGGCTGGGCCAGCTCGGTTACCAACCCCATGAGGTTTGTATTTTTCTCCTTTTCTGTCTTGAGCTTTTGAGCCTCCTTTTCATAGAGAGCCTCTACTGCCTTGGCTACCTCTTTTAACAGGTCTAGTTCACCCTATTTCCCTCTCTTCCCTAGTGAAATCTCTATGATTTTTTAATCTCTGGCCCCAGCCATTACTTCATCTATGTTTGGGGAAGGTGTCGCTATTACTGCGAATGTTTCTCCGCCTGGCTCAGTTTGAAGAGTGTGAACTGTCTAGTCTTTCTTTGCTTTAGGTGGGTTTTGTGCCTGAGCCATCATCTCCACCAAAGAAAGATGGGCTTTGGGTGTTGATGGGGGGGCCTTTCTCATCCGAGATTCCACCAACCATTGTGGCGGGTGGGGTGGCTTTGTAGCTAAAACCTATTCCTGTGACTTCTCCTTGATGTCCTGCTGTGCCCCTTCATTAGGATAAGCCTCCTCCGACTCCTTCCCTGTGTCTTCTGGCTCACCGGTGACATTTTTTCTGGTGACACTTGTGTTCTTTACCCCGCTGTCTATATCTTCAGTGATATTTGGGTCCTTGTTGGTTCCCCCGGGGTTTTCTTCTTCTTCTAGTTGTTTCTCTTCTTCAGCCTCTGTTGCTACGATGTCCTCTTCCATTGGTACATCCTTGGGTAATGGGGGAGGAAATGGCCCAAGGTTCAACATTTGGGCCACAATGATTACCTCCCCAAATGTTACCTTCAGGAGTGGCATATGGAACACGACGGTTGGGGTCATGGTTGTTCCCAAGGGTCCGGTTTCCCTAGCCGATGCCATTTGTTCACTTTGCTTCTATTTCCCTGAAACTCCCATGTCCTATATTTCTGGGACTTTGGAGGCTATCTCTTTCTTTGTCCCTTTCTCTTCTTCCATTTTTTCCTCCTATTGCTATGTAGGTTCTTGTTTTGGAGCTTCTTCTTGCTCTGAGATTTTAGCCTCTAGCTACTCAATGTCTCCCTACAAGTTGCAAAACTTGTCAGTTCTAAAAACATCATCAAATTCATCTTGAGGGGGAGGATTTTCTAGGAAATGAGTGGGCTTTGGTTCCCTCTCTAGCTTTGGGGAGTTGGAAGAAAGGATTTCTACTTGTGGGATCTGAGGCATCCCCAGCTCCAGTTCTGCCTTTGGCTTTGGATTAAGCCTTTTCTTCTGCCTCGTGACCAAAGGAGGCTTTGCATCCCTTAGGGTTGCCTACTCTTCCTCCAGATCAAGTTGGGTCACCTTGACCATTAGAGCTACTAATGACAGGGAAGAGGGAGGATGGATAGGTTTGGTCATGAGCACCGAAGTAGCCAACTGTGTGATTAATATCTCCCTCATCTACTATGAGGCTACTATTGATTTCTTTAGTTGTTCTTTTATGGGGGTCTCCTACACAGTTGGAGTTTCCATTATTCTCTTTCCCCTATCCTCTCCGTGTGTAGAGGTTTCAGCCTCGGGGGTTAGCTTTGGTACTAGCTGGGGAGCCCTATGGGTACTCTTGGGGCATACTCTCTTAAAGTATAGGTGGCTATGCTCGACCACGTTGCGGGTAAATTCCTCAATGGTGGGCACCTCCTGAGCATTCCAGTCCATCGGTGGGAGGGCCAACTTATCAATCCCCTTTTCCTTGTACTGGGGATCTATTGTGGGTCCAGTGTCTAAGAAGTCATCTAAACATTTCTGGAGCTTTAACCTGTCCATCATCCCTATGTTCATCCATATGTAATGCTGGATTCATACTTCAACATCATCCTAGGGAAGTGCCAGTGCAATTTTTCCATGCAGATCAAAGTTCTTTCATGCTAGATAAAATTCTACCAGGTTCAAGCTCTTGAGTTCATTGTCTGCCTCCTTGGCTGCGGCCAGACTACATGAGTAATTCCCACAAGTGATTGGGAATAGAATATTTGTCACCTTCTTCAAGGTGTAGAATGTGTGCGACTCCATCATTTGTCTGGAATAATCCAAAAGAATTATCTTGTTCCCACAATGTTTGGGCAACAAGTAAGGTTTCCCGGAGAAGCTGGTTACCCTTATGTATGTATGCTGCTAGAACTGTATGTAATAATGGCCATAAATTTTCACCAGATCCATTTCCTCTATGGAAAGGCGGTACCCTACATCCTGGGTAGGCATGAGTAGGTTGTAGTATATGAAGGCGTCGTTCACCCGACAGAAACTGGGGAAACTAGTCTTCCATTGAATTTGTGGGAAGTAATCCCAGGGAGCCTTCTGACCCAGGCTAATTCTGAGTACACCTGATGTGAGTAACCCATTGGTATTTGGTCATTGTTGCGCTAGGCCCCAGAGAAAATAAGAAGTCATATAAAACTTGCACTTTTGGGACACGTAAAGGAACTAGAAATCTACATGGTTGGAGATAATGGTGGCCCAGTCAAAGTATTCCTTGCCAGTGGAGATGTCGAGCAAGAAGTAGTACATCCACCCTATGAATTCCTGGGCATGTGGTTTCCTGAAGACCTAACATAGTGCTATCATCCCCATCTAGATTCTTTCTTTAAATTCAGACTGCGGGATTTCTAGTTTCATTTTCTTGGGATCCCTTTTCGGGGTCTTGAGCCAATGATTACTTATGTATTGCCGGGCTGCGACCTCCAGCTGCTGAAATTGTGCTAAGGCATCTGATCTGGTGACAATAGTTGGGTTGTCAAACTGAGGAATCCCCAACCCAACCCAAAAAATTTCAACGTTGAGAGACACCATGGGAGTGGGATATCTGGTCAGGACCGGGGCTGCAAGCATCATGGCACAAACAGATTAGTTGTAGTGTGCTACAAGTGTGAGAATAAGTTTAGGTTCCTGCGCTGAGCATGGGAAATAAGTGGCCTTGAGAATCCAAAAATCCTTGATAGTGATTTCCAATGGATCCCCAGACTATCGATGAATGTACATTATCTTGATCAGGGCCAACATCTCAGCCCACATTCCGATGCTGGTGTTAGTAATTAGTTGAACTTTGGAATAAATCTTTGATCCCACAATGACATTGTCTCTCATGTACTTCATGCTGAGAGGTAATTTTTCTAAGGCTCTTTCCATTTTAGATCTGATAGCTGCTCTAGTGACCATCATGGAAGGAAGTTCTAGACTCCCAGGTAGTGAAGATGCGGAAGCCTCAGACATGGTGAAGGTATGTTTCTTTAAAAAACTGCAAGGCAAGATGACCGTCAGAATTTGTAGATAAACAATACTCTGAGATCCAGAGATCTTACCACCGCGGCACATCCCTTTTCCTAAAAAGTTAGTTTGGGTCAAAAATCCTAAAAAGATATATGTGATGCAAGCTTAAGGGAAATAACCAATATCTGGGCTTGGGGGTTTCCACATATTTGATGAAAGTAAGGTGTGGGCTGGTGAAGAAAAGAGACTCGGGGATCGAATTACTAACCATTGGAGGATTTGCAAGAAAAGTGAGCTGTCATGCCTACGTGGACATCACGTGGCTATGCAATAAATGGGAGTTATGGCAATGGCGGCAGAGCCAAATGTCTGAACATGCAAAAAGTAGAGGCTGCTTGGACAATCTTGAATATATACATGGGACATAAATGGATCATTAATGCTATTTTAAGGAGGAGAGAGAAAACTACCGGATTGAAACCAGCTGAGAGCTGAATTTCAACCAGGTGGTATTCTGCCTGGAATGAGCTCGTAAACACAGACAAAAAGAAGACAGAGCACGACAAGCTCAAAAAAAGACTAGGAAAATATATACAACATATACATCGTATTTACAGCAGAGCCAAAAGGTATACACATGAGAAGTAGAAGGATATACATTAATATACACTAAATTTACATATATACAAAATGCAAAGCAACTACGTTAACAAAACAATGCCGAACATGTACAAGCATATACAATACCTACATAATATACTACACCTACATAGAGGGTAGACAACCCTCTGGCAGAGCCAACCCACCAACAGGTGGCAAACCAGATGACCAAGACAAAAACAAAATGAGGAAACAAGACAAAAAATGCAAACAAATGCGAACAAAACACAATGATATTGCAAGAAAATGAAGGAGAGAAATGAGACACCAACCTGAAAATTGGAGAAAGGAAGAAAGGCAACATGCTATGAATGCTTTGCAATAGCCCCCACCTTTAAATGATCACCACTCAACACTAGAAACCACTTGCAATTGTTCAGAATAGTTCAGAATAGCTCGCACTAGATTCTCGCTAAGATCACTATGATATCATTATGAAATCGCTCAAATTGCGGTAATTGTGAAAATGACAGGTGACTTCTATTTATACCCAAGGTGAAAAGAAAGTTACCTTTCCTTCCACAATCTCTAGAACAAGAAGACCTTCAGACTCTGGGCTCAAGGATTCCATGCGACCATACCCTCTTATGAAAAGAAGACATCATGGCAAAGAATCCTGGAGTCTGGAGTTTGGTTCCTGGAAAAAGAATGACCAACTTTAGGACCGAGTCCTGGAGACGCAAGGGAAAAAAACAAAAAAGCAAAAGAAACACCGTGGGAAAGAAAACCTAGAGAAAGAAAACAAAGAAAAAGGAAAAATGACAAGGGAAGAGCCAAAAATAGAAAACAAAAAAGGGGGACCCAACATTTTGCACACAAAATGTAGGGACGGGGATGCAGGGCATAATAGGCATTTATGATGCCATTCCAGATGCAGGAGCCTTTCGGGATATTTTCATTTTCAAGAAAAGAAAACAAAGAAGCATTAGAGAGATATTTGTCCTCAATGAAGTCCCTCCATTCCCCTTTACCATGTAATATCCTCCAAATATTCTTAGCAAGAAGCACCTTGTTGAAAGGCCTAATCCTCCTAATCCCCAACCCCCCTTCCTTTTTGGGTAGACAGAGTTTGCCCCATGCAATCAAGGGAAGATGATGATGATCCTCATCCCCAGACCACATAAATCTCCTTTGAATTTTTTCCAACACATCAGCAACTTTAACTGGAATAGAAAAGAGTATAAGAGCATATGTAGGAAGGTTTTGCAGGGTGGACTTGACCAATTGAATCTTTCCTACTTGACTGAGGAAAATTCCCTTCCAGCAGACAAATTTTCTGTTAAATTTGTCTATGAGCTTGTTCTAGAAAGAATTTAGGGGTTTAGCTCCCAAAGGAAGGCCCAAGTAAGTGGAAGGGAGTGAACCAATACTGCAACCTAATATCTCTACCATTCTTCTTTGTCTGACCTCCAACATGTTGATGTAAAAAGGGAACTCTTGCACCTGTTGATAGATTGGCCCATAGCCCTAGTATAGGAGTCCAATAATTGTTTGATAGTTCCAACCTCAGAAAGTAATGCTTCACCACCCAAGATGGTGTCATCAACAAACTGTTTATGAGAAAAGGTGGTCAAACTAGAGGAAGGCTTGATGCCTTTCATCATCCACGAAAGCCTATGTGCAGAAACTGAACAACCTAGGTATTCAGCCAAGACAATGAAAAGGATAGGAGATAGTGGATCCCCTTGTCTTAGCCCCCAAGAAGCTTTGAAGAAAGCCGAGGGAGATCCATTAACAAGGACAAAGAAAGATGACGAGGAGATGAGCCAAAGGATGATCCAACAAAAGGTGTTATCAAAACCAAAAGCACTCAAAACCTTCAACAAAAAAGACAAATCCACCCTGTCATAGGCTTTAGATAGATCAAGCTTGAGGAGAAAACCTTCCCTTTTACCCGCTTCTAAAGAGTGAATCACTTCATGAACCGCCACAACCGAATCTAGGATTTGACATCCATAAACAAAGCTAGACTTTTGCTAAGAAATAATGAGGGGGAGCACCTGAAGGATTTTTATAGTCAAAACTTTGGAGATGATCTTGTAGAAATAATTACATAAACTAATGGGCAAAAGAAGATCCATAGCATCCACCCCTATGACTTTCAGAATTAGGACCAGAAAAGTAGCGTTAAGTTCCTTTAGGAGATTTTAGATCCAAAAAATTCCTACACAACTTTGATCACATCCAATTTAACAATATCCTAATACTTGTGGAAGAAGAACATAGGGAAGCCTTCAGAGCCTAGGGCCTTGTCTCCCAGGAGAGAATCCAGAGCTTTCTTAAATTCATCACTCTTGATGATTATAGTCAGAACTTTATTTTGGAAATCAAAAATGACAAAAGGGATAAAGCTCAAGAGAGTCTCCTGGTCTAGGTCCTGGAGGTTAGGGTCTCTGGATAGGAGGGATTTAAATAGATCCACAGCAGAAAAAAAGATGTCGTTATCCTCCTTCAAGATCTGGTTATCCCTTCTGATGCTATTGATTATATTAGTTTCACTGTGTTTCATTGTGGACAAGTGAAAGAAGCAAGAATTTTGGTCTCCTTCCCTCAGCCATATGGATCGAGATCTCTACCTCCAATACATTTCCTCCTTCCCAATCACATTATGATACTCCAAGAGTAGGAGTTTTTCTTGATTTAGGTTGATCTCATCATAGCCATCCCTCTAAATAACCTATTGGATTTCACCTAATTTAGAAATTTCCTTGACTTAGGATGTGAAAATGTCCCTGAATTCCTTCTTATTCCAGATCTTAATGTTTAACTTAACATTTCTAAGTTTTTTGGCTACTCAAAACATATTCGATCCTTTCACCTCATTATCCCACCATTCTTTGATCTTGCTATTTATATTGGGATGAGTGGTCCACATCACCTCAAATCTGAAGGGAAATTCCCTTTCTTAATAAAATTCTCCAAGATGATAGACAAGGGGAGTGATCAGACCCAATACATACCAGAGCGGAGAGAGTGCAGTTGAAGGAGTTCAGCCAATATGTTGTGATCAATGCCTGGTCAAGTTTAACTTTAATGCACTTAGCCCCCATTCTCCTATTAATCCAGGTGAAATTTTTCCCTTCAAGATCAACATCTAAGAGGTCTTGGTCATTGATAAAAATCCATTAGATCCTTCATGCTTTCTAGATCAGGGGAAATCCCACCAAATTTTTCCCCTTCTTTTAAAGGAGTATTGAAATCTCCCATAATAATGCATTTAGATAGATTAAACATGGACACAATATTTCTAAGTTTATCCCAAAAATCCTTACACCCTTTTTTAGAGTTAGGAGCATAAATATTCATAATGAACCAACTATCATTATTCTTAATATTCGTTAGATTAAGAAACAACACATTACCTTATTTGTAGAGAATATACACCTTCAGAATTGAGGAATTCCACAGAGTCAGCAGACCACCAAAAGCACCTCCTGAGCTAGTTGCCACCCTATCCATTATCTTAAAGAATTTAATACAATCTAGTTTTTCCTTTTTCATCTTGGTTTCCTGTATAAGCATGACTTAGGGTTTGTGATCCGTAATCATATTTCTAATTATATCTTGCTTATGTGGCCCATTAACACCCTGAACATTCCAGGAGATAATCTTCATTAGTAACAGGAGGTACATGTTTCTTGGATGGTCTTTTGGGTTCCATCCACAAAGTTCTTACAGGCTTCTTCTTACCGGATCTGGCTAGATTTTTTCCACCCCGGGGTTTTGGTTTTGGCCTTTAGATCTGCTTTATTCTTAACCCTTGCAACCATAGGAGAGACCAGGGAAGGGTCTCTGCTACCCTTTTTATTTTTTACTTTGGTCCACTCTCCCTCCTTCCCTTCCTTGTTCTTGGAAAATAGTTCTTCCATTTTAGTAAACTGCCTAGGAGTAGCTGATTTTTATAGATCTTCCATTTTATGGACCTAAACCTGGCATTTCAACTCAGGAAAGGGTGTTACAAGATTCCTAATATGAATCATGAGAGTGTTATCATCTGTCGACATGTTATTCACTGGCATAAAAACCTCAATATCCCAGGAGAGTTCAAGTGAACATGGAGAAATCGACAAAACGGACTATGGAGAACCTAATGCACAATCCATATCCTTCATGGTGGAAAAGTAGAGGCCTTCCAAAACTGGTTGCGCCTCCACAAACCAAAATATTTCTAGGCCATATGAGTCCCCAAGTGAACTCAAATGTGGATCCCCCATGGCCTCAGTGGGGGAGGCACCAGAGCCACCCTGTGAGAGCTCGGGGACCTTGAGCTCCTTATTTTTCCAAACCATAGAGGCCTGAAGCCTTGAGTTAGATATTTTAGAAACATTCTCCTTGGTTGTTCCCCTTGACTTCTGGGCTTTCCTTGCTTTATCCTTAGCTAGAGTAGGGCATTTCCTGGCCATATGCCCTGCCTTCTTGCAATGGAAGCACGCAAAAGGCACACTCTCGTATTCTAGTTTCTGCACTCTTTTGCCAAGATTTGAATGTATCTTGATTAATTCTAGCATATCTTTCCCCTCTTCCACCCCTATGCAGATTCAAGCATAAGTGAGATGTCGTCGATCCACCATAACTGGGTCTATTGAACGAAGTTCTCCAAAATATCTTGATATACCAGAAAAAACATCTTCAAACAATTATTCCATAGGTAGCTCTGGAAGTCAAACCCAGACCGGGGCTTGGGTATAAAATGAAGCATTAAGATCCAATTTTGGAGACCACCTCTGTAACGCTAGATAATATTTCCCAATAGCCCATGCCCCAACATAGAGGATCTTGGCTAAATCTTCTTGGCAAGAAAATTCAAAGAATAGAAAACCCTTTTCCATGGCTTTGATTTCCACTTGGCCTTTTATGTTCCACTTGTTTTTAGAAAAGGACCTAACAATATCAATATTAGGCCTAGGGATAGCAAATTTACCCAGTAGAGTAAGAGACATCAAAGAAATGTTGTGGTCAATAAGTTCATCTCATAGAGAGATAGAAAACTTTCCATTTTCCTTCTCATATAGGTCTTTTATAACTCGGAAAATGGACTTGCCTATTTGTTTGATCTCGAATAAAGTTGACCAAGCATGATGCCAAGTAGAATCTTCCTTGACACCAAGTTGGATCTTAGATTGATCTGGGGTCCCCTTTGACCCCACCTCATGTTTACCTAGATCCTTCTATCTATCGAGTAGGACCCCAACCTTGTTATCTATGTCTTCCTTTTCCTGGTCTGCCAGGGTGCCTCCATCGCCATTGCCTAGAAACCCCTCAGACACCTATGATCTTTGTTTCCCACCCATGTTCAAACTCAAAATTCCTCCCACTCCTTTTTCTCCCACTCCCGCACCCGCTCCTTCCATTTTTTTTTAAGTAAATATTATTTTTATCTCTTATTCTTTGATATCATATTTTGATTAGATAAGAGTGCAATCTCTCATACCATGCTTGACGTTCTTGTTTCAAACCATATAAATCTTTATGTAACTTACATACCTTGTTCTTGTTTGTGTTCTCAATAAATCCTTCAGGCTACTCAATATATGCTTCTTCTTCAAGTATCCCATTAAGAAATGTAGACTTAACATTGATCCGATATACACTGAATCCTTTGTAAGAACCATATGCTAGAAGTATTCTAACTCCTTCCAGTAGAGAAAAATGTGCAAAAGTCTCTCCATAGTAAATACCTTCTTCTTGTGCATAAACTTTGCAAACCAATCTAGCTTTATTTTTGATAACTTCTCCATTCTCATTCACTTTATTTCTGAAAGGGTAAAAGCACAAAGTTGTGTCACGTTTTAGGACAACTTGTAAGCACAACTAAATTTGAGTATTTCTAAATAAAAATTATTTTTTGTCAAACATATGATCTAGCTACATTAATTCTAGCTAAGTTAGATAAGTGGTTAAACTTTTCCAATAGGAAATGTCTATTAAATGCATGTTTTATACCAATTACCAAAGAAATAAAATTATTTCAGAAAATTGACGTTTCAAAAACCCCTACTCTTTTTAATGATATTTTTAAAAAATATAAAAAATACCCTTTTGTAGAGCTCAGAGTCAAGAGTATTTTCATATAAATTTGATAGTATTTTGATTAACTCTAATATATTATAATTTTGAAATACAAGTAGTTATTTTAATATTCGAGAAGATGTTGCTTCAAATAGATTAAAAAATAGTAAATCATATCAAAAAAATTTAAAATTCATATTTAACACTAGAGGATAGAGTCCTCTTCAATAATATGCAATTTTTTTCTGAATGGTGTATATTTGATAGGGGAAATTTGGTGGTAGATGAAAACTGTCGATTTCAAATAAGTTCAACTTTGAGCAGTTATAATGGAGAAAATATTCATTGAAAATGAATATTTCTTCTTTTCTGCACTAGACATACATTTTATCTTTAATATATAATGAAATCAGAGGAAAAGTAGATTATTTGCATATACTTGTTTGGTTGGAACTAGACCCCAGATATTCAGCAGTTTTCAGCAACTAAAAAATGGACTTCAAAAATTTAAAAACTATGTAAATTCTTGTTCAAATTTAAAAAAAAAAAATTATATGCATAAACTTCATCCATTTTTACACATTTCATTATTTTACATCATCCTCAAATTCTAAATACAAATGCCACTTTTTATGTCGTTAAAGTTGAACAATTTGCATGTTGTGGTCCTCTTCCTTTATAAAAGTGTGACACAGGTTTGTACGTTTACCCAAAAATCTATTTAGTACCAATAATATTATTGTCTTTGGGCCTGGGTACTAATGTCCATGTCTTGTTCTTCTCAATTTGATCATACCATTCTTTCATTGCTTTCATCCAATATTAATTATCTAGTGCTTCCGTAACGTTCTCTGGCTGAAATGTAGATATCAAACATGTATTGTTTCTTACCTTGCTTCTGGTCATCACTCCAACATCCTTATTTCCAATATTTTTTCCCAGGGAATGGTTCCTTCTCACATACTTTTCCAAAATAGTCTCGGTAGCTCTCAGTTCTTCAATATCAATATTTGTTTGAGGAACTCCTTGTTCATCTTCCTCCACAGGAGGTGCTCTCGGTAAGGTATCAGGAACATCAGGTTGGACATATAATTTTTTTTTATAATCTTCAGGTTCCTTCTTACTAGCTTATTCATTCCTTTCTGCAAATTCATCAATTCTTTCATTTTCACTTTCCACCATTTTGTTAGTAACCTTGTTCAAACATTTGTAAGCTTTACTCCTTGTAGAATAACCTAAGGATATCAATTTTCCTCCTTTTAATAAAAATTTCCTTCCCTAGAATATTTCCGAATATATCATTTACACCCCAAAATTTTAAAGTAACTAACATTAGGCTTGTGTTCATACCCAATTTCATAAGATGTCTTGTTGGTACCTTTCTTCATTTGTACCTGGTTCTTGATCTATAAACAACAGTGCTCACAACTTCTCTGCAAAAGTTTAATGAAACTCCTTTTTAAATCATTAGTATCCCAACACAATAAAAAATAGATCTATTTCTTCTCTTATCAATCTCATTCTCTTGTTGTTTCCTCGATGCTAAAAACTGTCTCTTAGTTCCATTCTCATTACAAAACAATGTAAACTCATCAAAAATAAACTCACCTCCTCTATCGGATATCATAAATTTCAACTATCTTCCAGTTTCTTTTTCAACTCGATCCTTATACCACTTAAACATTTGAAATGCATCATATTTTTATTTTAAAAACATTGCAGACCTCGTTCTAGAATAATTATCTAGAAATAAAAAATATGTCTCCATAATAGCTTTGAGTCCTCATGGCTCCACATAAATAAGTATGTACTAAATCAAAAACTCCTTGGGTAACATAAGTATTGCTTGCAAAACTAGAATTAGTCATCTTACCCCTCTGACATTCTCGGCACATAGCATTCTTAGGTTCTTCTAGTCTCGGTATTCCTCTTACTCTACTCTTCTTATGCACTTTGATTAAGGTTTCAAAATTAACATGGCAAAGCCTTTTGTGCCATAACCGAACATATTCAACTTTAGCAAACATGCAACTCTTCAGAGAAGTATCAAGATAAAATAAATTACCTTTAGATTGTTCTCTAGTAGTAATAATATTATCCTTCTCATCAAATACTTTCACCTTTCCATATTCAAATTCCAGTCGGTGACCTGTATTGTTTAGCTATACAACACTCAACAGATTATACTTTAATCCTTCAACCCAATAAACATCATCATATCTTGTGTTATTCAGTAGAATTATAGAACCTCTTCCTTTCACACGATATGGATCATCATTACCAAATCTAATATAACCTCCATCATGATTTTCTAAGGAAATAAACTTAAGTGTGTTACCAGTCATGTGATGTGAACAACCACTATCTAATTATCCATGTTTCATTCTTACTTACTTGTGATATTAGGGATCTAGGTTCTTCCCCATAATTTTCATCTTTAATAGCAACATAAATAACTTCTTTTCTATCATCACTATCAAGAGAAACATCATCACTTATTCCTTCATTGGAAATAAGAAAAGATTTCTTACCTTTTTTTTTTGTATGCTATGTATCTTATAAATTTGTTTTTTGTTTTGTCCTTATCTTTGTTATCTTTCTTTTCCTCCTTATCTTTCTCAGGATATTTAGATGCAAAGTGACCAATTTTATTAGAATTAAAAAATTTCAAGGGTAACTTACCTCAGTATTTCCCTTTGCCTCTTTATAGTCTTCTATTGAACAAAGCTTCAAATTCTCTTTCATTCTAATCACATTCACTAAATAACCCTTCAAGATCTTTAGTGCAACTATAAAATTTCTCACTAGCTCTGCTTAAATATCCATCTTTGGTAGTAGATTTCCTAGCTTTTCCAATCTTTAAAGTATACTTAAATGCAGATTCAATCATAGAAGTAGTGGACAAACTATTGTCAAATTCATTTAACTCAAATGCAGTTAACTTACCAATAGTAGCATCCAATGAAATATTCATCTGGGGTATATATATTAGCCATTGTATAGAAGATACACAAATATCATAGCTTGGTAGCATGGTTCTCAATATTTTATTTCTAACATCATCCTCTGATATGATCTTACCAGCTCCGCTGATAGAATTAACAATCTCCCTAAGTCTTGTTCTATACCGTATTAGGTTCTCTTCGTCCTTCATCCTCCTAGAGTAAAATTTCCCACTCAAAATTTATGCTTTAGCCTTCTGAACCATGTTGATCTCCACCATAGGTCAAAATAAGCTTATCCCACATTTTTGGCAAAGTAGTGCAACCATCAAGTTCATCATATTCTTAATTGATAAGTGTAGAATAAATCTAAATCATAACTTGTGTGTTTTCTCATTTCTATGTTTTCTCACTAATAGTCAAAGGTGCAGTAGTCGATACTACATATTCATTATCAAGAAAGTGAAGTGCATACTCTCCTCCTCAAGACACATACAACCTCATTCTACTTTTCCATGTAGAGAAATGATCCCTATTCAGCTTTGGTGCTTCCCTCTTATACATCTTTAGATCTTGACTCATTTCCTTCTCATTCTTGTTTAATTCCCCATAATACAGTGATGATCATTGTCAGTATCGATTAATAGGTCATGCAGTATCGAGTGATCAAGGACATATCACTTATAAGTAACTTAGCTCTGATACCAATTATTGTTGCACTAAGAGAGGGGGGCATAATCAGACAAATAAAAACTTAAAACTGAACTCTCTGAATTACGCGGTGATACTGAATATGATAAATAATCAATTTACCAAATAACTCAATAACTTAAACAACAATATATCTCATATATGTAAATCAATCATTCAAACTTAATAAAATTAGATTAGCTTAGTTAATACTAGATTTAACTTGATTGACACCAAATTTAATGAGGAAACCCAATTTGGGAAATACCTCTGTGGGAATTGTAACCCACAATAAAAATGTAGCCGTCTGAAGTATGCTCGGTTAAGAACTTATCATATTAAAGATTACAAACAAATTTGCTAAATATGACCCTATTATGGGATTAACCTTAGATCTATTAAGATCTTCACCATGTTAGGAGTGGCCTTGTTAGAGGTCTTTAAACACTCTTTTAGAATATCACCTAAGTATAGGTTTTACAAATAAGACTGTTAAATCCAATCGGTTAAGAGATTTCTCTGTTAGAAATATTAATAAGCAACAACAAAATTTGATTTCTAAATATAGACATTACCTTTTCTTGTGTCATATCCTTTATGCTCAGTTGAATGTTGGAATCACATATTCCATTGATCTCTTTCTCATGCTATAGATTCTTCACTCTCTATTTTTGTGTTATGCTTGGTAAATGTTGTTCTTCAACTCCTTCTCATTTCAATTCACAAGCCTCTTTGTATACATCCTCTATTTTTACTCATTCTTTATATAGACATACTTTTGCCTCTTAATCTCCTTAATTTGATTTTTCTTCATTTACGCTTATTCATTTGATCATCTTCTTCATATTTCATAACTTGGTAAATCATCTCACTTTTACTTTGAAACTTGTACTTTTCTAGGAACTCTTCACAATTCATTTTAACCGCTTTATCTTCACCTTAGATATTCACATTGAATTTTCCCATTCTTAGGTATTGTAACAATATTTAGTTAATTCATTTCCTCATCTAGCTCATCATCGCTTTCCACTAAATTGGATCTTATCATCATTTATAATCAATATCTTGTACTCGGTATAAAATTCTTGCCAAGTCAGTAATTGACTTCATTCATTGCTCGATGTCTAACTCAACTTAGGTGCTTGGTGCTTGGTGCTTGACTTTCAATCAGTGTTCGGTAACTTATGACCGACTCACATAAAATTCTATCGACTGACTCTGTCTAGCTCAGTAAAGTAACTCTTTTAGTCATAACTTGAGTTCTTTGCAATTTATGAGTTTATCAATCAACTGTACCAATTTGCTAACATCAAATATATAGTAGAAAACAACTATATCATCATTACTTCATCACTATTTGATCTGTATTTCTCACCCATTTAACTTCTCCTATTAAGATATGGTAACATAATAAAAATCAATTAATCAATTTTTTGACATAAATGAAAAAACAACAAATGATTAGATCATAAATCAATAACAAGCATAAACTTGAGTGAGATAAACAAGTCCCTCATCTTGAAAATAATTATGCACTATAAAAAAACCCATCTCGATAGCAGTTATGAGCCATGAAAGTATTAAAATCAATCATCCATGTAGGTTATGAGATTGCAGTAATCAAAGAACTAAGTCCACATCATATATATTATCAACAAATACTTAATAAGATATATCAAAAATAAATTGTGAGCCTTGTGAAAGGTCTATCATAACAGTCAAGAAATAGGATATAAAACAATGAAAAATAAGAAGTAAATAGATGACGTGAATAAAAAAATTCCCAAATGGGAAATAAATGCCATGCATGAGCTCAAGAGAATTGCCATGGAGTGATAAGACAAAAAATTGGAGTGACAATACCAAGTATGGTATCAAGGATGACAATGTTGGTACTCTCATTTCTGAGAGAACCTATTTTTTCTATAGATTTGTGTCATTTTTCATGGTGACTTTTACTGTTGCAAAAAATTTGCGCATTCTCAAATAAAATATAGAAGCAACAAAGGCTAAAAATAAGACAATTAATTCTTTCAATGAGTTAATGGCACGATTGAACCGGGTGTAATAAAACTAGGGATTCAATGGTGTCGTTGTTTGAAAGTCAACTATGAAAAAGGCTCAGACTGTTTATACCACATTCATATTGTTGGGGAAACATTTCATGTTTTTATATCTTCTTTTAAACATGTTAAGTGCCTATAATGAATGGCTTTTATAACTCATGAAGCTAACGGGTCGGTGGTTAGTGTTGAATAGCTGGTGGTTAGGAAGATAATTTTGGTGGACCCACAGTTAGGTAACAAACTAAAAAATGATAACACATGGCAGTCAAGATAGGTCAGACAGTCATCCAAGTAAGCAGACACTTGGTAGATGTTGGCCTCATGTGATCGTGTGATATGTGTCATTAGCAAGAAAAGGCTTAACTCGATCGCGCAAGAGTGATACATGGATGGAGCATTTCAAGTAGATGGGTGACATTGTGAAATATTTGACGAATAGGGGGGTGCCACCTGGAAGATTAAATGAAATAGAAGAATGACCCCTAGAAAATTACTATAGAGGGCCAAGTTGTAGTCGCTCAAGATTAAACCATGGTAATTTTTCATCTATCAGTTGTTGTAAGGATAAGAAAGTGTTGGAAATGAGATAAGTAACTAAGAGGGGAGGGGTGAATCCGTTACTTCAAAACAAATCCTTTGTCCCTTAGATATGTTAAATACTTTAAGACTGTTACTCAGTTAATTAAGATATTCTTCTGTAACTCAGGTGTCAAAGTAATCTTTATAATATCCAATGCAGTTATACTTTAGATATTTGAGTGCAGAAAGATATAGCATGAAACAAATAAAATATACATAGGTAACACCAAGATCTAACATGGAAACCCAATATGGGAAAATCCACCAATGTAACTAGTTACTATTTTTCACTCTTTCGAAGTGAACCCTGTTAGGAGCCAACCCTGTTCAAGATTACAATAACACATTGTTAGGTGTGACCTTGTTAAAGGGTTTAATCACCCTGTGAGGAGTGGCCTTATTAGAAGTCTCCAACACTTCAACATAGAAATGGTACCTTGCGAGAGGATTTACAAAAATAATGTTAAGTCTACTTTGTTAAGAGATTTTAGATCACTGCTACAATTGTTAGAAAGTAACAATGAATTGACCTATATGTGTAAGCAATTGTCTTTGCTGATTCATATCTTTGTTCTAATTATAACTGGATCCTTGCTAATCAAATGCTCTATTGCAGCTCTGAGTGATTAGTACTCAATTAGAATCCTGTCTGATTTTGCCTTCACTCTTCATACCATAGAATTCCATACTTCTTCTTTCTCTTCTTGCTATCACCTTTAACACATTCAATCCAAACTTGACCTTTTATTTATATGGTAAGCCCTGTCAAGTCGGCTTGAATATACTTCTAATAATAAATCACAATTCACTCGATCTGATATAACCAATTAATTATAGAATATAAATCATTGTTAGATGGCTGCCACTGAATGCCCGACCAAGACTAAAATGCTCGAGTGACTTGGTCAACACTGAACTTCCTTCAATGTCCGACTGAACTCTGTCAACACTAAATAACTCAACTTGTTCACCAATTGTGCTCAGTATGAATGTAGACATTTGTGTAACATCACTATGTAAGTGTAAATACATGTGTAACATCAATGATAATACACAATTGAATAATTATCTTCAACAATTTTTCTCTTTGGCATTGATGGCAACACATGTCATAATACAAAGAATTGGAGAGAAACATAAAATTTTATTAATGTCTTTAGCTCATTTTGATTCTCATCCAAAAAATCCCTCTAACATCAAAATATCCCCCTTACTATATTATAGAAAACTCTCCCTCTTTGACAATAGATGCCAAAGACACCATTTCCACAAATATCAATAGTCAGTATTATTTCAATTTGTAATTGTAATGTACCTAAATGTACAAATCAATCTACAATGGGCTCTAATGTACCTGCATCAACTGATAGATCTTCACTGTCACTTGGGTTGATGCATCACTAAACTATATTTTAGTGAGCTTCAGTTCGGGGAAGCACCCCTAGATTTACTCTAAGATACAAGAATGCATCCTTAGGAAAAGGTTTGGTGAATATATCTACAACTTGTTCTTTGGTATTCACATATTCCAACCTTACTTCTTTATTCTATACAAAAAATGATACTTTATTTCTATATGCTTGGTTTTGGTGTGCATCACATGATTCTTTGAAATGTTAATGGCACTAGTGTTGTCATAGTAGATAATAACTGACTCTTTTACCTCTTCCTTCATTCCTAATAACAACTACTTGATCCATATGATGTTTGAATGGTTCACTACTGCAGCAACATATTCTGCCTCTATTGTAGACTGAGAGATACAATTATGTTTCTTGCTAGTCCATGATACTAACCTCTTTCCAAGAAAGAAAGCTCCACCACTGGTGCTTTTCCAGTCATCTAAATGTCCAGTCCAATCAACATCAGTAAATGCCTTTGAATCAAAGTTCCCACCTTTCTTATACCATAAACCATAGTCTTCAGTACCCTTCAGATATCTCAGAATTCTTTTGATTTCCATTAGGTGATTATATCTGGGATTACCTAAAAATGTTGCAACCATACCCACTGCCAATGCAATATTAGGTCGTGTGTGAACAACATATTTCAATTTTCCAATCATGGATCTATAGTTGGTCGGATCTATAGTTGGTCTGATCTACCTCCTTTGAATCATCATCTTTACACAACTCCAGTCTGGTACACATGGGTGTTCCAACAAGTTTGGAATCTTCCATACCAAATTTCTTAAGTATCTCCTTGATATATTTTTATTGAGTAATGTAGATACCATCCTTCATTTCATGTACTTGTAATCCAACAAAGAATTTGATCTCACCAAACATAGACATCTCAAATTATTTACTCATATCTAAAGAGAATGCTTTGCATAGGTCATCATAACCAGTGAATAATATGTCATCAACAAATATCTCTACTAATAGTATTTTGTTTTGTGGTCCTTCTTTGATGTACAAGCTACTGTTATCATTGGTTCTCTAAAATCCAATTCTTATTAGATAGCTCTGCAGTCTTTCATACCAGGCTCTAGGCTCTTGCTTTAGTACATAGAATTCTTTGTGCAGCTTGCAAACCATATCCCTTCTGCTAGGATCAATAAATCCTTCAACTTGTTCAATGTAGACTTCTTCTTCTAGGATTCCATTCATAAATGCATATTTCACATCGATTTGATATACTTTGTATCATTTATGTGCAGCATATGCCAGAAGGGTTCTGACTCCTTCAAGTCTTGCAACAGGAGAAAAAGTTTCTCCACAGTCAATACCCTCTTCTTGAGCATATCCTTTAAAAACTAGTCTAGCCTTATTTCTAGAAACTTTACCATTTTCATTCATCTTATTTATAAAAACCCACTTGGTTCCAATCACATTCTTTTCCCTTGGCCTAGGCACAAGATTCCAAGTCTTGTTCTTCTCAATCTGCTCAATTTCTTCATTCATTGATTCTATCCAACTTTCATCATTCAATGCATATTTAACAGTTCTAGGTTCAAATTCACTTAGTAAGCATGTAACTTTGATTTTATTCCTTGTCATTACACCTTCTGTATGATCTCCAATTATCTTCTTAGATGCATGATTCCTTTTAACATATCTTGAAAGTACTGGATCTTTTGTTCTAGGTTCTAGACTTGATCCACTAGGTCTATAATTCTCAAACATTCTCTCCTTTTCCTCTATCTAATGCTTGGGTTCCACCACCTGTGACTCAGATCCCTCTATCTATGACTCAGTTTCCTTCATCTATGACTCAGTTCCCTCTTCTTGTGACTCAATTTCCTCTGTCTGTGACTTGATCTCTTCTACCAGCAGCTTAGATTGCACAATTTCCAACTTGGGTTGCATAGTTTATGCTAGTATATTTAGTGGTCAACACTTCTGTTGTCCCATCACCATTGCTCAAGTCATAGGTATAGTATCAGGTTCATAATACACAAAGTTCTTGTAGTCTTCATGCTCTTTACTGATCTTCTCTTCCCATTTTTCTACAAACTCATCAATCTTGACATGTACACTTTCTATGACTTTATGAGTAGTAAGATTTATACATTTGTATGCTTTTCTTTTAATGAGTAACCTAGGAATATTCCTTCATCACTTTTTGCATCTATTTTTCCATTTCTAGCTTCCCTTAAGATGTAGCATCTACTTCCAAATACTTTGAAATAATGAACATTAGGTTGATAGCCATACCATAATTCAAAATGTGTCTTGTTACTACCTTTCTTCAATTGAACTCAGTTCATGGTGAATATTGTAGTGCTGATGGACTCCCAGTATTTGCAAGAAACATTATTTTTAATCATTAGAGTTCGGGTACATTTCATGATGGATCTGTTTCATCTCTCTGCTATTCCATTTTGTTGTAGTACACCAGGGGAAGATACCTATCTTTTGATTCCTCTCTCATTACAAAATTAATTGAACTTATTAGAAATAAATTCTCCTCCTCTGTCAGATCTTAGGCATTTTAGTTTCTTTCATGTTTCATTTTCTACTCTTGCAAGATACCACTTGAATTTCTGAACAACTTCTAATTTTTCTCTGAGAAACATGTCAGTCATCATTCTGGAATGATCATCAGCAAATAGAATAAAATACTTCTCTCCATTATAGCTTGTTGTTCCAATTGGTCCACATAGGTTAGTATGTACCAATTCCAAGAATTTATCAGTATTGTAAGTCTTGATTTTGAAACTAGTCTTGCTCATCTTTCTTAATTGACATTGTTTGCATATTGCTAACTCGGGTTTCTTTAAAATAGGAATACCTACGACTCTCTTGTTCTTGCTTATGTTTACTAGATTATCAAAGTTTACATGACACAACCTTTTATGCCATAACCAACTTTATTCTACTTGTGCAGTAAAGCATGAATCTTTAGTGAGATCAAGATAGAATTGTATCATCTTAAAATGGAAGCACTTCCATTTGGATGAGTTTAACAGCCTCATTTAGTATGATTGCATAATTGATTTGCATGTTTACATGTTTAGGTGAAATTAGGGTTAGGATCTTATGGATCCTCCTATATTTTTCCTCTCCATGGCTCTTCTTTCTAGGTAGGACCTATGTATTGGTCCTCCTAGGCCTCATCTTACTCTCTCTCCAAGTCTTTTAGGCCTTCTTAACACTCTGACTCATTCTCCCACCTTCCTAGGTCCCCGATTGACCTAGGAACCTTTTTGTTACATTCTGCTGACCTGCCTAAAAACTTAGGATTGGGTTGAGGTTAACCCTATCCTAGGACAGGGCCGAGGTTGACCCTGTCCCCTGATAGGTGTTGGTTCTCGTTTCCAGATCCAAAACTTGAAATAGGTCCCCGGGTTAGGATGCGGAAGTGTTTTCTTCAATATTTGAATTAATATGTTTTCTCCTTAGTTGGAAAATGTGATTGGACCATGATTCGAGGTGAAATTTGAATTTGGATCCATTGCATTGCCCTAGGAGACCTATATTGAAATCTCTATATAAACACTCTCTTTTGCCTTCATTTGATCATGAAATGAGATGAAACAAAATCAAGAGATTACATGATGGAATGATGAGGCCAGAAAGTAAGAGGATGATATAGAAGGACAAGCTAGGAGGACATATCATCATCTTCAATTAAAAATCATTCTTCAAAGGAAATTTATTGTGGATCTTCATTGAAGCAAGAAGGCTTTCTTTTTAGATCTACCATCTTCAACATTCAAGCATTCAAAGGACATTATCATGGGGTAGCAATTACGAATTGTGAGTTGATAGGAATACTTTAGCCTTGGGG
>MU223910.1:811895-822761 GCA_018584345.1 Thuja plicata | reverse complement strand
AGAACAAACTGAGTTTGAAAAACAAGTCTTTATTCCTTCTCCGCTTTCTGAGGAGTTAAAGAGTAACTTTGTTGCTGCTTCTCATAATGAAACAATTGAGACAATAAAACTAGATTGTCATGACATTCTGACATATGCCGCTCCTTTAACTCAATCTGATATGGCTGATAGGTATGGTTCTGGTTATCACTTACTCAAGAAATCAGGATTTAGTGGAAAAGGTTGTGGTAAGTATGAACAAGGTATACAAGTACCCCTGGATAATGATGGTTGCGATTATACCTATGGATTAGGATTCAATCCTTATAGGTAGCCCTCATTTTTTCCTCTTAATGTTAATCATATTTGTGGTGGAAATTTGAAATTGGTTAATCCATTTCTCTTAGACATGGATCAAAAACCTAGGTTGGATATCTTTCATGAGGATGAAGCCCTCGCTGATTTTTTAGGGGCTTATCAAGATCTACCTACATTTCATCATAAATGAAGGAAAGTGTATTGCCTCAACAATGAGGCCTATTTTGGAGAACATCACGAATTGGATATTTCCCCTCTACAATTAGATTCTCCTATACAAAGCAATCTATTAATAATTGAGACTATTGATGTTCAAATGGATGAGAATGATGTTGAAAAAACAATCAAAATTGGGAAATGTTTGTATCAAGATGAACGTGATCAATCGGTTGCTCTTTTGCTTGAATATAAGGATATCTTTGCTTGGACATATTTAGACATGCCTGGTATAGATCCCAAGATTGTCACTCATAATATTTTCCTTAAACCCAATGCTAAACCGGTAAAAAAGAATTCGTAAGATGAATCCCGACATTGCTTTACTTGTTAAAGCTGAAATTGAAAAATTATTAGGTGCAAGATTTATTCTCTCTATCGATTATTCTAACTGGATTTCCAACATTGTGGTTGTTTCTAAGGGTGAAAATAAAATAAGAATGTGCACTAATTTTCACGATTTAAACCAACCATCTTTAAAGGATGACTTCCCGCTGCCTAATATTGACATGATTGTGGATTCCACAGTAGGTCATGCGTTGTTATCTTTTATGGATGGATTTTTAGGCTATAATCAAATCTTCATTCTTGTTGAAGATCAACTTAAGACTGCATTTATTACACCTTGGGGAACATTTTGTTGGGTCATGATGCCTTTTGGATTAAGAAATGTGGGAGCTACTTATCAACGTGCCATGACTTTGATTTTTCATGATTACATTCATAAGACTTTGGAAGATTATGTAGATGATATCTTTGGCAAAATCTATACAAAGAAAGGATCACGTGTTTATTTTAAGACAAATATTTGATAGAATGAGGAGTTACAATATGAGGTTAAATCCTAAGAAATGTTCTTTTGGAGTTGATTCGGGCAAGTTACTAGGATTTATTATGTCTAAATGAGGCATAGAAGTTGATACTGAAAAGAATGATGCTATTGTTAACATGCCTCCTCATAAGAATATTTCTCAATTGAGTAGTTTACAAAGTAAAATACAATCCATTCGTCGCTTTGTTTCTAACTTAGCCAATAGGACTGTTCCTTTTACTTCTTTACTTAAAAAAGATACTATCTTTTCTTGGAATCAGGAATGCAAAAGATCTTTTGAACAATTCAAATAATATCTTTCTAATCCTCATATCTTACAACCTGCTCAATTCAATAAACCCTTTTATCTATATACTTCTGCCACTTCCAATGCAGTGAGTACATTGTTAGCTCAACATGATAATGACGGAAAGGAACGACCAGTATACTATATTAGTCAGACCTTGTTAGATTATGATACATGATATACTCAACTAGAGTGACAATGCTTGTCAAAAACTTTGGCATTACTTACTCAATGTTGAAGTCAATGTGATTGTTAAATTCGATCCCCTAAAACATATTTTCTCCAAAATAGATCTTTCTGGTCGATTAGCAAAATGGGTAATGACACTCATGGAGTTTGATCTCAATTTCATTCTTCAAAAATCAATTAAAGGACAAGCTTTAACTGATTATTTAGCTGAAGCTCCTTATCCTCATGCTCATACAACTATTACCTCAGTAGAATTCCCTGATGAGAATATACTTGCGATCAAACAAGATGATACTTGGCAGTTATATTTTGATGGCTCTAGGTGCAAGACAGGTTTTGGGGTGGGCATCATCTTGATCCCTCCTACAAAAAAACCCATTCCTATATCCTATAAATTAACTTTTCCTTGTACCAACAACATTGCGGAGTATGAAGCTCTTATAGCTGGTCTACGAGTAGCTTCATCTCTTCACATCCAAAACCTAGAAATTTATGGAGATTCGTAATTGATTGTTGAAAAAATCAAGGGAGGTTATCAAACTAAGAATGATAAAATGGCACAATATCGATATTTAGCTCTATATATTCTTTCACAATTCTCTTCTTACACCTTACACACTTTACCTAGAAAGGATAATCGACACGTAGACGCCATGGCAAGCGCGGCTTCCTTGGTTTGTCTTGAAAATAATGATGACAAATTTCAATTTACTATACACACTCTTAAACTCCCTGCAATTTCTGATAAGACTACTATTAATTGTTGTAATTTGCATTCTGAAGAATGGTATTCACATATTTTTCATTTTCTGAAAGATAATACTTTTCCAGAATCAACAACAAGGAACACATGTAATCATATCAGAAAGCCTGTAGCTCATTATATCATTTTAGGAGAAACCCTTTACAAGTGTTTTTATGATGGATTACTATTAAGATGTCTTAACAAAGCTGAAATACCCGTGGCTTTAGCAGAAGCTCACTCTGGTTCTTGTGGGGGACATTTTGGTGGAAAATCTTTGATTAACAAACTCCTTAGAATGGGATATTACTGGAAAACAATGGAACAAGATTCCTTTACATTTGTCAAGAAATGTCCTCAATGTCAAGAACATGGTAATTTAATTCATGCTCCTACTCGTGAGCTTCGTAATCAAGTTGCTCCTTGGCCTTTTAGAATTTGGGGTTTTGATCTTATTGGAAAAATTTCCCCAGCTTCCTCTCAAGGACATACGTACATTCTCACCACTACAGATTACTTTACTAAATGGGTAGAAGCTATTCCTCTTCATTCTACTACTGCTGATGTTATCTGTGATTTCATCCTTAATCATATTATAGCATGATTTGGTATTCCCTCAATGATAGTTTCAGATAATGGTACATCTTTTAAGAATAAAGAAGTCACAAAATTCATGGAGAAATATCATATACAACATCAATTTTCTACTCCTTATTATCCTCAATCTAATGGTCAAGCTGAAGCATCAAATAAGGTTATTGAATAGATTATATTAAAGAAAACTGTTAACAAACATGCGAAAGATTGGCATACACAACTTACCTATGCCTTGTGGGCTTATCGGACTAGTGTCCGTATAGCCACTGGCACCTCACCTTACAATCTTGTTTATGGAACTGATTCCATCATGCCTTTGGAATTGGAAATACCTTCTTTACGTGTTTCATTTCATGGGATGATTGACAAGGATACTTTCTGGCAACAATGATTACAAGAATTAGAGATGTTAGATGAACAACGCATAAATGCTTTGGGACACATTAAAGCTTATCATAAATCACTCCAAAAACAATATAATCATAAGGTGATTGAATGGAAGGTTTTGGTAGGTGATTTAGTCTTATATGAGAACCAAAGAAATGTGAATGCTTTACCAGGTGAAAAAGGTAAATTTAGTCCAAATTATCTTGGACCCTTTGTTGTAATTGAGGATTTCACATCGGGTGCTTATAAAATTGATGATATGAATGGTGTTCCTCTCAAGGAACCTATTAATATTATGCAACTCAAACAATATTATCCCTAATTTATCTTTTCTTTCTTTATGTATGTATGTGTTCCTTATAAAATAATTACTTTATAAGTTATGTAAATTAGAATGCATTCATACATTTCTTCCTTCTTTCCTTTATTAAGTTTTATGCATGGATGAAAATAAAAGTAATCAATCATAGAACTAATTGCTCTCAAAACAAAATTTTCTTTATAAAATTTTTAGAGTTTGGTACATATGTGGCACAAGTGCCATATCTATTAGTCTCTCTCCCTATGCTCTGAAGGTTGGTAGCTCCCAGCTCTCTCGGATCTATGATGTGAGGCTGAGGATCTCAAAATGGTAGTTTGTGAGTGACTCCTCGACATGCTCATCTCCTGGATCTGCTCTCGGGCTCTCTCTAGGTCAGCTATCACTTTCTCTTTTCTTTCCTTGCACATCCTCAACTCTTGTTGAACACATAGGAAGATATCTACACGTCTTCCAAGATCCCTTCGTCAGTAGTATAGTCATGTATCCTTCAAAACCTTGGATACAAAGCTCCTCCACTCTACTACGCTTCCTGCAAAATTCAAATATAAAACTTCTCTAAATATCTATTCTAATCCAAATCTTTATTCAAAAAAACATTCTAATCAACTATGTCATACCTAGATCCCTTGCCTGGGCATCACTAAAAGATCTAGATGGCGGGGGCATGGAATGACTACTCTCTCCTCATTCCCTTGGTCTAGGCCTCCATGGTGGTGTCTTTGTATGTGCTCGAGGAGGTCGCTGTGATCTCAAGGGAGTAACATGGATTTCCTGGACACCGGTCTCGAGACTGTTGTCTGGGGGCATCTCCTCTGCTCTCTCCTCTACTCTCTCCTCCTCCATAGGATCTCCCTCAAGGGGAGGTTCCTCCTCATCTCCTAGATTCCCCTCCTCTCCTACTAGTATTTCCTCTCCTCGGCAGTTCCTCTCCGGACCTGGATCACCTATGGGGTAGTCATCAGGAAAGATAGGATGGGTCCTTTGTAAACTCTAATCTCTAATATACTCTCTTCTCACACTGGCATAGGATAGCTCAAGATCTACCTCTATATCCTCTGTCCCCTCTGTATCACTATCCATGATGTCAGCTACTGTCAGTCAACATATAGTGCCGGGTCTTTGATAGTATCTCACTGGGTATGCATACCGGGGTACTACCTGAGGGACTCCCTGTATCAAACCAAACTGCCTCATCACCCTATCATAATAATAAGGCATCATGACATGTTGGGTAGGGCCCTCTAGTAGCTTGCGCTGCTATGACTATCTCAACTAATGTCGGGTATCAGGTCACTCCATCATTTGACAATATGGTCTCCAAATCACATCAGTCCCTGGTATACGGTCAAAGCATAGCCTCCAATAGAGGATATCTCCATGCTGAGAGACACCAGCCAGTGGATAGGCATAGGCTCTTGGCATGCTCACATCTATCATCATAGGAGTACCCTGTGGTCGTGTGCATGCATAATTCTCAAACATCCACACCTGTAGTAATGTGCACACTGTAAGACTCTCCCGCTGAAATCTCACCAACTGGCTCAACTCATGCTAAAGATGAGCCAATATGCTACGGCCCAATGAGACAATGACTTTGTCACTCTCCATCATGTGTATGAGATGTGTGAATGGTGCTGGAAAAATTGTACCCTTTGTGTTGGGCACTACAACCAAGGCAACAATAAAAAGCATCACCCTCCGTACTAAGGGTGTCGGACTTGCTAGTATGGTTACCAATGATATCTGATCTAATTGGGTCCTCATCTATGCTACCCATCCCAAAAAATACTCCATATCTACAAAAACCTTAGATCAATCTTTTGGTCCTCTCATTCTGACAGGTTCACCTCAGACTGGAAGCCGCAGGATCCTATACACATCCTCCAAAGTGATGGTAATCTCACCTGATGGAAGATGAAATGAGCATGTATCATCATCCCATCTCTCTATCATGGCCAATATCATTGATCGATGAAGCTTCAACTGTGGTAGAACTGCCATCCAATACAGTCCTACATCTCTCAATAACTGAATCTCCTCTGGCTGTAGCTCGGAGACACTCCTTCTGACAGATACAAGTAGCCCTCCAAAGGGATGCTCTCGCAGACGGACTGGATCCTACAAGCACAGACATGAACCATATCAGACCTTCTAAATTAGCTAACTTCAAAATATACCTTGACCTGGATAGGGTAGACCTTATTAGGATAGGGTAGACCTTTATGGGTCAGGGTTGACATTTAGGGGTCAGGGTCAACCTTTATGGGTCAGGGTTGACCTACTCCCCAACAAGGATAGAACCTTCCCAGACAGGGTCGACCTTAAAGGGTCAGGGTCAACCATACTAGGAAAGGGTTGACCTTCTTGGGTCAGGGTCGACCTTCCTTGAGAAAACATTAAATTTTCAATCACAGGTACTAGAAATAGGAACATACCTCAGGCAATGGCTGTCGACTGGCTACACACTCCCTCAGGACCTCCATGCGGCTCACTCTAAATTCTTCTCTCTTCGGCATCCTATCTCCTTCTCAAAACTCTATAAATGGTAAGAATGAGGAGGTAAGTATCTCTTTCTCCTATTTATAGGCTGTAAATTAGGGTTTTTCTAGGGTTTCATATCGAAATATTTAGGTTAAACTCAAATTTTCCTTCTATATGCATTTAGATCGACATTCACTCTTTTTAATCATAACTTGAGTTTGGTAGCTCCATTTTTAGTGCCGTCAGAAGTGTTGGAATCGTGATTCAGATACCTAACCTATCAGATCAGTTTGGTAAGGTTTAGGAAACTTATAATAGGTTTAGGAAAGGAATTTTCAACATCTTGCATATTCAGTATATAGAACTCACCTTATCACCCTGTTTCACCTTCCATGAATTAGTAAGCCGAATCAGGGGGCGCATAAGGGACTCTATATACTTATCAAGATCATCATAGTAAGAGCTAGGTGTTCTCTGGATTTTAATTAACTTTGTGTGCTGCAAGATGCGGATACTAATGGTTTCTTGTCGAATCTTCACATTGAGGACTTGGCTATATCCTTTTTATACTTTATGATGATTTCTTACTTTATCTTGCATATTCACGTAGTATCATATCTAAGATAAAGTGGGGGCTAAATTTATCACATTAAAATGGAAGCACTTCCATTTGGATGAGTTTATCACCCTCATTTAGTATGATTGCATAATAAAATTGCATGTTTACATGTTTAGGTGAAATTAGGGTTAGGATCTTATGGATCCTCATGGATTTTTCCTCTCCATGGCTCTTCTTTCTAGGTAGGACCTATGTATTGGTCCTCCTAGGCCTCATATTACTCTCTCTCTAGGTCTTTTAGGCCTTCTTAACACTCTGACTCATTCCCCCACCTTCATAGGTCCCCAATTGACCTGGGAACCTTTCTATCACATTCTGCTGACCTGCCTGAAAACTTAGGACTGGGTCGAGGTTGACCCTTTCCTAGGACAGGGCTGAGGTTGAACCTATCCTAGGTCAAGGTTGAGGTCAACCCTATCCTATGATAGGGCTGAGGTTGACCCTATCCCCTGACAGGTGTTGGTTCCCATTTCCAGATCCGAAGCTTATCGGGGTCCAAAACTTGAAACAGGTCCCCGGGTTCGGATGCGGAAGTGTTTTCTCCAATATTTGAACTATTATGTTTTCTCCTTAGTTGGAAAATGTGATTGGACCATTATTTGAGGTTAAATTTGAATTTGTATCCATTGCATTGCCTTAGGAGACCTATATTTAAATCTCTATGTAAACACTCTATTTTACCTTTATTTGATCATGAAATGAGATGAAATGAAATCAAGAGATTACATGATGGAATGATGAGGAAAGAAAGTAAGAGGATGATATAGAAGGAAAAGGTAGGAGGAAATATCATCATCTTCAATTAAAAATCATTCTTCAAAGAGAAGTTATAGTGGATCTTCATTGAATCAAGAAGGCTTTCTTTTTAGATCTACCATCTTCAACATTCAAGCATTCAAAGGACATTATCATGGGGTAGAAATTATGGATTGTGAGTTGATAGGAATACTTTATCCTTGGGGGATTGGTATTCTTTCTTTATCATATTCAAATCTATGCATTTCTTTCTCATTTCCATGTTATGTTAGGATTGTTAATCTAGAAGATTAGATCTTGATATTGCATGTTCAAAAGACTCTTTCAAGGAGCAACACACACACACAATATACATTTTATATACTTGGCTATTCATGGAGGTGGAAACCACCAAAATGGGGGTTTGTCTAAGGTAAAACCCTATATAGCCACCCCAAAACCCCCTTTTCAGATATTTGTAGGTACAGGATAGAGAATCCGAGGCCAGATCTGGATACCCTTTTCAGATTTCTTTCAGACTGTGTGAACAGGGACACTTTCAGAGTTGAGGAGGTTGAGTTGGAAAAAGTGGTACAGTGTCAACCTTTTTCATATGACGACATCGGAACAAAAAAATATTTCTAGGTTTTGTTCATCTCTGCGTTCCGGTTCCATTTGAATTTTCAGCATCTCCAGAAACAGTCTACAGAACTCAGAAAGTGAGTTTTTCCAGATCTGCTATGTCATGAGGTAGGCATCTTATCACATCATTCTTTACATGCTCTTTTCCATCCTTTTGATCAATATAATTAAACATAATATCCTAAATTTGGACATAGGATTTCCCTCCATTATACAAATCTTATTTAGAAGATCTAAGGTATTCAAAACCCTCCAAATTTAGATCTTACAGGAATAAATTACCTTTTGTTTGTCTACCAGTTCCAACTAGGTTCCCTTTACCATCCAAGAGCTTGGCCTTATCATTCATGAATTCAACCTTGAAGCCAATGTTGTTCATCTGTGCTACACTGAGTAGATTTCTCCTCAATCCTTCAACCCAATAAGAATTATCACATTTGATTCCTTCTGTCAGAACAATGCAAACTTTTCCTCTCACAGGGAAAGGTTCATCAATCCCTAAACTAGCACTCCCACCATCATAGTGTTCAAGATGTTCAAACATTGTCTTATAGCCAGTCACATGATGAGGAAAACCACTATCAATTATCCATGTGCCATTTTTATTGATGTGTGAGAAAAGTGTCATCTTTTCATCTTCTTCATCTGACTCATCCTTAACAACAATATAAACCATTTCTTCTTCTTCATCACTATCATAATATTTAGCAATATAACAAAAATTCTTACCATTATCCTCGTAGCTTTTGTATTTCTTGAAATCTTTCTTGCCCTTGAATTTTTTTAACTTTTTGTCATCTTTGTCTTCTTTGTTCGGACACTTTGCAGCAATGTGACCAGCCTCATTGTATGAGAAACAAATCAATGGTATTGTTCGTCTGTATTTTCCTTTTTTAGCTCTTCTTGCAAGTAGTGCTTCAATGATTTCAAGATCTTCATCATCAGATTCATCATCACTATCACTTTCAATTTACTTCCCTTTTGAGTATCTATCCTTCTTCTCAAGGTTCAGTTTCACTTTGAATGCAGATTCAATGGTGCAGGAGCACCTAGGTAGGCTAGAAGATGCAATGTAACCCTGGGATTCTTTGATGTTTTGGCCTATGTTGGTTCTAGATAGACCATTAGGATAATAAGAGGACAATTAGGTCCTATTTTGTTTGAGTAATGTGTTAGTAGAGGATAAGATACCTTATTAGGTCCTTAGAGACTTATGTGTCCATTTAGGTCCAATAGGGTGTTTTTGGTATTGTGATACCAAATGAGTCAAAAAAGGGAATAGAGGCCCTATTGTATATTATTAAACCCTAAATAGTGGTTTGGATAAGTTTGGACAAGGTTAGACCAAATTTGGTTAACTTATCCAAAAGGTTGTAAAAGTTGTTAATGTTGTAATTGACGACATTGACAACATTTGTTGCAAGAATGCAACATCGATGGATTTAGTTCAATAAATTTTTGAAATTGGTTTTGTAGTTCCTTGGTCAACTACATAAGGATATCCCTGAGCTTTTGGAAGGGTTGGCAAGTTAAAGTCATATTGTGTACAGATTGTGTATTGGAATAACAGTGACGGTTTGTGTGTTTTGTGAAGATCGGATAATTTAATGGATTGAATTAAATTATTTAATATTTGTTTTGAGTAATGTAGATTGTATTAAGACTTCTTGTGGTGGTAGTTTGTTAGATTCAATATTTTTAGTTGCATTTATAAAATCTTTTGTTTTCTGCACTGTTGTTGTCTTGTATTGATCATTGTGAACAAATGGGGTCATAGATCCATTTTCCACCGTGCCACTTGCATGGGCTCTTGGATTATGGAAGGTGACTCAATGTACATTGTGTATAGTGAAAGAGGGTCCCTGGAAATTATTGCAGCCATTTTTAAGGTGATGCCCTAGGTGAGCCAGTGAGGCATGGCTAGGGATCACCAGTAGTTGCAGAGCCAGTTTGGTGGATTGAGAGAATTTATAGCTTAAATAAAAGCTTGGTGAGGAGTAGGGTGATGTGTTATAAGGTCCCAATTTGATTGGGAAGGTTTTGTGAATAAATTTTGATAGCAAGAACAAGGTTTCTTTTAGACTAGTTTTGAAAGCCATGAAACCCTGATTTTTAGCCTTGATTATAGGAACTACTATACAAAAATATTGAGAACCATACACCTAAACAATATCTAGTGTTTTGATAAAGGATATTTGGATCCTACACTTTTTTCCATACTTGTTAAGACTTTTTTTCAGTTATTGCAGAAATAGAGCCTAGATAGGCTTAATTCCTTGTAGCCCTATTTAGGAAGAAATTATTGTAGTTCTTGGAACTCGACTAGGGTGCCAATGCAAAGTGTGATTGCAGGTGGTGGAAAGGATCCTAAAAAAATCATTGAAACCCTATTTCTCTCTATGGAGTGGTTCTTGATCAATTTGGGTCAGTTGCAGCATTTTGGGAAAATGAAGCAAGAAAGACCATTTGCAGTCTAGGAAGAAGCATGAAGGGTTTTGTTCTAGATGTTTGTGTAATATAT
>MU223910.1:798255-810907 GCA_018584345.1 Thuja plicata | reverse complement strand
ATATATACATATGTATATATATAGATATACATATATACATATGTATATATACATATGTAGATATGTATATATACATATGTAGATATACATATATACATATGTATATATACATATATACATATGTATATATATATATATATATATATATATATATAAGTGCATAGGCCACGATTTATTATATTAATGTTAATATTAAAAAGTTTAGAACCCTGCAAGAAAGAACTAGGAAGAAAACCTCCAGTTGTAGCCCTTCCATGTAATGTGTGTGAGCAGGGTAGGATTGTTCTTTTAATCCCAAATTTATTAAAGGGAAGATCCAAATTGATTAACCCTAAAGAAAGGATCAATGCATAAATGAATCAACCTATTAAGGATATGGATTAAAGATAGAAACCCTAATTATCATTTTATAGAAGAGAATATGTGTATATTTTAATTGAATTGAATAGGAGAAGTGTACTGACCTTTGAATATTGAATATCTAAAGAATGTTGTTTTCTGAAGCCTATGTTGAGTTTCTGGAAAATTTGAGACCGGATCTAGAATAGAAATGCAGAGAGAGACAAAACCCAAAAATCTTTTTATGTTCTAAGACAGTTCTAATTTGTACCCTTAAGTCAATATCACCATTTTTTAGAATTTTTTATTGTGCCCTAGGTCACAATCGACCTAAAAAGTCTTAGACTAAAATTCTTCTTTTCAATCATAGAAGTTTTCTAAAAAGGGTATCCAAATCTCCATCCCAATCTATTGTTCCAAACTTGTACCTACAAGAAAAATGGTTTGTTTGTTAGGGGGTTTTCCTTAGTCAAACCCTGATTCAGGAATTAAACTTGAAATCAATAATTGAAATAAAGAATGCTTGCAAGTAGTAGAAGTAAATGTAATAATGAAGCTAGGATATTCAAATAGATATGCAATTGTATTTTTAATGTAAATAAGTATGTAAAAATGAAAGCTTGGACTCAATTAGAAACCATAAACCTCCATGATTGTATTCTTGGAATCCACCTTGAAGGGAGAAATGAAAGAGTCTTGAGGATGCACAAAGGATCTTGAAGTAAGATCACTCCACCATGATGGATAGATCTAGGGTTTGAATGATGAATCTTGAATGCTTGAACCAAATCCCTTTAAAGGCTTGAAAGCTTGAATCATTGATCTTCAATGGAGAACTTTAATTCTTGAGAGGAAGACTTGAACACCTTGAGAACTTTAAAATATGTAGAACAAATGGATGCTTGAACTTTTTGCTTGATGGTTATTGCTTCACATGACTTAGAGAAAATGAGAGGAGAAAACTTCCTTTTATATGAAAATAGGGCACAATCTTCTAGAGAGGCTAACATAGGAGGATTAAATTCCTATTAAACAAATGCCTCTAGAATAGGACCTATATTAAATATAATTTAATATTTTCTACTTCGAAACCCAAACTAGTCAAACCGAAAGCGGGAAATGAATTTTTGATGACCTTTGGCAGCCGACAGACTTCCAGATTTGAAAGGGGAACCTAGGTCAAGGTTGAGGTCAACCTTGACCCAAAGGGTGAGGACCCCTTGAAAACATGCCACTTGGGATGGGAGGTGTCCGGAGAGGCCCAATCAGGGTCCTAAATAGACACAAAAGTGAGAGAGGATGAAAAAATGAAAGGACAATGTGATGGTGCTCAAGAACATCCCCTAAGGAGGGCTAAACATTGTTAACATGGAATTTCTTCCATTTTTAGATGATACATTAAGCCCCCACTTTAGTGGGAGTATGGAAATTGAACATACTCGTGGTAAAGTTAGAAGAAAGACTTTGGTGGATCGCAACAAGGTAGAACATCACTAAGTCAAGGACATGAGCCCCCAGACCAAGGATTCTAACTCAACTTACATGCATAAATATATGGAAGTAAAGAGAAATCAATCATAAAAAACATATATGATTACATAAGTAAGACAAGAGAAACACTATAGATAACATAGCTTCATGATCTAATCCTACTAGCATGAAACTAAAAGAGACAAAAGAGAAAGTGATTACCTCACCTAGTAAGAGGCCCATCTTACCATGAATCACAATGGAGGGAGAGCCCAATAGGTTCACCCATAAAATTTTCTTGGTAATTGTAATGTGTCTTGTGACAGCTTTTAAAATATCCATAGATCCACACTCTTGTATCACTATGACAAATGTATAAAATGCATGTCTTTTCAGGATTTAGCAACTTATGTGTGTTATCTTCCAAGGATTTGGCATATTGTAAAATTTTAAAATGCATATCTCTTCAGGATTTAGCAACTTATGTGCATTACCTTCCGAGGATTTAACAAAAAAATAAATAAAAAAATACGTGTCTCTTAAGGATTTAGCAACTTATGTGCGTTACCTTCCAAGGATTTAGCATATTTTAAAATTTTAAATGTGTATCTCGTCAGGATTTATCAAATTATGTGCATTACCTTTCGAGGATTTAGAAAAAAATAAAAAATAAAAATGTGCATCTCTTCAGGATTTAGCAACTTATGTGCGTTACCTTCCAAGGATTTAGTATGTTTATAAAATGTAAACTATTGTAAAATATTGTATAAGGGAGACCCTATATATGCCCCCTCCTTTTCATGACTACCCACTAGGTAGGATAAGGAAGAGAAATAGGATACCTACTTCACAAGGTATAGAGATATCCAGTTTAACAACAATATACACTATATCCTTAGCAAAGAGTATTGACCCTTACCTCTAAGAACATAGATAATCGTGAAATGGATATGTCACATATGGAAAAAGGATCCTCAAAGAGGAAGATATATAATCATCAAGACCCCCACCATAGAGGAGTGCTTAGGATAAAATATCATCTTCTACAGAAAAGAGGGACCCAAGATTCGATCATCTAGCCCCCTACGATGAAGAGGAAGAGGAATCTTGGAATGAAGGAGTCAAACTCTAACCCAAAGCAAAGGAAAGAATTTATCAAGAGCATAGTTTGAAAAATAAAGAAGAGGTGATGACCTAGGACAATCACCTCCCATATAAGAGGGTATCCATAGCCAAAACATAAATCTTTATAAGGAAATAATGTTGTATGATAAACAAATGCCACTAAGGTAAGGAAAGTAGATCCTTAGATAGACGAAGAAGGAAAATACCTCTCCCCCTAGGGGTGAAAGCAAGGGATATACAAAATTATATCAAGAGATATTGTAACAAAGTGATATATTTACAAGACAAATGTCCTAGAAAAGATATCATGACTGATTATAAATATTTATAGGGATACAATATAGAAATAATAACCAATTAAACTCACAACAAAATATATGCTAAGAGAAAAATGGATCCTAGAAAATTGGGATAAAAAACCTTTTGCACCCCAATTAATAACAAGAGGAGAACCATGATCTAACTTATAGAATAACGAGGGGAATGCCCTATATCAAAATTATGAATAAATTGTAATATTGCATGAGAATGAGATATAATTCCCAAAGCAGCTCTTTCTTGAACATATAACTTGAAATGCACACAATCACCAAGTAAATGTTTGTTACTATAATGAAAAGGACATATGTATTTAGAGAGAGAATTTTTTGGAATAGTTTTAAATATTTCTTTCTTAGAATTCATTAATTGGACGTACACTTTCTTAGCCACATCTTGAGGAGTATCAGGGTGATCTAAAGAAGGTGTTGGAAGAAGAACATGAAAAGGAGGATGATGGTTAAGATCCACTACCTTTATTGGAGGAGGTGGGAAACCTATACCATGTATATCTTTTTTAGGAGATGAATGAATTAGGTTTTTAATGCCTTTCTCATTAATACCAAGCCCTAAACATTTATATCCTTGTTTATCCACTATACTATAACTGGTATTGTACCTATCTTACAAAGATTTGATAGGAGGAGTGTGATTATGGTGTTCATGGGAAAATGTTGTGTATGGTGGAATTATAGGATTAGAAGAGGTTTCCTTGGTTTTCTCTTTAACATAATCATGGATTGGGTAGGGAGGGGAAGGTAAATGAAAGAATTCTCTAACATCATTATCATGAATCCTAGCGTGAGCCCCATCATAAATGTGGGAATAACTAGGGATTGAAGATGGAGAAATAGAAATAGGAATATTTTGAATTGGATTAAGATTGATAGGATGAGTATTAGGAAGATTGATAGGATGAGGATTAGGAAGATTAGGAGATATGATAGGATTAGGAAGATTAGTAGCTGGGGTATCATCTACCCAATTCTTCACATAATCAAAAAGAGTAATAAGTCCACTGCAAAAAACCTTGATGAAAGTTTTGAAAGAAGGAAGACTAGTATTAGTTAATCTCAAAATAGAATAAGCAAGTGAAACATGAAGATTATCAAAAATGATGAAATGGATTATACTTTCATAAACATCATAATTACTATAGAGAGATCCTAGAAGAATTATAATGAGAAAAATAACCATCCCCCAAAGCATCTTACAGATCTTCATAGTGAATGAAACACATGAAGTGCTTTTATATTTTTATGAGTATGTAGATTTTTTTTTGTATTTTAAAATGCAAGAGCATAAAAGAAAAATAATTTAGTATAAAAGTTAATCTCTAAGAAAAAGAGACAAAGCATCTAACACCAAAAAGAAAGAGTTGTCTATTGTGTGATGAGGGTAGGATTGTTCTTTTAGTCCCAAATTTCTTAAAATGAATATCCAAATTGATTAACCCTAAAGAAAGGATCAATGTATAAATGAATCAACCTATTAAGGATATAGATTAAAGAGAGAAACCCTAATTCCTATTTTATAGAAGAGAATATGTGTATATTTTAATTGAATTGAATAGAGAAATGTACTAACCTTTCAATATTGCAGGTCTGAAGAATGCTATATTCCGAAGCCTGTGTTGAGTAATTGGAAAATCTGAGACTGGATTTGGAATAGAAATGCATAGACAAACAAAACCCAAAAATATTTTTCTGTTCTGAGACAAATCCGATTTGTACCCTCAAGTCAATGTCACCATTTGATATAATTTCCAATTGTTCCCTAGGTCACAATCAACCTAAAAGTCTCAGACTAAAATTATGCTTTCAAATCCTGGAAGTTTGTTGAAAAGGGTATCCAAATCTCTATCACAATCTGCTGTTCTGAACCTGTACCTGCAAAAAAAATGGTATTTTTTTTTGGGGGGGGGAGGAGTTTTCCTTAGTCAAACCTTGATTTAGGAATTAAACTTGAAACTAATAATTGTATTAAAGAATGCTTGCAAGTAGCAGAAGTAAATCTAATAATTAAGGTATGATATTCAAATAGATACGCAATTATATTTTGAATGTAAACAAGTATGTAAACATGAAAGCTTGGACTCAATTAGAAACCATAAACCTCCATAATTGTATTCTTGGAATCCACCTTGAAGGGATAAATCAAAGAGTCTTGAGGATGCACAAATTATCTTGAAGGAAGATCACTCCACCATGATGGATAGATTTAGGGTTTGAATGATGAATCTTGAATGCTTGAACCAAATCCCTTCAAAGGCTTGAAAGCTTGAATCCTTGATCTTCAATGGAGAACTTGAATGGTTGAGAGGAATAATTGAACACTTTGAGAACTTGAACACATGTAGAACAAATGGATGCTTGAAATTTTTGCTTGATGGTTATTGCTTCACATGACTTAGAGAAACTGAGAGGAGAAAACTTCCTTTTATATGAAACTAGGGCACAATCTTCTAGATAGGCTGACATAGGAGAATTCAATTCCAATTAAACCCATGACCCTATAAGAGGACATATATTAAATATAATTTAATATTTTCCACTTTGGAACCCAAAAAAGCCAACCAAAAAGAGGGAAATGAATTTTTGATGACATCCAACAGCCGGGAGACTTCCAGATTTGAAAGGGGAACCCAGGCCTCGGTCGAGGTTGTCCTTGACCTAGGTCAACGTTGAGGTCAACCTTGACCTAGGTGGTAAAGACCCTTGGAAACATGCTTTTTTAGATGGGAGGTGTTCTAAGAGGCCCAATCAGGGTCCCAAATAGACACAAAAGTGAGAGAGAATGCAGAAATGAAAGGACAATGTGATGGTGGTAAAAAAAATTCCCTAAGGGCTAAACATTCTTAAAATGGAAGTGCTTCCATTTTAAGATGATAATGGTTGGTGTTCACTAGTTGAAGGGATTAGGATATTGTGATAAGAATCCTAAGGAGCATAGGGCTAGAGAAAGAACCCTAGTAGGTCATAGAGTGACCTACGAGACCCTAGAGGAGGTTAGGGAGAAGCAAGGCTAGTGATACATTAGATTGGTATCAGGGCTAGGTTAATGGTTTGGGATTGTGTATGTCAGAGGTGGAATCTAGTGGTTCTACAAAGATGGTGATAAATGAAGAATTATCCAAGGAAAAAGAAGAGAAAAAGGAGAAAAACATACTCCTTGAAGGTACCTTGGAAGGAATGAGGTTGAAGATGGAAGAACTAGCAGATGTTGCTCGGAAGAAAGACTTTGAAGCTAAAACTAGTGGTAGTGGTAAGCAGAAGGTTGAAGAGGAAGAATTCATCTCCAAACCAAACCTAGTGTTGAATGAGGAACCTTTCCTGAAATCCATAAAAGAATTAAGTGGAAAGGCTTTGGAAGGAATACCTTTGTTTGGTGGAATGATGGATATTGAGACAATTATGGACTGGATTGAAGAAATGGAGAATCATTTCGAGTGTGAGGGTATAAGTGAATCCCAAAAGATTAAACTGGCCAAGTCTAGACTCAGAGGGTTGGCTTTCACTTGGTGAAAACACCTTCAAGATGAGAGGGTAAGAATGGGAAAGAAACCAATAGAAAATTGGAATGCCATGGTGACCAAGTTGAAAGAGAATTATCTCCCAGGGGATTATGAAATCCAACTCCATAGGAAGAGACAAAACTTTAAACAAACAGACCTAGATGTGGCCTCATATACCGAAGAACTAGAGAGACTGTGTCTAAGGTCTAAATTGCACGAATAGTAGTCAATTAAAGTGGCTAGATACTTGGGTGGATTGAAGTGGAACATCCAAGACGAGATTAGCCTATGGACACCAACTACAATTTAGAAGTGTCATCAATTGGCTATAAGGGTAGAAGAGAAGAACAAGAAGAAAGGGAATTCTAGCTTCAAGAACAACAATAACAATAGAGGTAGAGGGAGAGACCAAAGGGATCAAAGAGGATGTTACTAAGGTAGAGGTAGTGAAAAAAGGTCACAAGGAGAGAACAAGTTGACAGAGCAACATACTGAAAGCAGTTCAAGAGGAGGCTATAACAGAAGTAGGGGAAATCATGGTGGCCCTAACAGAGGAAGAGGAGGTAGGAGTAGTTCTCACTTTGCAACAATGAAGTGTTATTATTGTAGGAAATTAGGCCATCTAGCCTATAGATGCCATGACAAACTTTCTGCAGCAAACAGTGACAAGAGGGTAGCATATGCACATGAGGATACTTCAAGTGTCAAAAACCCTGAGATTGACCATCTAGATTTATAGATGGGGTAGAACTTAATGTTTAGAAGATTATTGATAAGGAAACCAATCAAGGATGAGCCCAAAAATAGGAGGGCCTTATTTAGAATCAGATTTAAAATTCTTAGTGAGGTTTGTAAAGTAATTGTGGACTTTGGGTTCATAGATAATATCATATAAGAGGAGGCAGTGGTGAAACTCAAGCTAGCCAAGATACCCCATGTGAATCCCTTTATGGTAACATGGCTCAACAAAGGACAAAGTGTGTTTTTCAATGAGCAAACTTGGGTGGAGTTTTCAATTGTAGGGTACAAGGATATACTACTTTGTGACATCCTACCAATCGATGCTTGCCATTTTCTACTTGGGAGGCCTTGGAAATTTGATAATGGGGAATTATATGATGGGAAGGAGAATTTCATCATCTTCAAGAAAGGAGGTAAGACTTTCAAAATTCAGTCTTTACTAAAAGATGAAGAACCACAGTCAAAGACTCCTAATGTGATGTTGTGTAGTGGAAAACAGTTTGTGAAAGACATCAAAGATGATAAGAGTGAAGGGTATGACATTGTGCTAAGACCCAAGGAGGAAGATAAATCAATTAAGGAGCCATTACCACTTGAGGTGCAATAATTTCTTGAGAAGTATAAGGACATAGTGAGTGATGGTACTCCTGCAACCCTACCACCTAAGAGGCTAATAAGTCACCAAATAGACTTTGTGTCAGGGGCATCTTTTCCCAACAAATCAGCATACAAGTTGACTCATGATCAGAACTTGGAGGTAGCTAGACAAGTGCAAGAACTCTTGGATCAAGGATTGATCAAGAAGAGTATTAGCCCTTGTGCAGTCCTGGTTGTCTTGGCATCTAGGTAGGGAGGGAAATGGAGATTATGCATAGACTCAAGGGCTATAAATAGGATCACAATGAGGTATAGGCTCCCTATACCTAGGATAGAGGACCTTATGGGTTGCCTAGAAGGGGAAATGTACTTTACCAAGTTGGACTTGAAGAGTGGTTATCACCAAATCAGGGTGAAGGAAGGTGATGAATGGAAAACAACATTCAAGACCATTGATGGATTATGTGAATGGCTTGTCATGCCATTCGGCCTCTCTAATGCTCCGAGCACATTCATGAGGCTCATGAATGAGGTGCTCAAGGAATTCATAGGGAAGTTTGTGGTGGTATATCTTGATGATATACTTATATTTAGAAAGACAAGAGAGGAGCATATAAAACATGTAGAGGCAGTATTGAAGAGGTTGCATGAAGAGAAATTGGCTATCAACCTTGAAAAGTGTGAGTTCTTCAAACAAGAACTAGTGTATTTGGGATTTGAAGTGTCCAAAGGGTATTTGAAGATGGACCAAGACAAGGTTGATGCTATCCTAAACTAGATTCCACCTACCATAGGCACTGAGGTAAGAATTTTTCATGGACTTGTACAGTTTTATAGAAATTTTATTAAGAACTTCAGTGGGATATGTGCTCCATTATTGGATACTATTAAGGGTGGGGTCAAAAATAAGTTTAGGTGGACCTTGGAAGTAGAAAAATCCTTTAAGATGTTGAAAAGATAAGTGGCTACTCAACCTATCCTACAATTGCCAAGTTTTGATAAATTATTCACCATTGAATGTGACGCAAGTGGGTTGGAAATAGGGGGTGTATTGAGTCAAGAAGGTAGGCCAATTGCCTTCCTTAGTGAGAAATTAAATTAGGCTAAGAAGAAATATTCTTCTTATGATTTGGAACTATATGCTCTAGTTCAATCCTTGAGAAAATGGAGGTATTATCTTTTGCCTATGGAATTTGTGGTGTTCACAGACAACCAAGCTCTTAGTTACATTAATACACAAAAAACTAAGCAATATGCATTTTAAGTGGATGGAGTATCTACAAGCATTCACCTTCACTATAAAGCATAAAAAGGGGCAGCTCAATAAGGTTACATATGCACTAAGTAGGAGGTTGTTTACAATCCAAGAAGTCCAAATAAATAGCATTGAAATTGATAGTTTTAGGGACTTGTACAAGGCAGATGAGGATTTTGGGTAAGCATACAAGGTATGTGTTGATTTCCAAAACCATTTTCATAGCAAGTTCTTAGAGTTTACTTTGCAGAATGGACTGTTGTTTAGAGGTAATCTGTAGTGTGTGCCAAAATAATCTATGAGGATGAATCTCATATAGGAGAAACATAATGGATCTCTAACTGGTCATTTTGGTATGAACAAGACATTAGAGCTTGTCCAAAGGTTGTACCATTGGCCAAAGTTGGTGAAGGATGTTACCAAATATGTGGAGCACTATGTTGTTTGCATGAAGGAAAAAGGAGAAATGAGTAATGCAGGGTTGTATGAGCCTCTACCAGTCCCTAACCGGCCATGGGAGTGTGTGAGTATGGATTTTATTGTAGGCTTACCCAAAACCAAGCAGGGGTATGATATAATTTATGTAGTTGTTGATAGATTTAGTAAGATGGGGCATTTCATCCCATGTAAAACTAATATTGATGCTAGCCACATTGCCTATTTGTTTTTAAGGAGATTGTGAGTATTAATGGTCTTCCATTAAGAATAGTATTAGATAGGCATGTGAAGTTTATGAGTCATATTTGGAGGACATTATGGACTAAGTTGGGTACCAATCTATCTTTTGGTTCAGCTTACCACCCTCAGACTAATGGCCAAACTAAGGTGGTAAACAGTGTGTTGGGTAACCTTTTGAGGTGCCTAACTAAGGATTATGGGTAGACTTGGGATGTATTAATTCCTCAAGAAGAATATGCTTCAAATGATAGCAAGAATAGGGTGACAAGAAAGAGCCCATTTGAGGTGGTTTATGGCATGCACCCTAGGGGTGTTTGTGAGCTCAGAGATCTTGGAAGTATGGGGTATAGAAGTGGGCATGCTGAAGACTTCACCCATACTATGAAGGAGATCCAAGGACAAGTCACAAAGGAAATCCAAGACAGTCAACACAAGCTGAAGCTCAAGGTGGATGAAAAGAGGAGAGAAGTTCAGGTTGAGGTGGGTGACTATGTAATGGTTCAATTGAACAAATCAAGGCTACAGAAGGGTGTCCCTACCAAGCTTTAGATGAAAAAGGGTGGGAACTTTTAAAATATTGGCAAAATATGGGGCTAATGCCTATAAGATTGATTTACCATCAGACTTGAGCATATCTCCAATGTTGAATGTGCAAGACTTAATCCAGATCAGAGGGAAGGTAGATGAGATTAGTCAAGGAAGTCAAGGAATCAATGAGGATGTTGAGGCTACTTTATTGCCTCCTAAAACATAGATGGTAGCTGACAAAGTGCTAGACTCCTGGGTTAAGATGACTACAAGGCATAAAGTTTACATGGAACACCTAATTCAATGGAAGGATAGACCAAAGTCAGAGGCCTCATGGATTGCAGAGCCAAACTTCAAGAAGGTGGGCATTTCAGAGGATCTACTATCCACAAGAGTGACATAGCTTTTCCTTTTTAGGGGAGTATGGTGCAGGAGCACCTAGGTAGGCTAGAAGATGCAATGTAACCTAGGGATTCTTTGATTTTTTGGCTTGTAGTGGTTCTATCCATACCACTAGGATAATAAGAGGACAAGTAGGTCCTATTTTATTTGAGTAATGTGTTAGTAGAGAATAGGATACCTTAATAGGTCCTTAGAGATTTTTGTGTCCATTTAGGTCCAATAGGGTGTTTTTGGTATTGTGATGCCAAATGAGTCAAACAAGGGACTAGAGGCCCTATTGTACATTATTACACCCTAATTAGTTGTTTGTACAAGTTTAGAAAAGGTTAGACCAAGGTTGGATAGTTTATCCAAAAAGTTTTAAAAGTTGTCAATACTGTCATTGACAACATTGACAACACTTGTTGCAAGAATGCAAATTTGATGGAATTAGTTCCATAACTGTCTGAAACCAATTTTGCAGTGCCTTGGTCAACTACATAAGGCTATCCTTGAGCTTTTGGAAGGGTTGTCAAGTTGAATTCATATTGTGTACAGACTATGTATTGGAATAACAGTGACAGTTTGTGTGTTTTGTGAAGATCGGATAGATTAATGGATTGAATGAAATTTTTTAAGCTTTGTATTGAGTAATTTTGATTGTATTAAGACTTCTTGTTGTGGTAGTTTTTTATATTCAATATTTTTAGTTTCTTTTATAATATCTTTTTTTTAATGCACTATTGCTGTCCTGTATTGAGCACTATGAACAAATGGGGTCATAGATCCATTTTCCACCCTGGCACTTGCACATGATTTTGGGTTATGGAAGGTGAATCCATGTAAAATGTGTATAGAAGCCATTTTTAGGTGATTCCCTATGCAAGCCAGTGAAGCATGGCTAGGGATCACCAGTAGGTGCAGAGCAAGTTTGGTGGATTGAAAGCATTCATAGCTTTAATAAAATCTTGGTGAGAAGTAGGATGATGTGTTATAAGGTCCCAATAGGATTGGAAAGGTTTGGTGAATTATTTTTGATAGAAAGAACAAGGTTTCTTTAGGACTGGTTTTGAAAGCCATTAAACCCTAATTTTTAGCCTTCATTATAGGCAAATTTGTACGGATAGCTTGAGAACCCTAAACCTAGAAAATATCTAGTGTTTTGATAAATGGTATCTAGGTCCTATAAATTTTTCCATTCTTGTTAATAATTTTTGTGAGTTATTGAGGAAAGTAAGCCTAGATAGGCCTAATTGCTTGTAGCCTTATTTGGGAAGCAATTGTTGTGTTTCTTGGAACTCGATTAGGGTTCTGGTGCAGGGGCACCTCGCCATTTTCTCGTTATCAGAATATTGATATATTTGAAGTCATTTGGAACTTCATGGGACATATATTAAACTATGTTTTAATGTTTTCAATGTATTAAAAATCAGTTTAAAAGATATTTGTAACCGAATAGAATATAAGGCGTCGAAGGGAAATGTGCGGTTTTGTAACTGTCGTGATTGTCTTTATTTACACAAGATTGTGAAATCAAAAGGGGGATCGAAAGAGGGAGGTTACATTTTGATAGTGAAAGGGAGATGTAAGGATTTGGGCTCTCTGGCCGCTAGCCAGAGAGCCATTCACATTTTGTAATCTTCCCGTTTAATGAAATGTATTTTATTAAAGTTTATGTGTTCTCTTTTGTCTATGGTCGATCTCTG
>MU223910.1:701827-796930 GCA_018584345.1 Thuja plicata | reverse complement strand
GTTTATGTGTTCTCTTTTGTCTATGGTCGATCTCTGTCATGAAGATTATAACAGTGATAGTGAATCGGATTTCTCCTTATTAATGGAAGTTGATATGCAAGAATTTGTTTGAGTTATGAATTGGTTTGTGAAATATTGTCACAGTGAATGTGAATTGGGTTTTAACAGATTGGAAACCGAATTTGTTAAATGCAGTTTGTCTTTTGTTACGGTTTCTATAACAGTCAATTTCAGTCTCGATACAGAGACCATAACTTCAAATATAACCGTTGGATCTTTGCGATTTTGAAATATGTTTTAAAAAACTTAGTTTTGAATATCTTCACCGAAGCGATTGAGCAAACAATGCTCGGTTTGAAAGTTATTAAGGAATAAGTACGGGTCTATATGGCAGATCTCATGACTGAAATGTTTAAATGTTGAAGTGTGAAGATGTGTGTTGTGCCTCTAATAAATGATGAGAAGAGATTGATATTTGGAATATACAGATTGTAGGATGCCATCGATGCCCTCTACATCAGGTTCCAATACAAAGTGTGATTGCAGGTGGTGGAAACGATCCTGGAAATATCTTGGAAACCCTATTTCTCTCTGTGGAGTTATTTTTGATCAATATGGGTCAGTTGGAGCATTTTTGGAAAATGAAGCAAGAAAGAACATTTGGGGTCTAGGAAGAAGCATGAAGTGTTTTGTTCTACATGTTGGTGTTCATTAGATGAAGGGATTAGGATCTTGTGATAAGAATCCTAAGGAGCATAGGGTTAGTGGAAGAAATAGAGTGACCTAGGAGACCCTAGAGGAGGTTAGTGAGAAGCAAGGGTAGTGATACATCACTCAAGATTGATAGAGCTAGGAGAGTAATTGTCAAAGTTGTCCAACTCAAAAGTTGTAAGCCTTTCCACTAATGTATCCAGAGTTATATCTTTATTTCACCTCCTCTCTTAAATAGATGAAACTATAATAACATAGATAGGAAGTAAAGTTCTTAGTACCTTGTTGACAACTGTTGTATCTTCAATTATTCCTCCTGCAGCTCTAATGGCACTCACAATCTTCTTGATTCTGTCACTGTATCATGTAATGTCTTCTCCTTCTTTTATTTTAATCTCATCAAATTGTCCTCTTAGACTTTCTACTTTTCCTATTCTTACATTTGCATCTCCTCCATGAATGTCCTGTAATTTCTTCCACATATCATAGGTTGTAGGGAAGTTCTTGACTTCATCAAAATCTGAGTAGCTGAGTGAAGAATATATGTCAATCATCATTATGTTCTGATACTTCTATTCCATCATCTATTCCACAATCATAGTGCCTGTTGGATCCACATATTTTCTCTCAAAAAATTGTAGACAAGCATCACTGATAGTAGATAGATGTAGCTTCATGAGCTCCTACCATGCTAGGAAATTATCTTTGTTTAGCTTAGGGATCTCCCTTCTGTAAGACATCTCTGATCTTTAGCTTAGGCCTTGAAACCTTCTCTGAAAGCACTTGAAGCTTTAATACCAATTGTTGGAAATGAGATAAGTAACTGAGAGGGGAGGTGTAAATAAGTTACTTCAAAATAAATCCTTTATCCCTTAGATGTCTTAAATGCTTTAACACTATTAATCACTTAATGAAGATATTCTTCTGTAACTCAGGTGTCAAAGTAATATTTATAATATCCAATGCAGTTACACTTTACAGATTTGAGTGCAGAAACATAAAGAATGAAACAAATAACATTACACAAGTGACACCAAGATTTAACGTGGAAACCCAATAGGGGAAAAACCACCAAAGTAACTAGTTACTATTTTTTCACTCTTCTGAAGTGAGCCCTGTTAGGAGGCAACCCTATTAAAGGTTACAATATTTAACACTCTTAGGTGTGGCCTTGTTAAAGGATTTAATCACCCTGTGAGGAGTGGCCTTGTTAGAGGTCTTCAAAACTTCAATGTAGAAATGCTACCTTGTGAGAGGATTTACAAAAAGAATGTTAAGTCTACTATGTTAAGAGATTTTAGATCACTGCTACAATTGTTAGAAAGTAACAATGAATTGACATGTATGTGTAAGCATTTGTCTTTGCTAATTTAGATCTTTGTTCTAATTATAACTGGATCCTTGCTGATTAGATTTTTTATTGCAGCTCCGAGTGATCAGTACTCAATTAGAATCTTGTATAATTTTGCTTTCACTCTTCATATCAAAAAATTCTACACTTCTACTTTCTCATCTTTCTATCAGCTTCCACACATTCAATCCAAACTTGAACTTTCATTTATATGGTAAGCCATGTCAAGTTTTCTTGAATATAAATCTAATAATAAATCAAAATTAAGTCAACCTTATATAAAAAATTAATAATAGAATATAAATCAATGTTAGTCGGCTACCACTGAATGCAGCCTGACCAAGACTGAAATTCCTGAGTGACTCGGTCAACACTGAACTTCCTTCAATGCCCGACTAAACTCAGTTAAGACTAAATAACTCATCATATTCACCAATTGTGCTTGGTATGAATGTAGACATTTGTGTAACATCACTATATAAGTGTAAATACATGTGTAACATCAATGACAATACACAATTGAATAATTGTCTTCAATACCAAGAACATGGGCCATCTTTATGTTGAGATGGTTAACAGAAGGATTTTACGACTTGTCAGATATTGCCATGTGGAAGGAAGTTGTAATATGACTAGTCAAAGTAATGTTGACTATGATCATTTTCTTTTGGCATTTTCATCTGTGAGTTTTTTTCTATTTAAAGAGCATATTGGTAGAAATGGTTTTAGTTGGAGAGTTTCATAAATGGACAAGAATGATAGGGAAATCTTGTTATAAAGACTAATATGATAAGACCCACACAAAAAATAAATAATATTTAGAAGTTTTGAATTTGGAGAGAATCAAGATATTTCCTGTGGGAATTATAATGAGAAAATAAAAAATCTCTAATTACTCAGTTCCTTACACTTACAGTTGTGAGTAGTGAGAGGTGATTGTTAGAAAAAAAATTCTATGCAAGTGGATGCGGAAATAAGGAGTTATAAATGTAACCATTCCACTATCGTTTACTCAAACATACCTAAAACTGGATGTTGCTAGTGATAAGTATCATTTGTGGATACAGATGCAGAAAGAGTATTGGGATTAATTGTACGAGAATAATATATTGTTTCTGTTGGAATTATATTTTGAATGTAGTACTGAGAGGGGAGGGGCGAATCAGTACCTCTATAACTTTTCTTGGTTAGCCAATTAACCCTTAGTCATCAGTTTGTAAATTCTCTTATCTAACTGGTCATCTTTCTTTATGCATATGCAATCATAACATAAGTTCTTTAATATGTAACCATACAAGAAACATTCATGAAAATAGATAACACATAACACAAGATATGGTAATGCAGAAAACCCCTGTTAGGAAGTAAAAACTATGATGGGGATTGTTATCCATAAGAATTCACTATTTGTAGATAAGAAGGGGCCGGTAAAGGCTTAGAATTGGTCACTTTGATGACCCACCTTGTTAGGAGTATTACAGTAGAGAACTATTAAGATCTACTTTTTTTGAAGCTTTAGCAACACTATTAAGTGTGCACTTTGTTAAGAGATTTGTAAAGAACTGTTAAGTCCACCTTCTACAAAAGGATTTTAGATGTGATGCATTTGTTATAATGCAACTACATAAGTCTTTGATCTGATGATGTATGTAATCTCTAATTGCTGATAACAGATCCAATCTATCTTCCTATGTATGAGTAATCATCTTTTCATGATTGAATAATACCTTTCTCTACACATCGGTAGCATCTGTGTGTTCTTGATAACTAGTTATAATATTTTTCTAAACTTTGCATGAATTCTTCCTTCTTCTCCTTAGATGCTCTTCGTGGCTATCAATAACAATGAATCCCTAATTCACAATTGATTTGAACATCTATTTATACTAGATTTTAGCTCTATTCTTGATTCACGCTTCGCAAGTTAACTCTAGATCCAAGGTTTACAACTTGACCTTGATCTTTAGTTAGATATGTTTTAGATCTGCTAGGATGCTTTAAAAAATTTACATTATGCTTGCTTGACCCTCAAGTAATGATTTAACAAAAATTAAAACTCTATAAATAGAATTAAAATGCTTTATCTGACGTGTAAAAGTTAGATCCACTATTTACGGGTTCAGTTACTGACGATCTCTTCTGATGCTCAGTATGCTCTGTCAGTCCATTTTTTTTCTTCATCTTTTGGTCTGTTGGGTATTTGTCCCATCGGTATCCATTTTAGACTATTCGTCAGGTCCCTTCACAGTTCTGCTATGTCGATTTTGTTCTCAAAACTGTATCGTTGGTGATCTTTGTGTTATGTCATTGACCCGTCGGTGATGTCCTGTTTACTTCATCAGTACAACACTTGTCAGTGTTCATCGGGCAATTCCATACTTAGCACTTTTTACCTCATCGGGTATCCTCTCTTCTATGTGTTGGTTAGCTACATAATCTGTTCATCGGGTAGCTATATCGATGGTCTCTGCCAATGTTTTTCACTAAGTGTACTAATGGAAAAACTTAATGTCATCAATCTCCCCCTTTGACATTAGTATCAAAAACATGATATGTGCAACATACTAAATGTATTAGTATGTACACCTGTGTATCCTACTTCCTTAGTCATTTGAATGACTCCCCCTATGTATATGTCGGTAAGTGTAAGTATATATACATTTCCTTATGTACTTTTCTTCCCCCTTTTTTTTTATATATTGTACATAACTATCTTTTCATATATGTTCCTTCTGTACACACAATATACATAAATTTCTCTTCCTCCTTTTTTGATAATAAAGGCAAAGGTACTTACATCTTGTCAAAAAGGTGGGAATGTGAGGACTTGATCTCCTCCATCATCTTTTCCCATTTATCCTTTAGCATTTCTAGAGCCATGTGCTCAAGTGATATCCTTACATGTATATCATAGATGTTGTCTACTACAGACATCTCTGGGGTTGCAATTAAGTTTCTTGCTTCAGAAATATGTTGTTGTAGAATAGTAAGATTAGGCAAGATGTGTGCTTGTAGTTCGGTAATCTCACCTCTTAATTGTGTTTCATCATCCCATATTTCTTGCCTTATCCTGTTAGCCTCAATGACCTTGTCATGATGCGCCATGATACTGTCTGTATTTGAGGTTAGGCTTTGTGCACTAGTTGTGACATTAGAATCTATTTCTACTAACTTGTCACTATTTTCTTTTGTAAACTTTTCAAGTGTGCACATCTTTTGAACTAAGGTAATTGCCTCACCAATCATTGGCTCTAATTTATCAGTTAGTTTAGAGAGATTTACCTTGTTCACTACCACTTCTTGGTTTATCTTGTCAATTAACTTGTATTGATACTTTTTCTCTTCTTGTTCTTCCATTGCTTGTTCTGCATCTACATACTGGTTTGTGATGGCAATGGTAAGAAAAACTATTTGCTCCTTAACTATATCATTTTGTTCAAGTTTTACCTCAGGAACAAGTTGTTGTAGAATGTCTCTTGCCTTGTCAAGTGCCATTGCTTCCCTGTGTTCCTGTATCATTTTCTTCTGAATGGCTTTCCTTTGACATAGAACTCCAAACTCTCAAAGTTTATCTGTATCCAACGTAGTAATATCCCAGTTTGGGACTTCTATTACTTCATCCATTGTGACAACCAAAATATCCTTTTTGACTATCTTCTTCTTCTTCTTCTTCTTCTTCTTCTTCTTTTGCTGAGAGATTGGTTGATGTACTACTAGTTGTAGATTCTAAGAGTATGTAGGTGATTATCGAGTAGATGAAGCTTCTTTCTATTTCTTTTCTGAATCCACTGGCCAGTTTTGTTAAGACGTCTCCTCATTGACCTTGGGTGATTCTTTAGTTTTATCAACTTTTATGCTCTTATCCATTTTAGATTCTTCAACTTTGTCTTATTGCTCATTCTTGGTCAAATTCTCAGTATCATCATTAGTTTTATCCTTTTCAGTATCTGTTGCTTTGTCTTCCTTATTTGTTTCTTCTTCTTTCTCTTTGTCAGCAGATTTGGTTTCCTATTCATCAATTATATATGTCATCTTTGTGTTAGCATCTTTTTGTGTGTCTGATGCTTCCTTATTTTCATCATTACCCCTATCCATGGGTATGTTCTCATCATTTGTAGATGCTTTCTCCTGACTTGAACTTATATGAATAGCATCAATCAATATATCAATGTTTGTATTTATCTTTGCATTGTCAGTAGAGATGCCCTGTTCCTCGATTTTTCTTTTGTCAACTGTGACATCTTCATCTATTTTCAAATATTATGTAGGGTCTTTTCCAGTTATGTCATTTATGACATTGTCCAACCATGATTCATCATGTATGTCATCAGTGATGTTACCTTTTATTGTTAACTCTTCTTTGGTAACTTCTTCATCCTCAAAACTGATGTGAATTGGACTTGCTGGTATTTGATTTTCCTTAGTTGTGTCAGGACATGTTTCATCTACAATATCAACCTGTTTCTGGCCGGTTATTTGAACTTCTTCACTATCTAACTCAACTGGTGAGTTATCTCCCTGAGTGACATTTTATTTTTCATAACTACTCTCCTTAGCAGCATTGAGTATCTTGCTCCATTTATCATGAGTTTCTTGTTCCAGCTCTATAAGCTTCCCTTCAAGAAACTTGTAAGATCTCATTTTGGGTGAGAACACTTTCTCATATTTCTCCATGATTTCTTTTATTTATGCCTTTGTTGATTCTGAAGGTATAAGAGTAACAAGTACTCTTTCTCTTATCTGTTTCTCCTCATGAAGTACAAATGTGTACCTAGTGGATAATCTAATTAACAACTCTAGTGGTACATCACATGTAGTGAATTGAAGTGGGACATAATAGTGTCTACACAATTTAGCTATATTTTCATATTTAATTGTATTCTGTTCTACAGAATCCCATTTCAACCATTTCTTAATCTTAGGATGTGAAATAGATGAGGCTTCTGAAATGAACTTACATATTTCATCAATTTTTTCAGGAGTCAATGTTTCCTTTTCTATTTCCTTTGCTTATTCAATTTCAGTGTTAGGCTCATCCATAGTTGAGTCCTCTATATCCTCCTTTGTCTCAACAAATTTCTTCCTTTTGGTAGGTTTCCCAACTCGTTGTTTTCCCTTTGATGTGGTCGGTTTCCTCTTATACACCTTTCCTCTTATCATGGGAGAAGGAGTTGCATCCTTTATTGTCTGACTCCTCATTCTTGACTTCTTAGGTGGAGGAGGAGGTGGTGAATCAGACTATTCTTCCTCTGATTCATTATTTTCTGTTGTATCACCGATGGGCAACTGGTCCCTGGTGATTTTCTCCTTACCCTCTTGTTCCTCTTCACCTTCCTTTTCTTCTTCACATTTAGAAGATACATTTGATTTCTTTTTCATTTTCTTCACCATTCTGCTTGATTGTTTTACATCTTTCTTGATAAAAAAGATTTGTTTTAATAGTTTTTTTGGCCTCTTGATAGGTGCCAAATCTTTGTTGCTTGTTGTCCACTGGTTCATTCAGTAATGCCTTTATGCATTTAGTAGCTTCCTCTATTTGTATTTCATATTATAAGGGTGCCAACCAAGATTTCCTTGCTTCTACTGGTTTGATGTATGTGGAATCAGTATCCACCATGAAACAGATATCATCTTTATGTTGCTCTATCAAACTCTCAGGAATCCTAGTCCTAGCTTGCATATTTTCTTTAAAATTCTTGAAGTACTCATCCATTAAGATATCAAAGTCAGTGCCTAATGACTCAATGTGCTCACATATATGTATGGTGATTGGCCTCTTCACATCCCATACAACTTTACTTATTGAAGGAAATTCTTCTTGAAAGTAGAAGAATATGTACATTAGTAAGGATACAAACTTATAGGTGTTTGATTTTCAAGATCTGATGGTGTTCATGTTCTCTGCTAGTTGATGCAATAGGATTTCTACTAAATCCATTTCCTTTCCCTATTTAATAATCTTATATGTTGTGCTCATAGCAGTGACTACTATGTTGTTCATTCTACTGGATTGGAAGATTTTATAACCAATAGCACATGCTTCAAACTTCAGCTCTACGTCGGTAATGGTGCTCACCTTGAGACCTCTCTTGTCAGATTTTGTTGTTGTTTGTTCTTCCACATCTTTCAATGATGGGTGCTTGTGTGCCTTTGGCTTGTCAGTTGTGGGTTATCCAGTCACCACATGAATAACATCTTTGGTTATTCTCTTGGGCTCATCAAGCCACATTTTCTGGTTATGCACTTTGCTGAGTACCAACTTAATCCATTCTATTTTGAAAACCATAGGAAAATGTTGGGCATGTGTTAACCCATTCACTTCTAAATGTTTTTGTTCCTCCTTTAGGTTTCCAGCCTCGTCACACAGTGCTATGTAGGTCGTGTCTAGGTCTACATCTCCCAATTCCAAGATCTTGCAATGTATGAAAACCATTACGTCTTCTATCAATAAAACCCTAGGTGAGATTCTGGACAATGCTCCAGAATTGTCGAGTTGAGAAGTTATTTTTGGGTGTAGCTTATACTTAGGCTCTTCACAAGTTTTGTTTCTAATAAGATTCATGTTTTTATTCTTGTCCTCTATTTTCTTCGTAGTCCTTGAAGTAGAAGCCATTTTTCCAAATTTTAAAAACCTTGGCAAGCTAATACAGTGTTGTCGGTGATGGAAGTACTTATTGTTGCTCTATTTGAGTGAATGTGAATGATTTGTGTCGAATTGATTCCTGTTGGGTCACTCTCCAAATTGCTTTGAAATCACTCTGCTATGATTTTCTCTTCTAAAAAATCACTGGTGCAAAATGAGCCTATCTTCCTCGGTTTTATAACCTTTCAGTGCCCTAAGTTTTCATTAATGCCCAACAACTTCATCAGTGTTCAAAAACTGAGTTCATCGGTTTAGGAAATAACAACATCATCAACGTTGGTCACGAGGTATCTAGTAGCTTCAGTGTCTTCACCGATGATCTTTGGTATGAAGGCAATGAAAACATTCTCATCAGCCCAAAGATTCACCAATTCTCATCAATTTACACATTACTTGTGTGATACCTGATGCATTTTGGTAAGTATGTTAATCTTTATAAGTGTGTTCACCGATGCATTTTGGTTGCCTTTAACCAATGATATTGTTTTTCAATAGTTTAACAAATAACAATATATTGCATCTTTTATTCATGCTAATATTACAATATGAACTATGTGTAATGGAACCGATCCATAATATAACTTGTCATAATGCAGAAATCCATACTTACTTGTGCAAATTAGTTGGAAATAGTGATGTCACCATATCCATTTGATGGGGTGTCACCATTTGCATTATTTTTTTTAGCACCTTCATTATTTGTGGCCTTTCTCCACATTTTGTTCTTTATTCTCTTGATGTCATCAATGGTATTTCCATTGGGATATGTTCTTGTGTCTGTCAGTCAGTCTTTGCAATCTTTAATCACATGTTGTACCTTATGACAATGCAAACATGTCATACCTGGATTGGTCCAATCTCTTGACCTTCTGGTCCACTTTCTCATACAGTTGGCAGTAATATGACCATACCTTCCACATGCTATGTAGTTTACCCATGTGTTATAGTCCCAAAAATATGAGGTATCGACTCTAGTCAGTTTGTAGCTATTATCAGTTTCCTTTGGTGTCCAGGCCTTGTTGTTCTTTTTCTAGCACTCCTCATGTGTATTCCCATTCATCTTCCACGTAGGACAATAATTGTCCATGTAGGTTTTCCTTTTTGGATCAGTCACTTTGGATCTGCATTCATGTGCCTTGTGTCCTTTCTTTTGACATTTATAACAATTACCAATGAAAGTAGATGGTGCTTGAGGAATACCTTTCATTTTGCTTCTGCAAATGTTTGAGGTGTGGCCAGATTTTCCACAGTGATTGCATGACATCTTCTTGGATCTTGGGGTTGTGAAAGAATTCCTTTGATTTGGTTGATTAGAAGATTCAACATTCTCATTGTACCCTAATCCTGTGTAGTTGTTTACTCTTCTCTATCCATCAAGAAAATCCTCCATCTTTTTGTTGCTATCTTCAGCTTTCTTGATCAATTCATTGTGTTGATTATGGACTTTGATTTCATGCTTCAATTTTTCATTCTCTTCTCTTAGCTCACCAATAGACTGTATTCTTTCAATGAGTTATGTATTTAGTCTGTTTGCCTCTTGATTCATAAGAATAATCTGATTGGTAATCTCATGGTGATGCTAAGTAAGTCTTTGAATTTTTTATTCTTTCTCTTGCAGCTTCTCTGTTATTTTCCTCCTATCATCAATGGCTAGTGTTCCTTCATTTTCAGATTTTCTTGTATCATTCATGAAATCAATCATTTTCACCATTTGAGTCTCTTGACCAATTTGCGGCATTCTTAATTGCTCGGTCAGATGTTGATTGGCCTCATGTAGACTTGTACTCTTTTCATTTGATTGGTCTGATGCTTTACTTGATGTTGATTCTGCTGAATCAAAGTAATCTTGTATTTTTGATTCTTTGTAGTCCTTCTCATTTAGCCTATTTGCCACAATCTTTCTTTCATCAAGAAGTTTTCTTAAGGTGATTCTTTCCTCTTTATACTGCTCATAGTTTATCTGCATTTGTATTTTCTCATTCTCAATAGTCTTATCCAGCTTATACTTTTCCATTGCTCTGATCTTTTCTCTTAAGTCTTTAAGCTTTTAAAGAAAGAGACTTAGCTCTGGTACCAATTGTTGGAATTACATTGTGAATGTAGTACTAAGAGGGGAGAGGTGAATCAGTACCCCTATAACTTTTCCTGGCTAGCCCAATAACCCTTAGTCATCATTTTGTAAATTCTCTTATCTAACTGTTCATCTTTCTTTATGCATATGAAATCATAACATAAGTTCTTTAATATGTAAACATACAAGAAACATTCATGAAAATAGATAACACATAACACACGATATGGTAACGCAGAAAACTCATGTTAGGAAGTAAAAAATATGGTGGGGATTGTTACCCACAAGACTTCACTATCTACAGATAAGAAGGGGCCAGCAATGAATTACAATTGGTCACTTCTGATGACCTACCCTGTCAGGAGTATTATAGTAGAGACCTGTTAAGATCTACTTTATTTGAAGCTTTAGCAACACTTTTAAGTGTGCACTCTGTTAATAGATTTGTAAAGAATTGTTAAGTCCACCTTCTACAAAAGGATTTTAGATGTGATGCACTTGTTAGAATGTAACTACATAAGTCTTTGATTTGATGATGTATGCAATCTCTAATTGCTGATAACAGATCCAATAAAGATTCCTATGTATGAGTAATCATCTTTTCATGATTGAATAATACCTTTCTCTGCACGTCGGTAGCCTCTTTGTGTTCTTGATAACTAGATATAATCTTTTTCTGAACTTTGCATGAATTATGCCACCTTCTCCTTAGATGCTCTTCATGGCTATCAACAAAAATGAATCCGTAATTTACAATTGATTTGAACATCTATTTATACTAGATTTTAGCTTTATTCTTGATTCACGCTTCACAAGTTAACTCTAGATCCAAGGTTTACAAGTTGACCTTGATCTTTAGTTAGATATGTTTTAGATCCATTAGGATGCTTTAAAACATTTACATTATGCTTTCTTGACCCTCAAGTAATTATTTAAAACAAATTAAAACTCTATAAATAGAATTACAATGCTTTATCTGACGTGTAAAATTTAGATCGACTATTTGCGGGTTTAGTTACTGACTATCGGTTCTGATGCTCGGTATGCTCTATCACTCTATCAGTTTTCTTCATCTTTTGGTCTGTCAGGTATCTGTCCCATTGGTATCACTTTTAGACTATTCTTCAATTTTCTAGTTTTGTCGTGTCACTTCACAGTTCTACTCTGTCAGTTTTGTTCTCAAAACTGTATCATCGGTGATGATCTTTGTGTTATGTCATTGACCCATCAATGATGTCTTGTTTACTTTGTCAGTACAACACTTGTCAGTATTCGTCAGGCAATTCCATAATTAGCACTTTTTACCTCGTCGGGTATCCTCTCTTCTGTGTGTCGATTAGCTACATACTCTGTTTGTTGGGTAGTTATACCAATGGTCTTTGTCAATGTTTTTCACTAAGTGTACTAATGGAAAAACTTAATGTCATCAGTTTCTAAAGAGGCATTAAAATGGGAGTCGGTTTCTAAATAGGTATTAAAATAAGGAATGACTTCCAAATTCACAAATCATTTAAGCTTCACCTCTTTTATACCCTTGGATTCAACTACCCTGGTTCATAGGCTAGAGAGATGTCAAGTCCTTGGGTCGCTCTATCTAAAATTCTTTAAGAGCATTGGGAATCTCATGAAAGATTTCTCATGGGAATCTTGCATCCCAAATTTTCTTGCATTTCACCTATGATTTGTGTGTTATTGGCTCAACTCTAATGTTTATTTATCCCGGTAGTAGAATTCGTGTCCCAAACTGAATCAATTGATGCGTACTTGAGGGGTTTTGGAGAGAACAAAAGGAAACTATTTTTCTGATCATCAAATGGATCAGTGCCTTCTCGTGGGCTACAGATTCAAACAAATAGCCAACATAGAAATTTTTTTATGTTCCCTATCAAACATAGTACCATTTTCACTATGCGGGTAAGAAGCATGGAGGATCAGTTACAATGTTATGTAGATATATCTTGTCTCTGTTGGTCTAGGTGTCATACAATTTTAAAGTGTAATGATTGTTTTTTGTCTTGTTCAGCCTGAAGCTTGTTGGCTCCCTTTTTTTATAAAAGGGGATTTCATGGATTTTTAAGAAGGATTCATGTTTGAGGAATCAGGCATCATGTCCTAGCTTAGAGAGAATAATACGGTAAGATTCTAGAAATAATTTGAAATGAAATCAATTTTATTTTCTGTAAGCATTTTCATGGAGTTGCAAAGTAGTATTATATAATAACATAGCAGAGATTCATTTGATATACAATGGTGGTTCAGATATCTCCTTTGTACAATTTTGTCAACGTTTTAAATGAAATGAATCAAGGGTTTATCTCATTTAGTGCATTGTTGGGATGTATGTAACTTTTATTCCATGTCATGATCTAAATGATAATTTAAATCCTAGATTAATAGTGTAGATCTGAAAAGTCATACATGGATCGTGATAAATAGTCTGAGATGGTGTTATTGTTGAAGAGACATTGCACAGAAGTACTCCTAGATATATGCTATAAATGAAACCATATTGTATAATATTACTAATGACTCTGATAACTTAATAGATTAGACACTGGTCTCGGCTTTGAGAATCATGCAAGTATAAGGTTATTCATGTTTTTTTGCTACCTACTGCAACAAAATCATTTAAATCAAGAATATCTTTACTTTTGTTGTTGGTTAGTAATTTAGTACATCCCATGCTCCAAAAGGATAAGATTCGATAAATGATTAGCCATTATCTAGTATATCTTGGTTATGTTGGATTTTATATGAGTTCTCTGCTTGCAATAATGGTTATCACAATTTTAATTTGTATTCATAAACATTACAGGGTATCCCCCTAGCTTTAGAAGAACCTAAAGTGTAGAGGAATAGGTTAGTATCCATGTTAGTTGGTCCAGTTCTCTTATATTTCTCTGAACATTGGATTTGGCTACTCTGTAGGATGTATCCAAGGGTGTACTGGTGGCTATCAACAGTATAGTTCCTTTTCAGGAACCAAAGGAAAAGACGCCAAAGAATTTACATAAATAAATCAAAGCAGGTAATAGCTACTAAACTCAGTGATAGGAACATAAAATAATAAAGTACCATTGATAAACCAACTTCACTAATCTTGGCGATGAAACCAAATTCAAAAAACAACACCATGCAATAAAAAGGAATATTACCAGCATGGACCCATGCTTACCACCCAATAAAGATTAAAACAAGGCTCTATACTGATATTAATCATTGGGTCCTCTGTAAAATTACCTTAGCTTTGTCTTAAGGAAGTTATTTTATGAGATTAAAAATAACTCCAAAAAAAAATCCAAACTTGCACATGATTAAATATCCCCTTTTGCACATGTTTAAATGTTAAATCTCCCAAGCCCATTAGATTGAATCAATGTGTTAAAAATATACTACCACTAGTCCACCAAGATGAGGGACAAAGTTGTAATAGAGGATGATATGAGAAAGAAAATATCGATAAAAAATGAAATATTCCTGTATGACATATCCAATTTCAAGGAAAAGATCAAGGCGCCAGTTCCTCCAAATGAATAGAAGGATATGAAAGAGAAAATCAGCCAAAATATATGAGATAAAACTATAGACACTACCATCAAGTTCATGTAATCCAGAAGCAATAGGTATCCCAAAACCTATTATGATGAATCAGACAAATAAAATAATATTAAACCCAATCCATCATAATTAATATGAGGAGTAAATTTGTCTCAAGCAAATAAATCCAAATTGAATGAGCATCATCCAATATGTAGCCCACCAACATCAAGTAAAATAGTGTAAGAAAATGATGATTGCAAGGTCAGATAATTAAAACTTATAACAAGTGAGATAGTACAATATAATCCACCTCCTATAGGTGGGCATTATCATTAATAGGTTTTTTTTTCAAGAAATCAGCCACGGTATTTTCTTTTCTATGACAATGTCTTACCTCATAATCTAATAGAGACTGTAAATGAGACAAAGTAGTATGAAGCATGTATTGCAATTGCCAACATGAAGAATTTTTATTAGTAAGATTGTTACAAATAACCATGGAATCTCCTTGAATTATAAAATAAATAATATTTAAGGATTGAGAAAGGGATAGACCAAACATAAGAGCCTCCATTTCAACAATATTATATTATACAAGAGGCAACTTCTTAGAAGAAGATTTTATGATCTTAACAGTATAATTTCTAATTATAGCACTAGATCTAGATAACACATGGTTACCTCTTGCAGCTCCATCAAAATTAAGCTTCAAAAATTCAAAGGAGGGGGAGACCACTCAACCAAAGATCTAGATGTCAAAGATGCTTTATTGGTCTAAGATCCATGAGGTGGATGAGACCACAAAAGAGACCAATTTAATTGTAAAAGACTATCCCATTTAGATAAGGATTTTGAAGAGTGAATATTTTAAATGAAATATGAAAACATAACTTCTGAAATAGATCTTTCAATTTTAGTTAATACCTCAAATAATAATGTGTGTTTCTGAATATTCTCTGATTGCATTCAAGAAAAATGTTCCATACAACAATAGAGGGAGAGATGAACCAAAGGGGAATAAAGATAGATGGAGTGTACAATAAAGGCCAAATTCAAAAATGATCAAATAGATCAGGACCCACGACTACGTTCCATCCAATTTCCCAAACAACCAATACCAATAATCCAAAACAAATGGTCAATGAAAAAATAAGTGATTTGTTGATTCCATAAAGTAACCACAAACAGTGCCATGAAATATGGGCGTAATCCCAAATCTATCCAATCTTTCCCTAGTGAGGACTCTATATTCAATAGTAGGTCAAACAAAATTCCTAGCTTTACCAAGATAACAAATCCCCCATAGTACTCATGATGACGAGGAATTTGAAAGGTCCATTACAAAATTGGATTCATAAGCTACCTTAACTGAATACTGACTAGAGGGTGAACCTAACTAGATGAGCTCATCTTCTTGTGAGGAGCATATAATAACATGACAACTGAGTTCCCTTTTGAGTTCAGTTGTGAACCTTGTTGAATCATAAAAGGAGGAATATTCTCTCCAAGTAACTATTCTATCAGAAAGGATAATATAATCACTTACCTTGTACCCCCAAGCATTTTTAAACATAGTATCCAAAGGAGACTAGACCTTGATTTGGTAAAGTGTCTTATGCCTTTTCTAGGAGTCCTCCTAAAAGCGGGCTTTATCACTATTATGCACGAGTCAAGACAAGGAGGGGAGTAGAAAGTATCAACAAGAACACAAGAATTTCCAAATGGAAGACCCTTTTGGTATGCATGATGTAGTAAATATCCTTTCTTGAATAGGTGAATCAAGATACTTAGGTCTCATAAGTATGGCCCAATTAGAATTTGGTTTTCTATACAATTTTAAGAGAATCTTAGCACCAAGATCTTTATTCTATAAGGTCAAGTCTCTTATGTTGGTAAGTTGACTTCCTGAGGATGCATGACTCATTTTGTGTCGTCATCATGGCAAAAAAGTCATGTTTAGTTTCTATCATGAAAGACAAAATGACAAAGTATGGAAAACAGGGCAGACAGAGATACTCAGTGATCAACGCATCAGCGCACGTGCAAGAGATCAAGTCATCGTATGCGCATTTAGATGTATGTTTTATGACATGTGTACATGCTACATCTAGACATGCATAGTATAGAACAAAGTACAGAAAAGTTCCAGGAAGATCAATAGACCAGCAGTCCAGAAGACAGAGCATGGAAGCCGACTAGTGTTTTGATCAGTGTGAATTATTTTGTAATGTAACAGCTAAGTGCCTTTGGTTCTATGTTTGTAATGATGTAATTAACATTGTAGTAAACATGCTTGAGCCGACTTGTTTGGAAGCATTGTATATTTTTTTTTAGGGCCGACTAGAGTTTTGTTTTGGGTCGCACCTATTCGGATATGAACATATAAGTATGTAATGTAAAGTTATGTTACAAGCGTTGATGATGATGTAAGAGGAAGATGCAGAAGAGAAGTATAATGAAGTCAGTATTTGATATAACTCTTTAAGAGAGTAAGAGAATTTGTGCATACATGAAACTAATCAGACAACAGTGTCATCACAACAGTTCATTTTGATATAGTGTATATCATCATTCAGAAGGTTGTAGCCTTAATCCTATTGGGCAGTGAGCCATATACCTTTAACAGGGTTTTGTAAAAGACTCCTAACAGGGTCAGACCTTTAACTAGGTCATTGTACTCATATTGTAAAGACTGCTTCTAACAGGGAAAAGGAACCTTAACAGGTTCATTATACCTAGTACAATATTTGTGGGTACTGATTCCCACTGGGGTTTTCCTCTGATCAAGGTTTCCCCGTAATCATATCATGTGTTATGAGTTCTTATATTAATCTTCATTCAATGTATGTTTGATTTATGTTTAAGTTGCTTAAAAGTAATTAATTAACAAACATTGATAAATTTCACATGATATTCACCATAGAAGGTAAATTTCTATTATATCTGTAATGTAATGTAATTATGTCGCATGATATTTTCCCTATGGATACTAAGTTTACATAGAGATATGTCACTACGTGACATTTCTCATATGGTCCAGTCAATGTGTTTAATACTAAGTTCAGAAGGATACTAATATGATCCATATGGATACAAAGAAATTTCATAATTTGTGATATGAAGGATCACCTAATATGTGATACCCAGTTTTACATATCACCTAACATGTGATATGAGGAATCACTTAACATGTGATACCCAGTTTCACATATCACCAACATGTGATATGAGGAATCACCTAGCATGTGATATGAGGAATCACCTAACATGTGATACCCAGTTTTACATATCACCTAACATGAGATATGAGGAATCACCTAACATGTGATACCCAGTTTTATATATCACCAAACACGTGATATGAGGAATCACCTAACATATGATACCCAGTTTTATATATCACCTAACAGGTGATATGATGAGTCACTTATCATGTGATACCCTATTTTACATATCACCTTAGATCATGATTCCTAATTTTCATATCACCTAAAATCATGATATGAGGAATCACCTTAGATCGTGATACCTAATTTTCATATCACCTTAGATCGTGATATGAGGAATCACCTCAGATCATGATATGAGGAATCACCTCAGATCATGAAACCTAATTTTTATATCACCTCAAATCGTGATAACAGGATATATTAATACAGAACACTACATTCCCTTACATATAACCCTATTATGGTATGTGCATTGACATATCAAAAATGTGTACCATAATGAATCTCTATTGCAAGATCGTCACCTTGTAATATCAAATACAAGTGTTCATATTCTCATAAATGTACACAGGATGAGTGGGCCCATAAAGTCATGGATTCACACACATGACATCCACCTGACTCATCTCAGGGAGTGGATCCACCATGGCTCATCCCAGAGGGTGGAAACACATGATTTCACCTTAGACTTCTCTCTCAAAGAGAAGAATGGAATAACATAAAAAATAATATATCACAGATGTTGAAACTCCTTTTCACCTAAGGCTTCATTCTCAAACATACCAAGTTTCTCTCGAAAGTATACAACCTTCTCTCTAGCAAGAGACTTGGTGAGAATATCAATCATTAGTTTTGTAGTGATAAGATACCTTGAATAGCATAGTTTTGTACTATATCTCTTATATAGTTTGCATCACTCTTTGTGAGCCCCAAGTAATCTAGGAATATCATGATGTAGGAGTTAGCATAAAGGCATTTCAGCCATAGTCCTACCATAGTCCTTTGATTGTAAAAACCATATCCACTCTTGACTCCCTCTTAACCAATATGACCAAATTCCTTGGAGATCAGAATGAATTAGATCCTCTAGATGCTCCCTTTAGATTTTGAGGTCTTTCAACAACCTCCTGACCTCCTCTTCCAAGGTTTCTTTTAGATGAACTATTTGTCTCCCTCTGAATCTAATATCAACCTTCTACGAGCAAGTTGTCTCTTTGTTCTTTAGTATGCACTAGGCTCTTTTCTTGAATGCCCTTTGATCCAACAAATTATCCATCTATCTAGGAATATCATGACCTAGATATCTACATAAAATCCTTCTAGCCAACATATATGGAACTACATCATTTGAATTGCAATCCTTTGGCTTTTTATAGTTTCCTGGTCACTAGGGAAACTATCTCGATATGGCCTGCCCTTCTAAATCAGAATGATTAAGATCCTTGAAAAATAATTTTGGGGGATCCTCTACTAGCTCCCTCTTTTACGGAACCATGCATGGCCCCAATCATGAAAATTTGTTGCTTCAAGAGACTCGCATCATCTGGTACATGATCAAAATTTTAATCACAACATTTTTCATAGGAGTAGTTTTCCATACACAAATGCACTGTCTGATTCCATAGTAACATGAGTGAATGTAATATATTGTGGATTGATCCCTAGGCTTAGAAATACCAAACATTGATGATAAAGTGACTTCCATCTGAAGCTCCTAGTACATGCATCAACCTTTCGACCTTTTCATCCAAGGTTGCCTTAGATGAAATGTTAGACTCCCTCTAAATCTGAATTCTCCCTCTTTGAAGAAATGTCTTTAGTCATCAACTTAGTCACATTACTACAAGCATCAATTTCATTCTCCCTTGAATGCAATGTCTTATGTTTCTTGATCTGTCCTATAAGCATTTCATAGAGATTACAAATAGTTCATAAAACTAAACTATCTCGAAGAGAAATACCAAAGATAGATGCATACAAGATTTTACTAGCCAATATTATAGCATAAACTTCAAACTCAAAAATTCATATGCATTAATAGAACATCTAATACTTATCTTAAGCTTCGAATATTTCCATTTGTAAAGTAAGCCCATATAGGAAATATCGCATATAAATCAATTATCATCAAAATTAACATGAACTTTTTGATCTGGTCGATGCATAAATCCACATCATTATCGTAGTCAAAATATTTCAAAGTTGTGAGTTAGCAACTATCTACTCTCATACCATGTTGAATTTTCTGGTTTGCTCGACTATCTACAGGCAATAACTTTTATTGCCTTGCCAACCGTAGACCATACATTTGTCTCCCCCAGCACTCTCTTTACAATTTATTCATTTATTACTTTTCTACTTATATTTATGTTATCTTACGCAAATGTTTTTGCATTCCCTAGGAAGTCATCCTCTGCAAACCGTTCTAAACTTTTATCAGTTAATAGGGATCTCACCAGTTCTCATCGGTAGCACAAAGAAGGTTGGGGGAACTATTAGCGATGACACATGTTCTGCCGATGAAGAAACATACCACAAAGATGGATGCCCATACCTTGACTTCTCATTTTTATTTTATGTATGCCACGACATATAGGAAACATCTCATGCTCCTAGATTGAAAACTCAGTTCTAAAATAAAATTTTATGCCATGACATACAGTTCCAGGCTTTCATTAGCAGGACAACCAAGATCGACATCCACCTATTAAGGAGAAAAAGCACCTTCAGAAAGACATTTCAATGTCTTTCCATGCGTTTAAGTCTTGCCAATGAGTTGAAATACATATCTCAATTTCTTTGATGACTAATGACTCATTGATAATAGTTTCAAATTTCCTTCAGTAAGACGATTTCAAGTATAACCGATCTGCACGCTTCTTAAGTGGTGGACCCTTTTTTTAATGCTCATTCACACACACATGAACGTCATACTTGTTTTCTGTGATTTTCAAACACATCCTACTCTACTTTCTTCAGGTCTGTTGGAGGCATGTTAAATTTAATATTCGACATATAATATGAATATGAAATATTCGATGAACACCAAAACCGATGAGAACTTCAGATTATGTATATTTCTAGTATTGGTCAAAACATATCATGATTAAATTCCAAATATATTATTTGGATGTGTTCAATATTAATCTTAGTCAGTGTCTTTGATGCAATCCAATGATATTCCCAATCCACTGATATTCAATATTTGGCTCATATCTAATATATTCTAGTTAATACGGGCAAGCATGGTGTTCTCTGTTTCACATTGCAGACAACTTGGATTCATCATGTTTACAGTTTCAATGACCTCTATTCTCACTGAAAAAATGACAATCTCAATCTTTGTGTAGTAAGGCTTCCGAAAGACTTTCAGAATTACCCCTGTTAAATGCATATCTTTTATTGCTCAATTATTTATATCACATTGGCGGTTATGTCAATGACTGGAACCCATCTTATGTGCCACTGAAGAATGTATGGATGACTCGATTAAGTATGGAAATGCACTATGTACGTCGAGCGATAATGTCTGCAAATAATAGTGGCTTTTGACTCCACATAGGTCTCTCAAGTCTATTTCCTGTCTGCTGAGACGGCATGCTAATATTCCCAAATACTGTTATTCCTTGTCTAGAGAAATATAATTTATCTTCGATATGTAAATATAGAGCTTAAAATAATAGTCTTCTCACGGCAAAGGATATCGACAACTCAAAAAAAAAATTGCGAGAGATATTAATTTGAAAAAATATTTGTCCCAGGATAATAAAAAATATTTGTCCGACGATATTTGTCTAAATCTTTGTAAGCTTTCATTCAACATCTGCAGGTTCTCCAAATTTGTATCCTGGCATGCATCATACACTTAATCAGGACCACGTGAATTTTATCAATACCTGATCAACTAGTGTTCAGGCCCTCGAATACCAGATTCCCAGATGTTTGAATCTATTCTGATACCATGTTATGATTTTAAGATCGCTGCAAATGTAATAGCACTGCGTAGATTGTATGTTGTATGTGTTTTTCAAATGCAACAATCTCTCTTTCATTTATATAGAGAAAGATGCTAGGAGAGACATGTCCCTTCATAGGACATGTCTATTCATTATAATATTATAATGTTTCATTAATCAATCATGTATTAGAATATTATAAGTATTAATTAATGAAACATACGACTGAAGCTACAGAAATTAACACTTAGAATACATATAATACAATTAATGAATAATACTTGGATATTATAATTTCTGTAGCTTCAGTCGTATGATCATTTAGAATATATACATATAACACGACTGAAGCTACAGAAATTTATAATATCTAAGTATTATATGTATTCTAAATGATCATACGACTGAAGTTACAGAAATTAACACTCCCTCTTAGCTAGGGAGGATGATCAAACAGAATGTGTAGTGGTCTCCCTTGTCAACACATATGACCCTCACTATAGCTACACAAAACATCAACATGAACCTACCCCTTTTAGATGAGATATCATGCAAATTATTATCAGATATAAAATGACTGAAATTTAACATAACCTAAAATGAGGAGTTCCCTTTAGAGTGCTAATAGAGGGTTTTTTCTTCCCCTTCATACCCTGATTCAAGGAAATAGGCAAAGTTGTTTGAATACAAGCATCAGTTTTAGTTCTTATCTTAGATTCAATAAAAAGACACCCCTTTCATTTGCCAAAAGATCTAGGTGAAGTTTTGATGGAAGGAGATTGAAAAATAGATCTAAGGGGCTTTGCCTTCCCTCCTGAGTTATCAAGAGATGGAGAACTGAAGAGATGGAGAAAAATGAACAGGAACCTAATGTCGAAGGGTTAGCCAATACCTGTATCTCCCCCTTGCACTGTAGCCAAGACAAAGAAGCATCAAATATTTCAATCATTGAATCTCTAATTTCATCATTGACAACCACATTAGCCTTGCTGACAATATCTTGAACTTGCGAGACAAGGTGCTCATAAGGTTTGATAAGAAGAGGATTATCGATTGGTTCAAGCCCACCCCGTGTGGGCACAAAATCTGAAGGAGGGGGTGGGATACCAAATCTGAAGGAAGGACTATGACGCGGGGAAGAAAGAGATGTACCAAGGAAAAGAAATGGTGAATGTGTTAAGGAAGCATTGGGGGCAGGCTAAGCAGAAGAAGGCGATGAAGAAGCATGAGGATCAGGAGTAAATGGTAAAATAGGTACAACTAACGACTCGTGAGAGGAAGGCTGAGGACCTGTGGGAGAAGTAAAAAACCTAAGTTGAGCTTTGGGAATTTTGACAAATACATAAGTATCAATCTTGATTTGAGCCTTAATCGAAAATTCAACATCCTTAACAATTGACTGCCTCCACCAACCAAATGGTGACTCGATTTTTCATGTTTTTGGCAGAAGATTGTTCTTTTTAATCATAACACAAATCTTAACTGTGAGGATGTTATCAACCAAAGCCCTATCAAGTCAAACAAAAGAACCAAATGTGTTACCAATCTGCTTGAGAATCCAAAAATCATTAAATTCGTATGGCAGATTAGGTAAAGAAAACCAGATAGGAGAAACATCATTACAGATATAATCTGGTTGAAAAAAAGGTTTCCGTGGGGAGGCCAAAATCACATTCTTATCTACATTAAAAAAGGGTATAGCCAGAGCTTGATTTTTAGCCTCAACATCACCAAAAAAACAATCACAAATGTATCAACAAAAAGAACTTAAAATAAAGAATCCCATACCAGAGTGCTCGTACTTGTTTTTGGAGTTTTGAGAGAAGTATAGATTACACCCAAACTTCAATGATAATACCTCTATCTTGTAAATCCTTCTCACGCCAAAGATCTGGCGCCTCATCAGAGATTCACACAGATGGAATGGGATGCCAAACCATACGCTGAGTAGGATCCTTGTGATTTCCCTCCAATGATTACACGAAACCAACATCACGATGAGGAGCAGACAAACCCGTATCATTCTTCAAATTATTAGAGTTGAAACCCCACCAATATTATTGATTACCTGATTAGAAAGATCCTTTTTGGGTAGGGTCACCATCAAAATATTTATATCCGTGTTGCCAACATGATTATCCATAACATTATGAGCCACAAAAGTAGCGTCCGTACCATGATGTTCACCCGAGGAGCACCCAAGACAACAGAGGAGAGGGATTTAAAAACCCTAGCTTTGGACGGTGTTCCTTCTACGGCCGTGATGTCGTAGATGGCTTAAGATATTTCTACCTACCCCTCCTGTTGACCCTAGTCACTCTGGGATGGAACCAAGTGGCCATGGGAATTCGTAGGGTTACCACCATGCGAAGCTGAAGTGAGTAGATGGTCGACAGGCCATGTCAACACACTTCCCTGCCCGAAACACCCAGTGTGGTCCGTGACCACCATCTATAAACCTAGAACACTTAGAAATACTAGGCAAGAAATGATCATCAAGGGCGATATCACCCCACTTCACTCGCTAACTCAGATCCATCTTTGCATTTATTTTATTTTGCATATTATGTAGCCATACCATGATCGTCTTTGTGGGTATATTCTACAAACCCTTCATGTGTCGTGTTGATGCTTCACATTTTACATGTGTCTCTATGTATGAAGAGAATGATATTTTTTCATAGCTCTTCTATAAAAATAAAATTTACCACAAACCTTAACTAGAGAATTAATGAAGATGAACTAGAGGCTTTAGTAATAAATGATTAGTATTTAGGAAGCTAGATGGTGGTTGAATTGGTGGTGGTGGGAATTTGAGGGCATTAGGGTGCTTGAATGATTGTTGTAAGGGAAGAAGCATTTGTTGTGGTGCATACAATGTCTCATTTTTTTTCATTTAATAAAATAACATTATTTTAGTTGGCTCCAATAATTTTTCTTTAAAAGGAGTAGTTTAATATAATATTACAAATATTTAAATGTGTTTTGATACATTGAATCATAAAAAAGTATTTTTGAATACTTTAACTAAAAAGTACATTGTTAAATGTTTGGGGTCAAGAATAAAAAGTGTCGCTTAATACAAGGGCCCTAATTTTTAGTAAGGTATCTTCGCTTCTCATTTGATCATCATTCAAGATAATATTTTACATCAAATTTATAAACTTAGATAATTTTTTGATCTAGAACATAAAAGGATGAAATCCCTCTTCAATTTTATATTTGTTATCAAGAATTGAAACTCTTTCTTTCAATATTTTGTGATTTCAAATAAGAATCAAAAGTTATCTAATTTATAAAGGAATCAAATTAATTTGCGATTTTCTAGAATGTATTCGCATGAAATTTTTTTAAATTTTTTGTCTTACCATATTTGAGAATTTATACACTATTTTTTAGGATTTGAGAGACTTCTAGTGCATCTAAAGAGTGCTAAATTAGGGTTGTAATACACAATTTCACCTCTTATGTTTGGTACCATACTTGGAAAACATAAATTTTAAGGGTTGTTCTTCAATGAACTTATTCATATTATTATTAGAAAGATTAATTAATATTAACATTGATAAATTCATAATTTCAACATGTGCTATGAGCCTCAAAGGGTTGCTAGGATTCAGATAAACTAGAGAGAATACATGTGCTAATGGTTGTACTAGGTATAATTTGGATTCCCCGAGTGTAGGAAAATATGATGATTATGACATTGGGGATGTAGAATCATTTGATAATGCTGAGAATATAGGTGCATATTATTTTCCTTCCTCTAGGTTAGATTTTGCCTCTAGTAAGGAATGAAGTCCCCCATTGCCTTCCTTGGTAAATCCTAAGTATTCTCAATTCACTTCCCACTTGTCTATAAAAAAATTTGAAGGGGAAACTTTAAGGTGTCTTCGTAAGACACTTATATTAAAGAAATGAGAGGTGACTAGAATAAAAAAATACATGGATCTTTTTAGTTCACATCTTAAATGTAAAAGTATCTCCCATGTTTCTCATTTGTTAGACCCTATTTTATATTTCCTTTCTATTTATACGACAAAATATACTCTGGAGGAGGGTATCTCTACTATGGATTTTTCTTTAGTTAGGAATATTATTGGGCCACATAAAAATGTTGAGTAGGTTAATGCCTCAGTACAAAAGAAATAGGAAAATAAAGGTGAGGTGGATATCATTACTATAGCGAAGGGTTTCTTCTTATTCTAATTTATGCGCAAAGAGGATTTATTATCTATTATCTCATATGGATTCATTATTTTGGGTTCATTTGTGATAGACCTTAAGATATGTGTTAATATCAATCAATTTAAAATCAGCAATTTTCCAAAATCCATTAGACTCTTCTTTGGAGGTGAGTCCCATAAGATTAATAAAGTTAATGGATGTTTAAATAGAGGAGTCAATATTCACTTGACCTATCTATTCAACTAGAATTAGTATCAGAAGATGTGACCTACTTGATTAATCATGCTCTTATTTGTAAATTTATTAATTAGGACCCCCTAAGTCTATTTTGGATATATGGTCACATAGAGTTTGCAACTCGGAAGGGGATATGGTTATTGGGTTAGTTGTCAACAATTGTTTCATTTTAGTATTTAAATGCATGGTAGATAGAAACAAAGCCTTTAAAAAGGTCCTTATTTATTCAATTAGGTTGATCTCTTCATTAATCCTTGGCATGTAGGATTTAATTATACTAAGGAGTTTCCCTTGAAATTTCTTATGTGGGTTGGTCTTCCTAGTCTCCCACTTGAATTCGAGAGGTAATATATCCTTTATTAAATTTATCTTTCTCTTAGAAAACTTGTTTCTAGATTGTGTTCCTGGATCACATTGATTGAGGTGATCGCAATTTGTGAGTTCATGTTTTTCATGTTCTTGGTTGACATGGTGGTGTAACATATTTTTGATGGTCATGGCCTGATTTATGGATGATTACTGTGTTTGAGGATCAATATTTGAGATTGTGCTATGTCTTAGCCGATATTCATTGGTCCACATTAATATTGTATAGTGTATGATTGTATTTTTTTAATTGATGTGGTCTGAGTTTAGCTGACTTGGATTATTCTTTCAAGGCCAATGCATTATATAAATGTAATTATATCACTTTGCCGATAGTGTGAGTGAGTATGTGAAGGTGTGTACATGTGGATGAGAAGAGGTATGATTGGAATCTCCAATTGAGGCAGAGACTTAATTATCATATGTACTTCATAGGAATTGTTGGAATAACTATGGAAAGTTAGGACTGAGAGAGGAGGGGTGAATTAGTATGACTAAAAAATTTCTCACCATATTTGCTGATTAAACCATATAATGTTGCTTATTGATTACTGAGTTCATAACTTTGAAATGAAATTAATATAATGCTTATAAAATTATACCATCAAAACATTAAACAAAAGAACTCATAACACCATGATTTTGGTAACACAGGAATCATTGGTTAGAGGATAAAATTATGGTGGGGATGACACCCATTACCTTCACTAACTGTCGTATAAAGGGTGCTCGATTAGAAATACAAAGTTTAGCTAATTTTGATAGCTTACCCAGTTAAGAGTATATATAAGACTTGTTAGGTTTACCTGATCAAAGGATTTTAAAAAAATTTAGACTTAGAGATGTACCATGTTAAAGGATTTATGAAATATAAGATCGGTTAAGATCTACCCTGTTACCCTATTTTTTTACATAAGGGATGATAATCATAAACAGTAGAAAATTGCATAAAGGTACACCTTTTAGACACCATTGTTCAGCTAATGAAGATGAAATACATTTCTATTACTTTCATATTATCAGGTTACATTGTACTCTAAGTATTGATCAGATTCAAATTTTCAAATTTATAATTGGTCATTACATTGTGCATTCAAACTGAATGTAGTAAACAAATCTTCCTTCCATATTACATCTTTCATGTCAAAAAATTAGGGGAAATTGCAGAAAAGAAAGTAAGATAGAAGCATGATAAGGTTTAGGGGTCCATGCATTGCCTTTAATCGATCTTCTTCATTTTGGAGCTGATTGTCTACATTATTTGAGTCTTCATGTCCTTTGCATTGTCCCAGTTTACCCTACATCCTAGGTATCATTTTGGTCCAATGTCCTACATCATGGAGAAAAAGTGTTAGATCCAAATTGGATCGAAGCAATGCATAAAAACCTAAAAGTATCATACAACAATCATACTTCCAGAACTACACAGTTACAAATAACATTAATCAAATGGAGAGAGTACAATAATGTTGTTGGAAGATGAATATGCAATGAAAGGATGCTTGAAATTGAAATGGAAGATGTGTGTACAAAAAAGAGAGATCAATTGCAAATACTATTGTTATAAAGTGCGTGAGTCCAAAACATAGTATTGCAAAGAAGGAGATGAATTGCTACTTTCAATGATAAGGTAACATTGTATTTCATTATTGCACAATGAAGGTTATTTGTAATGTTGTTTGAACAAAATTACTACTGTTATGCATAAACAAAACAAATAATGTTCTAACTGAAAGTATCATTAGTTATTGTCAAATAAATCCTGCACATAAAAATGGATGCTGGTGTTTATCAACATGATAAGTTATGCATGTACAAAGCATAGGTGTGCATCAATGCAATCAATTGAGTATGCATATATGGATCAAAATAAATTGCAGTGCATATTTAAAAGAAGAGGGATAATAGTAACAGTGTTATGAAGTGTTAAACACATGCATACACAAGAGTTAAATTGCATTGTCATCAAAATAGAAAATACATATACATAGTTCACACACTCTTGGCATTAGATAAGTACTTCATCTAAATGTTGTTTTGTATACTAGTATTCTTTGAATGAGAAAAGAAAAAAATCAGTGACATTGTTATTGTTCAAGAATGGAAATCAAATGGTGCTATTATTATAGATGTTCATTAATGACAATGTCTATTTAAAGAGAAATCAAGTAACGATGCTATTGTCAAATGATGTTGTTATTCATGTTCAAATGAAATCCTAATCAATAATGGAAGGTAGTAATAGTGTTATGATGCATGTTAAAAATACAGTGCCTGGTTAAAAAATGAAAAGTGAATAACAATGTCACTTAGTTATTATCAAGTAGCTATTCAGGAATGTAAAACAAATAGCAGTATTGTTTTGCATGTTCACATGACATTTTTATACATATTCATCCAAATAAAAATGTCATTGTTGATGTTTTTATTCATGATCAGTTAACTATGTTATACTAAAAAATGAAGATGCATGTATATAACAGTGTTGTTTTATTGAAACAGTGAGCCCTTTATTTTGTAGTGATTCTCATTGGAGTCATGAGCATGTTCTCGAACACCATGAGTAATTCTTTCATAGAGAGGTGGTAACTATTAATGAATTTAATGCTTGTCATTGATTTGCAAGAGTAAGATCATATAATGTAAAAAATGTTAGACATGATACATAATGATAGGGCATGGTCTCAACAAAGATGCATACATCCAGTGGGATTGATTCCAACATAGTAATCACTATCAAGTTGGACAAAGAGGGCAACGTATAACAAAGATGCAGACATCCAGTGGTAACATTCAAACATATAGTGGTCACATTATGCATAAAGAAAAGCATGGTTCTAATAGAGAGTGACATGTTCTCATCATAGAGTGGATCCGACAAGCCCTTCATTGATAAACAGTGGTAGATATGTTCATTTCTAACTGAAGATATCAACATTAATGATCTCACACATTCAAATCACAACAAAAGATTATGTGGGTGTCGTAAAGAGTGAGTCAAAAATGAGAAAATGGTCACTATAATAACAGCAGAGAAAAGGAATGATAAAACCTAGCAATCATCACAATGATCATAGATACCCAGATCATAAAAAATATATGAGATCATTGCAATGAACACCATTAAAGCAAAAGATTATTGAAAGCCACGACTGGAGATATCTTTCAAAGCTATCTAATACAACAACATGTTTATATGAAGACAGAGTGTAAATACAATACCAAGTAAAAGTAGAGAGTAACTTATATGTGAGTTACATGCACAAAAGTGAAAGTGGAGCCTTAGTTCAATGAAGATGTACATGAATAGTGCCATCTATTATGGCATACGAACACCCATTAAAGCTAGAGCCCATGGTGAAGATAGCCCGAGCTCTGTGAACTCAAGTGCCATAAACATGCAAGGAGATTGAGCTCTTGTTCACAACAACAACAATAATGAACTCCACCACGAAGAGCCTGAGCTTTTTAAAACTTCATTCCATTACCCATCTCTAGTTCAAGCCTGAGCTTCATGTGCAAGAAATGAATGCGCACTCATAGATGCGGAAAGGGATGGAGTAAAGATGTAAAGAGGAGGCTATTTTTTAGCCCAAAAATCACAAAGAAAAGCCAAAAGATCAATAACACAACTCTCACATCACAATGTTGACTTCTAGATCGATAATTCAAGCATAGAAACACCACAAACATAGCATGTCAGCGCCATAATTTTAGGGTTTCAAAACCCTACCATCTTCCTCAAATGTAGAATGCCAAAAGAAATGCAAAAAAATAATGCCTATGCCAAGTTTCAAGAAACTTTGAAGTCAGTTGACAAAAGGAGTTAATGCTTTGCAGACTGCAGTGCACGACACCCACCTTCAACTTCCATGATAACACACTCCGTGCCACAAAAGATGGATATTTTTCATAGAATTCGGTCATCTTGACCTTAGTTATGGTGTCGGTGTTTAGGCATGGTTGGGGTTACAAGTGATGGGTTAGGGTTTTCACATGTTGTGGTGGTTAGGTTCTACGGGTATTATTAGATTTTGATATAGTTTATATATGTTGGCAATGCTTTTTGTAAAAGATGTAATTAAAAAAATGCCAACATTAGGGGCTAGATTTAGGGCATATATTATGCCTTAAAATTAGGGTTTTGCTAATTTTGAGGGGCTTAGGTCTTATAATTTAGCCATGAGGGAGTATAAATCTAAGCTTCTTTCTCATTTTTAGGGGTTCAAAATTTAAGGAGAAGGTGGCTTAGTGAGGATATTTGTTCCTTTGTGCCTTTTTCATGCATTTTGTAGCCATCAATTCATGTTTTATGTAGATTTTGTTCAAGTGAATGCACATATTCCTTGGCATATTTTTGTACATTTTCATGTAACCATTTGTAGATTTTGAAGAGAATAAAGAAAGTGCCCATTATTTCACATATTTTCTAAGTTCTATTATCAATCCTTTTCAACATTCGTTCATTTAAGTGTAATGTGTTTTGAAGCATAGATTAGATAATTGATTCAATTCCTATTCTATGTTGTCAAGTATAACCTTTTGTAGAATCTATACGATTCTTGGCAGATTATCACTGTTTGTGGTTCAAACCCTATTAGTGAGTTTTAGGTCAACCTATACATTGCATAGTGAATGTTGTTGCAGATCTTAGTAGTGTGTGTCTTGTGGATGCTAGTTTGAAATTCAGATAAGTTTGAATCTAATTTTGGTGTATTACCTTTTAGTTTATTTGTCCATTTTTATTTATCTTTTCCCTTTTCCCAAAGCATAAAGTAGTCCTAGGTGATAATCCAAATCCAATAGGAAATGACCTAGATTCTGGAGATTCCTTCTTAATCAGAGTCCACCCACAACTCACTAAGGTTTCCATTGTTACCATGAGATATTGGTATTCCCTAATTCCTGAGTTAGGGTGATATTTCAAGGCCTTAACATTTTTTGGTACGCCCGGTGGGACAAGAAGGTCATAGTTTTCACAATTCTTGTTTGTTTTTTATATGCAACCAACAGGTTGCAGACCTTTAAGAGGTCATTATTTTGCATATCTAGCGAATCTGAGTTTATATCTACTAGTTTTAGGCAGATTTGGTGCCTAAGATGGATTACTATCCTCCATTTTATGAATTTATTCTTGCATGTTCTTAATATCAATCATATCAATACAACCCTGCTGTAATTTTTGTGCCAGAATTTGAAGGACAACATTCATCTCATGCTTATCACCCTCCAACCCAATAGCAAGTTTCTTGGCAGCATGCCTATCAGTAGCCACAAGGGAGTTTATTCAATGATTCTTATAATTATTCCTATCATGTTACAAACATAAGCCTTGATGATATTCTTACGAACTTTCAAGAACAACTGAGATATGTGAAATGAGAACAAGAATTGAAGATTTTAGAAAGAGGAGCTATCTTAACAATCTCACATGCACAAGCAAGAGATGGAGGCTCAAAGGTATGATCAGGAGCTATTTTCCAAGAAATTTGCTGATAAAGAGGAGCAAATAAGCTAGTTAATGGTAAGATTACAAGAGCTAGAAGCTCAAGCAACTTCTTGTGCCCTAAGTCAGCCTACAATTCAAGAGGTTTCCAAGCTGGACATTCAAAATTTTAAAGGGTATAAGCCTGCAAAAGAAATAAGAAAGCCCCTAAAAGAGCCCTTGAGTGAGCATGGCCAAATAGCCCACTTTATTTATCCTCAATCTAAGATATGTTATGTAGATGAACCAAATGAGAAAGATACCAAGTTTCCATGGCAACCTTCATGGAATAAGCATCCTAGCTTTCAGATGCCAAAACTTATCAAGGTTACCCCATGTGATCCATCTCAAGATCAGGGAGCTGAAAAGGAGGTTATTTTTTCAAATATGATAGAACAAGTAGCAGAGGCTCAACAACAAAGCTGGCTGGGACAAGAGTTACTAGATTCAGTTGCAGATCTGCTTGCATATTTTGAGAAGGATAACGAACAAAATTCATTACTGGTTGCAAGAGACCATTGTAAGAAAGAAAAGATGGTTGTGATTTTCTTTGATGAGTTACCCTCTTTTTTTGATCAAAATAAGGAAGATGAGGTTCTAGTCACATCAGCACAACTCCAAGTTGTTCGTGTTAAAGAAGATGACCAAATCCTAGATTTATGTTTTGACAACATTATTAAAGATTTCTGTGAGAATCTTGCTATTGAGATGTTAGAGTATGTTCCTATTGAAGGGTTCTCTCTTTTAGAGAACATTTTTTCTAAAGATTGTGTACGAGAACACAAGATGAAACCAAGTGCTCATGATTTTTAGTGGGTTAATAGTTTTGATGAGCTCTTAGCTGACTTGACAGAAGATGATGGTACTATGACCATGGAGGAGGAGATCACATGGCTGTTAATAATGTAGGAAAATCATAAGGACTCAGAGACAATAATGGAAAGTAAAGAAATCTGCAAGGAAAGCTCCAAATTCATACTCTTAAGAGGCTCTCCAATTTGATATCTGACCCTAATGGAGAGAAGTGAAGAGGCTTCATTTACATCAAAACCTAACTATTTGAATATTGATAAGGAAGACCAAGTAGAGCATGTTGATTCAGATTTCCTCCATCAGCGGAGTGAAGTAAGTCAAAATACTTTCTCTCTTTATGAAATGTTGCACGAATTGGTTAAATATGCTTCATTTTTCAATCTTCATGTATTTTCCTATAAGCATGTGTGTCATTGCAATTAGAGGAGAAAAGGAAAATATTTTAATGGCCCATTAAATAGTTTTGTTTACCATGTTTTGCACTGGTTAGGCTAGGGTAGGTTAGTTTTCTAGTTTTCCCTAAGTGTTGTCAAGAATAGTTAGGTCTATTTTAGTTTTAGATTTCCTAGTTTTCAATAAGTCTTTGAGATTTAGGGTTTGTAAAATGAGGGAAAGGATTCTTTAAGTTTGTTGTCCATGTCTAAAAACATAGGTAAATCTATACTCAATGACCAAGAATACATTTACAATTTGTGATAATGAAGTTGTTGCTTCACTAACACCAATCATAAACATACACGCAATCATTGGGAAAGGGTTTTCTTATATCTAGAGTCTAGGTTTAAGGTTTCAAATAGGTGATTAATAGACTCAATGACCAATGGACTATTTTAGGCTACTGGTTCCAATGTCTATCAAGCAAACATCAATCAGAAGTCACCAAAAACTCTAATTTTTTACATGAGGGATGTTAATCATAAATAGTAGAAATTTGCATAAAGGTACACCTCTTAGACACCACTATTCAGCTAATGAAGATGGAATACATTGCTATTACTTTCATATTATCAGGTTACGTTGTACTCTAAGTATTGATCAGATTCAAATTTTCAAATTTATAATTGATCATTACATTGTGCATTCAAACTGAATGTAGTAAACAAATTTTCCTTCCATATTACATCTTTCATGTTGAAAACTTAGAGGAAATTATAGAAAAGAAAGTAACATAGAAGCATGATGAGGTTTAGGGGTCCATGTATTGCCTTTAAGAGGTCTTCTGCATTCTAGAGAAGATTTTATACATTATTTGAGTCTTCACATCCTTTGCATTCTCTCTATTTACCCTACATCCTAGGTCTCCTTTTGGTCTAGTATCCTACATCATTGTGAAAAAGTGTTAGATACAAATTGGATATAAGCAATGCATAAAAACCTAAAAGTATCATACAAAAATCATACTTCCAGAACTGCATAGTTACCAATAACATCAATACAATGGAGAGAGTATAGTAATGTTGTTGGAAGATGCTTATGCAATGAAAGGATGCTCCATATTGAAATGGAAGATGTATGTACAAAAAATGAGAGATGAATTGCAAACACTGTTGTTATAAAGTGTGTGAGTCCAAAATAGAGTGCTGCAAAGAAGGAGATGAATTGCTACTTGCAATGATAAGGTAACATTGTATTCCATTATTGCACAATGAAGGTTATTTGTAATGTTGTTTGAACAAAATGACTATTGTTATGCATAAACAAAACAAATGATGTTCTAACTGGAAGTATTATTAGTTATTGTCTAATGAATTTTGCACATAAAAATGGATGCTAATGTTTATCCACATGATAATTTATGCATGTACAAAGCATATGTGTTCATCAATGTCATCAATTGAGTATGCATATATGGATCAAATAAAATTGTAGTGCATATTTAAAAGAAGAGGAATAACATTAACACTGTTATGAACTGTTAAACACATGCATACACAAGAGTTAAATTGCACTGTCATCAAAATAGAAAATACATATACATAGTTCACACACTCTTGGCATTAGATAAGTACTTCATCTTAATGTTGTTTTGTCTACTAGTATTCTTTGAATGAGAAACAAAAAAAATTAATGACACTGTAATTATTCAAGAAAGGAAATAAAATGATGTTGTTATTATACATGTTCATCAATGAAAGTGGGTATTCAAAAAGAAATGAAGTAACAATGCTATTGTCAAATGATGGTGTTATTCATGGTCAAATGAAAAGCCTAATCAATAATGGAAGGTAGCAACAGTGTTATGATGCATGTTCAAAATATAGTGCCTGGTCAAAAAATGAAAAGTGAATAACAATGTCACAAGTAGTTATTACCAAGTGCCTATACATGAATGTAAACCAAATAGAAGTATTGTTTTTCATGTTCACATGACAGTGTTAAACATATTCATCAAAATAAAAATGTTATTGTTGATGTTGTTATTCATGATCAATTGACTATGTTATTATAAAAAATGAAGATACATATATATAACAGTGGTGTTTAAATGAAAAAGGATACGCATGTTTAATGGCCAAGTCCTATGTTTCATAGTGTTTCTCACGGGAGTAACATGCCCATGCTCGAACCCCTTGAGTAACTCTTTCACAAAGAGGTAGTAAGTATGTATGAATGTAATGCTTGTCACTGATTTGCAAGAGTAAGATCATATAATATAAAAAACTTCAGACATGATACCTAATGATAGGGCATGGTCTCAACAAAGATGTAGACATCCAGTGGGATTGATTCCAACATAGTAATCACTGTTGAGTTGGACAAAGAAGTCATGATACAACAAAGATGTAGATAGCCAGTAGTAACATTCAAATATACAATGGAAACATTATGCATAAAGACAAGCATAGTTCTAATAGAGAGTGACATTCTCTTATCACAGAGTGGAGATGACCAGCCCTTCATTGATAAATAGTGGTAGATATGTTCATTTCTAACTGTAGATATCAACATTGACGAGCTCTCACATCCAAATCACAATACAAGATTATGTGGGTGCTGTAAACAGTGAGTCAACAAAGAGCAAATGGTCATTATAATAACAGCAAAGTAAAGGAATGATAAAACCCAACAATCATCGCAATGATCATGGATACCTAGATCATAAAAAACCCTAGAGATAATTGCAATGAACACCATTAAAGAAATATATTATTGAAAGTCACGACTAGAGATATCTTTCAAAGCTATATAATAGAACATGTTTAAATGAAGACAGGGTGTAAATACAATACCAAGTAAAAGTAGAGAGTAACTTATCTGTGAGTTACATGCAGAGAAGTGACAGTTGAGCCCGAGTTCAATGAAGATGTGCATGAATAGCGCCAAATATTATGGCATGAAAAGACCCATTAAAGCTAGATCCCATGGTGAAGAGAGCCCGAGCTCTATGAACTCAAGTTCCATAAACCTGCAAGGATATCGAGCTCTTTTTCAAAACAAAATCAATAATGAACTCCACTTTGAAGAGCTCGAGCTTTTTAAAACTTCATTGCATTACCCATCTCTAGTTTGAGCCCGAGCTTGATGCTCAAGAATTGTATGATCACTCATAGATGCAGATAGAGATGGAGTAAAGATACTAAGAGGAGGCTATTTTTCAACCCAAAAATCACAGAGAAAAGCAAAAAGATAAACAAAACAACTCCCACATCATAGTGTCAACTTCTAGATCGACAATCCAAGCACATTGTAATAGTGGAGACCAGAAGAAACCCCACAAACACAATATTGCAGTGCCATAAGTTTAGGGTTTCAAAACCCTAACATCTTCCCCAAATGAGGAATGCCAAAATAAATGTGAAAAACAATGCCTATGCCAAGTTTTGAGGAACTTTGAAGTTTGCTGAGAGAAGGAGTTAATGCTTTGCAGACTGCAGTGCATGAAAACCACATCCAACTACCACGATAATACACCCCATGCAACAAAAGATGGATATTTTGCATAGAATTTAGTCATGTTTACCTTAGTGATGGTGTCAATGTTTAGGCATGGTTGGGGTTACAAGTGATGGGTTAGGGTTTTCACAAATTGTGGAGGTTAGGTTATATCGGTGTTATTATATTTTGATATAGTTTATATATGTTGGAAATGCTTTTTGTAAAAGATGTAATTAAAAAAATTCCAACATTAGGGGATAGATTTAGGGCATGTATTATGCCTTAAATTTAGGTTTTTTCTGATTTTGAGGGACTTTTGGAGGGGCTTAAATTTTTGAATCTAGCCATGAGGGAGTATATATCTGAGCTTCTTTCTCATTTTTAGGGGTTCCAAATTTAGGGAGAAGCTGGCTTAGTGAGCATATTTGTTGCTTTGTACCTTTTTCATTCATTTTGTAGCCATCAGTTCATGTTTTATGCAAATTGTGTTCAAGTGAATGCACATATTCCTTGGTAAATTTTTGTACTTTTTCATGTAACCATTTGTAAATTTTGAAGAGAATAAAGAAAGTGCCCATTATTTCACATATTTTCTGAGTTATGTTATCAATCCTTTTCAAAATTTATGCATTTAAGTGTAATGTGTTTTGAAGCATAGATTAAAGAATTGATTCAATTCCTATTCTAGGTTTTCAAGTATAACCTTTTGCAGAATCTATATGTTTGTTGGCAGATTATCAATGTTTGCAGTACAAAACCTATTAGTGAGTTTTAGGTCAACCTATATGTTGAATAGTGAATATTGCTACAGACCTCATTAGTGTGTGTCTTGTGGATGCTATTTTGAAGTCCTGATAAGTCTGAATCCTATTTTGGTGTATCGCCTTCTAGTTTATTTTTCCATTTTAGTTATCTTTTCCCTTTTCCTAAAGCATAGATCAGTCCTAGGTGATATTCCAAATACAATAGGAACTAGCGTAGAATCTAAAGATTCCTTCTTAATCAGAGTGCACCCACAACTTAGGAGGGTTTCCATTGTTACCATGAGATATTAGTATGCCATAATGCCTAAGTTAGGGTCATATTTCAAGGCCTTAACATACCCATTATTGGGATTTAAATCTCTCAATACAATACTATCAAAAAACTTAACAATGTCTGCAAACATGCATCAAATGTAAATGCTAATCAGACTCTATATGCTTTTATTTGTGTTGCCTCAATCTCAAACTCTAACACTGTTCTCTTCTTCTCTACTGTAACTAAATTTCTACTAGATGTTCTCTGCTCTACTCTTATTGTTGAAAAACTCCTTTAACTTTCTCGACAAAAACAATAACATCTTTTCATCCTCTTCTCTGTATATTTATCACATACAAATTCATCCAATATATAGATGAGTTTTTCCTCTTAATATTATGTGTTAGGTACATTGTGAATTTATTTTGACCATTAGATAGTCTTTCTAGCTCCGTGACCATGTCACTTTTACCTTGGTACTTGTTGTATTTCTTGGATATAACAAACTTTATTTTTTGCATTCGATCTATGCCTTAGATATTCACTTTGAATTATTTAAATCATTGATCATGTAAAAAACCATTATCAATGGTTGTATACTCATAATTAATGCTCTGACAATCATTCAATTTGATCTGATCACATTTTTAATTCATTGTGTAACATGGTTGAGTAACTCCACAATACTCAGTTAAATGATCTTCATCACTTGGTGTACTATTAACTCGGTGTACTACATGCACTTGGTGTACAATGTTTCTCGCTAACTGTAGGTTTTTGGTACTCTTTCAACTCTGTTACTTTACTGACTCGCTTGGTGTGCATTACCAAGTATCCTAATACTTGACTGTCTCCATTCACTGATTGATTCTCCTTGACTCCATGAGTTTGACTAAACTAATGACAACAAAATATCATGTAGAGATAACAATTTCCCCCTTTGGCATTAGTTGGGCATTTTTCACAAAAACTCAAAAGTCATCAAAAATTGTAACCCCCCCTTGGATGTTACTCTCTTTACAAAACTTTTTTCATTTTCCACAAATATACTTTTTTTTGTTTTCCCATGTCTATCTATCTCCACCATCTATCTCAACCTTTTTTTGACTAATATATCTATCCCCTTTAAAAAAAAAATGTTCTTAAAGTAAAACTTATTAATCAAAAACATGTTTATACCTATGTTGTACTACATAAAGTAGAGTATCCCATGTATCTCAGAGATTCTGAAGTATAACAATATGCTTTGTGATATTTGTAGATAATCCAACTATAGTGTCCAGTGTGCTAACATCTGGAAAAATTGCTAGTTCTTTGTCTTTCTTCAAGTGTATCTGCATCGATTAGATGTTAGGAATTAGGAATACTTGTAGTTCAAGCAATTCCAATCTGAGCTTAACCTCCTCTTGTCTCAATAAAATTTTATCTCCCATGAGTTCTTGAATCTTAGAGTAATAATTCTAGAATGCTCCACGCTTGGTAGTTATTTTCTTAAGCTACTCAGTTAGATCTTTTTCAATGGCTGCCTACTTCTTCTTGATTTCCATAGTAATGTTTGAAAGAATACAAAACTTTTGAAATTAAAGAAATGATGGATGTTAATTGATTTTCAACTTCAAAACATAACTCGGAAAGAGTTACCTTATGTATATCAATTCCTTTCAACAAATCTTCCCTCAATTTCTTCTCCATACTCTCCTTGTGAATCCTAAACATATATTTAGTCATATCTTTATTTGGTCCTTTAATAAGTTGTGATAGATCACCAAATTGGTAAAGTAGGGGTTCAAATTCATCAATTATAGCTTTAGGAACAATGTCCTAGAAAATTTCCTTCATATTTTCTAATATGTTTACCTTCTTCTTTGCAATTTACTTCTCTTGTTTAGCCTTTTGAGATACTATCTCAACATATATAGCCAATTCTTTAGGCTTCATCATATTAGGGTCTCCCTTCGGTATGATGATCAGCTTTCTCAAATCAATAATTTTCTTCCTCTTTTTGTTATTCATCTTCTTAATCAATATTCTCTCTCCACTAGAGTATTTGTAATGTGATGTCTTAGTTGTATCAGGTGACTCGGTATGTGTACCGACTATGCTTTCTTCTTCTTTGACTTCTTATTTATCTTCATCCTTGTATTTCCCTTTTTGCTTCTCCTTAAATTTTGATTCCCATTGCATTTCACTTTTAGTGTCTTGTGCCTTCTATACATTATGATCTATTGTTGTGTTGATAGGTGGATTATCATGTTTTTGACCCTCAGTGTCGGTTGGTGGTTCCAACTCGGTGTTATTTTCATGTTCATTCTTGGTGGCCTTAGGTTCTTCAACCTTTTCCTTATCTATGTTTATAGGTGTCCAGTTTCCATGTAAGGTGTGTCTTGTACAAACTCAGTATTAATAGTGTCATCAATTGTATAGATTTGTACTTGTGTCATAATTGGATATTTTCTTAGAAATGGTGCATTATCAACATCCATACACTCGGTATCATTTACTTGTGTGTCCATGACATATTTATATTTTGATAACTCTTTTGCAGGATCTTCTTCCTCAAGTATATCTTCAATAATAATCTTTGCAATATTAGTAGTTAGATCAAAATGATCTATTTTCTTTGTGATTTCCTTTATCTGATCAGTAGTGGCTCCATCTTGATTCTTCTCTACTTCATGATACTCATTATCATCTATGTAAAATATAATTTTCCACTTTGCAGTTGTTTCCTTGTCAACTAATTGAATATCTCCATTCATTATCCTTAAGGCTCTTCCCTTTACTAGTAATTTGTTCGAATGCTTCTTTAAAGATTCATGAACTTTAGATAGTGCAAGGTCAGGAATAGTATGTAGAAGAGACCTCTCCATCATTTACTTTTCTGCATTAATGGCATACTTGCATCTTGCATAAACCTTTTTTATAGTTCCTCTCATAACTTTTCTCCAAGTTCAATAGGTATCAATCTATATCTTAGCAAAGTCACCACAATATCTTCTTCAATATTATTCTTATCTTCTTAATTCCTTTTCTCATATTTATCTTTTCTGAAACCTCCAAATCCTCTGGATTTATTTATTCCTTTGAGAAAATATCTAGACTTTGTGGATCTTGTGAAAATTCTGTAAATGGTATAGATTTGTTTGCCTCATCAGGATCTGTTTCAATTTCATTACATGGTAATAGTTTTCTTCTTGTTTGTGCAGGTTATTTCATTTCTCTAGATCTTACATAAGTATTTCCTCTTAGTTGTACTATCTCTGTAACTTTATTTTGTCTCGTTTGTACTAAATATTTATTTTTTCTTCCAATAGTTCTTATGCTCGGTGATGACTATTATAAATTTTTCTTGTCAACCACTACAATGGCTTGTTCATTATGAGTGTCCTTATGTAATGTATCATCAACTCCAAGAGTTTTTGATAAAACATCAATCATTTTGTTTTCTTTTCTAATTGACCTAGGCACCATTATACCTTTTTTGATTTTATCTTTTACTTCCTCGTAGGTGTCATACCTCTTTTCATTAGGATCAATTGGTTTAGATAATAAATATTATATCCATTTTGAACCAATATCTATATCCATCTCATATCCCATCAGTTGAATCCATTCAACTCTCGGATCAACATCCTTGATTATACCAACATCAGTATCTACCTCAAAACATATATTACCCTAATATTTAGTAATTAGTTAAGGTAGAACTCTGTATCTCTTATGTATTCTTGCTTGTAATTTAAAAATTAGTCAAACATGATTTCATCAAAGTTGTCTCCTAGACTCTGTATATACTCATTTATTTGATAGATGACTAGCTTACCAGTTTTCCATATTGCACCTCCAATAGAGGGAAATGAATTATGTTGGTCAAAGAAAATACATACGAATAATGAACCAAATTTCAAAGCGTTGGTCTTCACCTTTCTGATAGTATTCATGTTGTCATCTATTTTCTTTAGAAAAATTTCACAAAGATCTATCTGAAGTATTTTCTTCACTATCTTAAATGATAGGTCTACTACTCCACATGGTACACTATCCACTCTAGATGATTGAAACACTCGCTAAGATATGATATTGCAAGCATACCTTAACTTGGTATCCTCAACAATAGATATCATCATTCCTCCACCATCCCATTGTGCCTTGGTTAGCTTAGTGAGCTTACCCTTACGGATTTGATTTATTTCCTTGGGTATATCTCCAATACGGAATACAATGATGATGCACAATACATCCTTTGTTATCTTAATTGGTTAAACCAGCCACATAAACTATTCATGTACTCGACTCAGTACCATCCTTACCCATTCGGGCTTAAATACCCTCGATAAATGTATTGCATGAATAAATAATTTTGCTTCTAGATGTGTGTGCTCATCCTTAACTCTTCCATTCATACACAACTTATTGAATAAAGCATCAATCTCTACTTCACACAAATATTTGATCTCAGAATGAATAAACATGCGAACATCTTCAATCAAAAGTACTCACAATGGGATTGAAGATAATGCTCCCGTCATGTCAATTTCTATAGCTATAGCTGGGGGAACCTTGTATATAGGGTTCATTGGTTCAAAATTCATCACTACTACTAGTATTTGCATCCTCAGTGCCATGATTACCTACAAATGGAGTGTTTGAACAAACTAGGGCAGGCTTGATGAAATACGACTTCACAAACAAAACTTGGTATAACAAATTATCTAAAAAATGTCACTCAATGCTTTTGTAAAGATTCAAAAATACCTTGAAATCACTTGATTTCTCAACACAATGATCTCTCTACAGTGTGCTCAAATTCTCTTTGAAAATGTTAGGTTCAAATGAATAACAACCTGATCTATTTATAGCTTTTCCTCGATTAGGGTTTCTAACAACTCTAATTATTTTCACTAAATGTGTTTGCTGAGTCCCTTTTAACTTTATAGAGACAACATAGTTACTTTTCTTAACCGACTAAAAAAAATAGCCATACATTGCAACTCTCAACCAAAATTTCTGAGCTTATCCAAATGCATCTTGATATACTGATATGGATCTTAAATCTAATGTCTATGAATTGAAGTAAGATTTATAATAAGCATATAGTTGCTACATACCTCTCACCATTTAGGTGGAGCTCGGTGAAGCAGACTCAGTAGAGATGGTGTTGTCTATGGTTCCAAATGATGTTTCATCTTCTAGAGTCTTTCTTCTCCAGGCTTTATTTATTTTCTCTATGATTTCTTCAACAGTAGATGGTGCAGTCTTTGTAGATTCATCTTTAGTCGGTGCATCTCCTCGGTATCTACAATTTCTCTCTAGGTATACTACCCTATGAAAATGGAAACATTCCATGCCAGTGATCCTACATGATCTTCTATTATTCCTTTTGTGCATCAATATGGAATTTTCAGCAATGTGTTCATATATTCCAAGAGATAAGCATGAAATTATTTTATTATAATCTCATGGTATAGATGTGCCTTCTCGGTTTGTAGTTGCATTATCTTGGTTAGGCATCCACTTATCATTTCTTTTCTTTATTCTACACTCTTCAGTCTTGTGACCGTACTTGTTGCAATTCTTGTAGTAACCATCAAAATTATTTTTCCTTGTATCGTTAGTAAGGTTAGTTCAACACTCAAAATATTGATGTCCATACTTATTACATCTAAAGAAATAACCATCAAATATAGGTGTACTCGGTTCTTTACCTTTCCTACTTCTGCAAACATTAGGAGTGTGTCGAGGCTTCCCACAATAGTTATGGCTTGGATTATTTTATTTTGGTGGGGGTACCATACCTTGATCTTTCTATGAATTAGATGGTTCTCCTTTCTTGGTAGTACTGAATCCAATTCCTAATTTTTCATTCCATAGCTTTTGATTCTTGACCTATTTTTCTAGTGATTTCCATACTTCTTCATTTCTTCTCAGTATTCCATTTGCATCCTTCTTAGCTTTCAATCCTTTTCCATTCTTTCAATCTTAACTTTCAGTGCTTGGTTCTCAAATTCCTTTCGTGTACAACCCTGATTTATATTTACAAGTTGGTCGGTCATATTATAGTAAACTTGGATCATTATTAATATTTTATTACCATTCTCAGTTAACCTAATTTCAACTTGTCTTTTGGCATCTTCTGCCATTCTATTATCATCCTCAGTTGTCCTCTTACCTTCAATCAGTTCGGTTATTCTTATGTTATTAGCTTCAAAATATTTCTACACCAAATCCAACTACTTGGTAAGTGAATCATTATTTTCAACTAGTTCTCTTATAACAATCTTAGATTCATCATTCATGCTTCCTTTAGATGCAATCTCAAGTGTACCAACTTGTTCATGTGTAACCTTCAGTTCATCATATAATTATCTTCTTATCCTCATAGATTTCTCAAGTTTATTTCTCAGATCCATTATTAAATCTCCACTCTCCAACTTAGATTCAAGACAATCAATCCTTTTAAATTGCCTAAAATATCCATGACTATGATCTTTAACTCTCAGGTGGTAACACCTTTAACTCAAGAGTACTATCTCTGATAGCAATTGTTAGAATAACTATGAAATTTGGGACTAAGAGGGGAGGGGTGAATCAGTACCACTAAAAACTTTCTAACCACATTCACTGATTAAACCATATACTACTTCTTACTTATTATCGAGTTCATAACATTGAAATGAAAGTAATATAATGCTTATAAAACCATACCATCAAAACATTAATCAAAAGAACTCATAACACCATTATTTTGGTAACACATAAATCCTTGGTTAGAGGATAAAAATGTGGTGCAGATGACACCCACACCCTTCACTAACTGAAGTATAAAGGTTTCTCAGTTAGAGATACAAAAGTTTAGCTATCTCTGATAGATTACCGAGTTAAGAGTATATATAAGACTTTTTAGCTATACCTGGTTGAAGAATTTTTACAAACTCTACCCTTAGAGATGTACCCTGTTAAAGGATTTACAAAATAGAAGATTGGTTAAGATCTACCTAGTATTGGGATTTAAAGCTCTTAATACAATAGTATCAAATAACTCACCAATATCTATAAAAATGTATCAAATGTAAATGTTGATCAGACTCTATGTGCTCTGATTTGTGTAACCTCAATCTCAAACTGTAACACTTTTGTATTTTTCTCTATTGTAACTGAATTTCTACTTGGTGCTCTCTTCTCTACTCTTTTTCTTCAATAACTCCTTTAACTTTATCGGCAAAAAAAATAATATATATCTCTGTCCTTTACTCTATATATTTATCACATAAAAATTTATCTAATATATAGAAGAGTTTTTCCTCTTCATCTTATGCATTAGGTATTCTATGAATTTATTTTGACTGTTAGATCTTCTTTCTATCTCGGTTACCATGTCACTTTTACCTTGGTACTTGTTACATTTCTTGGAAATAACAAACTTTCTTTTTTTGTTTCATCTATGCCTTATATCTTCACTCTGAATTATTTAAATCGTTGATCATGTACCAAACCATTATTAATATTTGTATCCTCATTATTAATGCTATGAAAATCATTAAATATGATATGATCACATTTTGAATTAATTTTCTAACTCAGTTGAGTAACTCCACAATACTCGATTAAATGATCTTCATCACTCGGTGTAATATCAACTCATTGTAGTACATGCACTCAGTGTAGAGCGTTGCTCGGTAAATGTAGGTGTTCTGTACTCTTTCAACTGTGTTACTTTAAAAAATCTCTCCATGTTCATTACCATCTATCCTAATACCTGACTATCTCCTTTCACCAATTGATTCTCCTAGACTCCATGAATTTGACTAAACTAATGACAACAAAATATTTTGTAGAGATAACAAGAATTAATCTAGGCATTTTGAAAATGATATTATATAGTTTATGATCTTTTCATTTTTGTCCTTTGTCGATTGTAGTCCCTGTGATTGTTTTATGGAAGTGAGTCTTCCTATGGGTTATAGCCCTTATTGTATTTTAGCAATAAGACCTAGGCAGTGTGCCTGAATTCATGTGTATGCCTATCTGAATATTCCTAATAGGGTATAGTGCCTTTAATATAGTACATTATCTTGTGGGTTCTATCCCGACAATGGTTTTTCCCCTAACCAATTTTTCCATGAAAAAATTGGTTTTATGTAGTTTGTATCTTTGGTTGCATGCTGAATTATCATATTTTTATTTAAGGTCTAGAATTGATTAAGTTTGAAGTATTTGACACAACTATATAACCCACCTCTTAGTTGTGTGTTTCCTTGTTTCTATCATCTAGATATTGTACACGAAATCTCTCATGCACAACATGAGGAATAAAAACCAATATATCGGAAGAGATATCTTGAATATAGTTAGGAGCTACTAAATCGAGAAAGGAATCCATAAAATAAACCATCTCAATTCCCTCTTGAACAATGTCAATTGAGGAAACACTTTCATCAAAGCTTCCCCCATCTTCTTAGCAAGGGGACCACCATAGCTCTTTGTTACTTTCATCTCAAAATATTCTTGAGCTCCTTTAAGGATTTAGAAGTCCAACCCTCATCCCAATTACTCACATTCTTGCAATTGACACACACAAAAAATAATAGACTTAAATTCAATATTTTAAGACCAAGCACCAACCCTAGAGATGATGTTGATTTCTGATAGATTATCATTACATTGATTGAATGATATGAACTTGTTTCTATCTTTGATTGTGTATTCACTTCTACATGAACTTTTTGGATCATTCTCTATGATCGATCATTAGCATGGGAGAATATAACAAGACTTTTGAAATCTTTCTGCATTCTCTCATCTCGATGATAAATCGTAGAGTATGGTTCAAAAATTTGATGCAAAAATGAATACCGAATCAGTGCTAAAAGTAATCTCTTATCAACTTATGGATTGTGGAAAAATGATTCTTTTAGATTGATTATTATTAACACAGATCTGAGCATAAACTAATATTTTCTTGAGGTAATCATAGGATTAACAAATAGGAGCTCTTTACGGAATGCCACTAGAGCTCTAAAAACCTCCTCATCCCACTATTCAAGAGGAAAACCAAGAAACATTACCCACAGTAGGGAAGCATAAACTTAACAATTCTTAGATTTAAACCCTAGCTTCCATCTCTTAAGGGCTATCACCAATCGACCCAAAAGACAAGGTCCATATGAGATAATAGATAATAAATACTTTCTACACATAAAGGGTAAGAAAAATAAGCCCTTCACTATATCAACTACATCCACTTGGCCTTTACTTTTCTATTTTATTTCTACTTATGCCATAGCCTACTCAAAAATTTTATGTAACCCAATAATATTCCAAAATAAAGAGCAAACCATTGTATAAATATCCTTCTCCGCAATAGATTTTTTTATAGAAATATCAAGGGAATGTAAAACAAGGTCTAGAAAAAGAGAAACATGGGAGATACTCTTACATTTGAGGAGGGAACTAAAAAGATCCATCTTTTTTTTTACTTTGGTCAACCATCACATCTTTTATATGAGCCTCTTACGAAGATAACATAAATTTCCACCTTGAAAGATTTCTATTGCCAAGTTGGAAGTGATTTGAGAATACTTAGGATCGACCATGGAAGATAATGAGGAGCCTAATTCCTTACAAAAGTCAAACCCTAACTTAGAGGAAGGACAACAATATGTACCCATATGATCAACATTATTAAATGAATCTACATCCCTAGTGTTGTAGTCATAGTGTGTTCCTACACTTGGGGAATCTAAATTTTACCTAGCGCAACCATTAGCAGATGTGTTCTCTCCCCTTTATGTGAATGCTAGCAACCTTTCAATATTGCTAGGACATGTTAAAATCATAAATTTATAATTTTAATATTGACTAACCTTTCAAATTGTATAAATAATAACTTCACTGAACAAAAACCCTTAAAATTTATGTTTTCTAAGTATGGCACCAGGAATAAGGGGAGAAATTTTCAATTACAACCCAAATTTGGCACTTTTTAGATGTACTATAAGTCTCTAAAATCCTAAAAACTAATGTATAAATTCTAAAAAATGTTAAGATAACAAATTAATGAATTTTTCATGCAAAAAATTTCTGCAAAATCACAAATTACTTTGATTCATTTACAAATTAGATAAATTGAGATTCTTAGTTTTTTTTTGGCAAAAATGGCAAGGTCATTGAAATATTTTATTAATATAACATATATACTGCTTCAAGGACTGTAGAGGGAAAGAAGCAACAAGAAAACCCTCTATCCTTTCCCTTACACACATTACACTTGGAGCATACATCATGTAGATGCAACTATAAACTAACATAGAGACCAAGAAGACCATTATATGATTACAAGATATACAAACATAAGAGAAAATCAAAAGATAACATAGAAAATAGACCCGCTGAGGATACGTATACCTTTAACAACGAGGCCACAATCTATAGCAGCCCAAAAAAAAATGTGAACCCACCACATCAAAATTGAAGGCTCTGAACTTTACTTAGCTCCTCCTTTGTTCTTTGATTTTTTTGAAGCCCTCCCAGAAATAGAGTTGGCCAAAACTACAAGAGTTGAAGATGTAGAAGGAGAATGTACTATGTCTTCATTTTCAACGAATGCCACCACTGTTGATATTTTATCAAAGAGAAAGAATGCATTAGCAACCATCCCACTAGGTAATATATCCATGAACTTAATGATTACCCTTCGAAGGTGAAGAATATCCCGACCATGCAAAGCCAACTTTAGTATGTCATACAAGCGGGCTATTTATTTCTCATTATCAAGATCAACCAATAGAAAGAGCCCTCCAACCCATGCCTCAGATGACCGTAGCTAGCATCCATTTATTTCCTCTTGAACTTCTCTGTCTAAGGCAAAATCCTATTTCAAAATCTTCTTAGTCGTGTGAAAGAAGACTCCAGAATCGAGCACCATATCATACAAATTTGATAGGAACACCGATGCCACCTGTGTGTGAAAGAGATGCTGAGGACTATCTAGGAGCAGTATACCATCCCCAATGATATCCTTTCTTGCATAATTTATAGGGCCCATAGGATGCATAAAGTCTATCTTCATCTGTCTACCCAAATAAGGGCCTAACAGAGGATTTTCACACTCCTCTATCCGCAGGCAAATCTTGAGATTTAAATTCCTATAATCCATATTTGCCTTCATTTAGTCCTGAATTAGGAAGAGAAAGCTCATAAAAAATGGTTAACAATGAACAACTATGGACAATAAATAGGCGAGGACAGATGGCAACGTCATGATGAGGAAGAGAAACATGATCAAAACTTAAATTGAATGCCACATGTGTTACAAATTTGTAAAATCTTGGGACCTTGCACTGCACCTGGTATGAAAATTAGATGGGATATTACTCCTAGATATTCATCCTTTCTTGACACTATAATGATCTGCCTGATTGACACCACATATTTTCTTATCATATCACTTAAAGGCTCAATTCGAGCTTAATTGAGTTGTAGGCCCTCCCACATGTGTCTCAGATATATGATCTTAATTTAAAATCCCAAAGTTGTACTTAGCACGTGTTGCATTGATTTGAGATGCCGCCGGTAATCATGCTCTGGACAAGTTGTGATCAAATATTATCATACAAAATCCACCTTCTGACATTCGCTTGAGATTCTACCCACATTCTTCCATTAATAAGTTTGGAAGTTGTGATGACTAGACCTATACGTAGTCCTTTTCCCAAGCCACATCGACACCCTCGACCCCCAAATTGGTAAGCCAATCAGATAATTTGTTTCCATCCCTATAAAAATGTGACAGAGTGTACGAAGTTAATTTTGGTAGGAGTTTAATCACTTCATGCAGTATGTATTTTATCTCCCAGCTAATTGTAGAGCTCTTAGATAAGTATGAAATTATAAGTAGCGAGTCTCCTTCAATATACAAATTCCTTACTCCCAGTTGAATTTCCAACCTAATCCCACATAGTAAAGCTCAATCTTCTGCCATGTTGTTGGTTCCTTTCGATAGTTTATAGTACGCAGCTGATATGATAGATTTGTCTGGGTTTCTCAAAATGAAACCCAGGCTACTTTTCCCTAGGTTACCTTTACTTTCTCCATCAAAATTTAATTTAGTTTGATTGAGATATAGTGGGATTCATTTGATATCTTTTCTGATTTGATGTTTTGGCATTTTCCCAATCAAGACCCCTTTAAATGGAATACCAATCTGGGGCCAATTTGCTAATATTGAATTATCAAATGATGTGAAAGTCGAGGATAGGGATTTCACCTTTGACACATATGTATTTACCATTTCTGATATTTTCTTCTCCACCATGCTACATACCACATTTTCCATTGAGAATTGTTTTCTAAAGATCCTTTTGTTTCTCTCCCACCATAGGGACCAAACCACGGCTACAGGCATAACTCTCCAAATGATAGCAAAGAAAGATTCCTAATGCAGGAGGGGCCACTATTGTAATAAAAACTGTAATGATGTTTCCAGGGGGTGCTCTATCCTAGTTTGCTGAGAGTCCATTTCCATATAACTTCTTCAAAATAATAGCTAACTAAGAGGTGATTTGTATCCTCCAAATCTTCCCCACATAATAGGCATGGAAATGTATCCATAATCGCCAGTCATTTTATTCTTGTGCTGGATAAGATCCTATCTTGGATTGCTAATCAAAAGAAGACCCCAATTTTAGGAAGGATGGAGCTATGCTAGGCAAATTTAAGGATGGAATTTGGAATGCATGGGGCCTCTACTAGATATTGTTAACCTTCTTTAACTGTGTATTTTCCAAACTTAATTTTCATCCAGATTAGTCCGTCTCTGTCACCATTGATCGAGATGAACCTCGATTTTAGAAATTTTTCTAGCTCCTTTTTTTTGATTGAGGGATCTAAGTTTTGGACAGGTCTTTCCATTTCATAGTTCCATCGGTCCATGAAATGAAATATGTGACTCTATCTCCCCAGATCTATTTCAATAAAATTTTGTTTCTCATAAGATTTAGCAAAGGGGACAATTGAGTGAGACCATTCCACGAGTCTAACTAAAACAGAGCCTTGGTGCCCGAATTGATCTTCCAAGAGAGGTTGGGGAGGATTACCTCTTTGCTTTTTACTATAAAGTCTAACATGACTAATATGTTGGGAGGGTTACTAATTGAGAAAATTATTTCCGGTTCTCTGAGTCAAGGTATTTAGTCTTGATAACCTTTGCCCAGAGACTGTTTGGGCATTCGTAAATTTCCATTCCAGTTTAGCCCCTAGGCTGAGATTTCTTTCCTGAATTCTATGAAAACCTAAACCCCCACAGAGTTTAGGTTTACACAAATTATTCCATGAGACCAATGGGACTTTATGTTTATCATACATGCTACTACTCCATATGAAATCTTTCAAATATTTGGATTTTTTTTTATCACTCTGGTGGGGCAAAACTAATTTTTCTAACAGGGTTCTACTTGCCAGGGGTAGCCACCTTGCTTTCCAGGAGGAAATTTTTTCTCTAATGTTTGACAACACTCCCTCCCAAAATGTTTCTTTATCCTTTCCTTGGAAGAAAGGGATACCAAGATACTTACTTGGAGTATGGGCCATTGAGAAGCCCAATATTATCTAAATTACTCTGCTTTCTTTGAGATTCATATTAAATAGAAAGATCTTGGACTTGCCTTCATTTAATTATTTCCCTAAGGCCTCACAATATTCTCCCAAATTTTCCTTGATAATAATTGTTTCCTTGACACTGGCTTTACCAAATAATAATGAGTCATCTGGACAGAGTGTGTGGGATAGTTTTAACTGAGACTTCTTGATACTAATACCTTCCCAAATGCCCATGGAATTCTTCATGGAGATGAGTCTACTTAGGCCTTCCACAAGAATAATGAAGAGAAAAGGTGAAAGGGATTCCTCCTGTCTAACTCCTTGCAAGGAGGAGAAATATCCATTTGGAGTGTCATTCACCATCACATAAAATTTGGCTCCCGTAATGCATGCCATAATCCATTTCTTGTCAAACCCCAATTTTTCCATCACTAACCGCAAGAAATGCCAGTTAACCCTGTCATACACCTTAGTCATATCAAGTTTTAGAACCATTGCTGGAAGGTTTTCTTCTTTAATGGAGTCAAGAACTTCATGTTCAATTAGGGCCCCTTCAACCGTGTCTTTTCCCGGTACAAAGATGCCTTGCTATTCTGAGATGATTTTTGGAATCAGTTTCCCTAGCCGGGTGGCCATTAATTTGGAGATTATCTTATAGATGGTATTTCACAGTGATATTGCACTAAATCCAGTGAAGGAGGAAGGGTGTTGGCATTTGGGGATGAGTGTGATAATTGTGTTATTAAACTATTTGAACATGCAGACATGTTTTCTAGACTCCTCTGCTACCTTGAGGATGTCCGAACTCATGAACTCCTAGCATTTTTGAAAGAAAAAAGGGGTCAAACAATCAAGGCCTAGGGCCTTGTCTACATCCATAGAAAATATCGTAGCTCAAACTTATTCGAAGGAGAAGGGAGCCAACAGAGCTTTGTTATCAAAATCTGAGACTAAGGAAGGGATGCAGTTTAGGATAGGGGGTGTTGTATGGGGACTGTGTTAGGATCCACTGAGAGAAGAATCTAGAAGCTTCCTCTTGTATATCCCTTTGATTATTGAGGGTCATGCCATTACCATCCTTGATTTGGAAGATAGAGATTTTATTTCTTTTAACTTTGGCAGACATATGGAAAAAAGACGTGTTCCTATCTCCTTTTAACCACAACTCCCTAGACCTTTGACACCAGAAAATTTCCTCTCTGAGCAGTAGTTAATCCAATTTTTGGTTATACAAAGTTTTTTCATCATAGATTTCCGCATTCATGACTTTATTGAGAATGGAATCTTGAATGTCTTTGAGTATCCGTTAAATTTATGCCTTCTGCTTAAAAATATTCCCAAAGGAAATTTTGTTCCATTGTTTCATTTTGATTTTCATAAAATTCAACTTCTTAGACAATTTAAAAATTTATGTGCCAGAAGTACGTGGGACTTGGGACCACCAAGCTTGCAATAGAGATAAGAAACTTGAATCCTGAAACCACATTTTCTCAATCTTAAAATATGGCCAAGGTCTACTGAGGATAGGATCTATTTGAACTTCTGTCGACACAGAAATATGATCTGAACTAGTTAGGGAAAGAATTGAGGATTGCCAAATCCCATGGTCAGCCAACCAAAGAGAGTTTACCAGAAACCTGTCGAGCCTTTCTCCAACAAAACTACTTCCTTTCCATTTGTTGGACCAAGAGATTTTACTATTAGAAGGGACACAGTCTAATAACTGGTTGCCATCAATGAAGTTATGAAAATAATCTGTGTCTAGTGGGGATAGGGTACCTCCACCCATCTTATCTTGCAGCCTAGAGTAGCATTAAAATCCCCACCTAGAATTATTTTGCTCCCTTGCAGCCCTGTCAAAACTTGCAAAAGAGAGTTCCACAGTCTCTGTTTGCCTAATGGGGTAATTGTACCATAGACATTAATTAGGATGAAAGAGATAAAGAAGATTTTCACTTCCACTACCATCCAATTTGTATTCTTTGAAATAAGAGAAACTTGTCATTTGTGTCTGTTCCAAAAATAGCCATTTCTCCAGATGTGCCTATTGATGCCGAGATAAGAAAACCCCAGTTATGCCACTTTAGAAAAAGTTTTTTTCCTACTTCTTCTGAAAGTTTGGTCTCTTGCAGTAGCATCAGGTTTGCACCCACGACAAGGATCTATTTTTTTATCAGACAAGCTTTGTTAGAGGCATTTAAACCTATAACATTCCATGATAATATTTTCATTATCCTTTAAGAGAGTTGTTCGCCCTCCTACTTCCATTAATTTTTTTCGATATCAAAGCTAAATCCTATTCCTTGCATTTCCTAGGTGTCAGTTGGAAATTGATGGTTAGTTGTGTTCCTAGAGCTATCTCCTCTTTAAGCTTGGAGATTTTTTTTGGTTTGCCCCTAAGTTTCTTTTGGGAGCTAAACTTCACGGCCTTGGTATTGTCTAGATCTGTTTGGAAGATTAAACATGAAATTACTTTCTCTGTTTGAACTATTTTTGATGCATTGCCTCCCTAAATTAAATGTTGAAAGTAGTCTTCCAATACTGAGTCTGAGTGTGAATCTGATCCACTTTCAAGGTTATCAATTTTATCTTCTGCCACCTTTAGAATTAACAATTCAATCATAAGATCCTTGTACAGATTGGCCAAGTTTGATTCCTCAATATTACTAATCCACTTAGGTTCCTCTGAGTTTATTGAGGAGAGAGTATGGACTAGAATATCCTATTTATGGGGAGAAAACTAAGTAGGCTAAGGAAGGGAATGATTTTGATCCCTAATTTGGGATGTCAAGGTTAGAATATTTGATTGGACTAAATCATTATCTTCCGTATGGGATGGAGTAACATGGGGTTTTGGCAGGACCCATAAATCAACCAGAATAAGGTAACCCTCGACTTCCTTTTGATCTGAAACATTGGAGCTGAGGGTGTGTTTATCGCTCACAACCTAATCATGGGTATTTCCTTGTTTCTTAAAAGAGTCCCCAGTATGTTGGCCTGACAAGAGAAATTTTGCGGATAGTGGAAGTTGATGAAAACATGGGGTAGAACCCATAATCTAGGGAGTTGGGACTTTTAGATGAGAGGCATAAAACAAAAAAATAAAATGTTGGAGAAAAGAGAAGAAGCTAGAAAAAAACCCTCCCAAGGACTCTGCATATGGTCTTCCAGACCTGAGCTTATCTTGAGAACCCTAATTGGTTCTTGAGATTTATCCTCGACATTATCAGGAATGGAGAAAAATACGGGGTTTGATGAGTGATCCTTACAAACTACCACCTCCTTTACCCCAGAAGTGTGACAGAAAGAATTTAGATGGCCCAATTTGTCTTGGCACTCTATAATAATATGCTCCTCTTGAATCACAAACCTTTGAGACCAAGAACCCCATTTGGATTTAATATTTATTATCGAGGGGAAATCCTTAGCTTGGTCAACAAGAATATAGACTCTAACCTCCATATGAGTAAATTCAAAAGGAAGGAGATCATGTCTGTTGAAAATCCCCAAAGCATTGTTGAGAACTTCAATAATATCTAGATCTGTATAATCCAAAGGAAGTGCAAGGAAGGATATTCATTGGGGGAAAAAATTACATGTTTGAAGCAGAGGGCCAAAGTTTGGGGACTAGATAAAGGTGATAATGCCAGCACCCTGATAGAACCACCCTTTCTCCTTATGAACTAAGTATCTCTCTACTTTAGATTTTAAAATAGCAATAACAAAATTTGATTCCAAATCCATTATGAAAATATCTTGCAATACTACCCAAGATTCAGAGGCCCAAGCATTAATAGCCGAAAAGGGAATGCGAGAATTAGCACACTTATCAATTAAGGCTAACAGGAAGAGGACTCCTATTTAGTGCTGGAGCATGTATTCAAGGAGAACCGTAGACATGAGCAATTTTCATACCCACTGTCGATCAACAGAAGATTGGCCTTGTTTTTTACCCAAATCTTTGAGTGCTCAACCTGATTTGGACTAAAGGGGGCTCTGAAAGAACCAAAAGGAGGTAAAGGCCCTTAACCTTGCACCAGAGGTGAAGGCCGAAAATGTAGTGGGACAACCTCAAGAGGCACCATGGGGGAACCCTCACAAATGTCAAAAATGGGTTTTTTTACCTTAAGGAGCTTTTTCTTCTGAAAACCTAGTCTTCTGTGTGCTAGATTAGGTTTGTGAAATCCCGGCCCAGATACTTTTTGAAATTCTTGACGCTGGAGACCCTTATCTTGCATGTCTTGGGGAGGGCACATCGGGGCTTGAGGATTTACCCTTGGATATTTTTCAGTGACCAAAGACTTTATTCCCTGGGCCCGGTGATTAGGATCTGATTTTGGAACATGCCTAGTCAGCCCTAAATCCTCAGGGAAGACCCATTGGGTAAGATATTTCACTGATAACCCTTCAGTAGGAAGTTTCAATTTGACATTAGGGTGCAAAGAAAATGATTGATTGATGACAAGATGAAAACACATGAGGCTCAAATTAGGATTCCCATTTTCCCACCTAGAAATTTTTTGAAATTTTTGTCGGAGGTTGTCCTTTACCTGCAGAACACGGGTGGGACACTCCAAGCCCATATGAGTGTTATTAGAGGGCTCTCCAACCTCGACAGATCGGATGCCCTGGAAACCCTCTGTAAAAAATTTATTCTTCATAGGATCTTTGAGCCCTTTAGGCTCTGACAAATCATGTTGAGAAAAATTATTCGCCAAGAGAGGTCATTTCCCCTTCTGCAAAGGATCCAGGGCTAGTGTTGGGAGATCTGATTTGGCCTTAAAAGGCTTAGAGACCAGCTATTTAATATTAAAATGGGGATTAACAAACATCGGTTTTGCAGGTTGGACTACTGCCTTACCTTGAAAGATCTGTAAGGGATCCTTGTACCCAGAAGATGACAAGAATTATTTTGCAAACTTATGCGACTGAAAACCCCCAATAAAGCATTTTTTGTCGAGATCTAACATCCTCTATACTGTGGGTCGATGCCTGAAGATGTTTTCCGTATCCTTCCTTGAAAACCCATTATGTCCATGACTGTGGGACCTTGATTGTAGTGGTTCCAATCGTCCCAGCTGCACCAGTTGTCACTGCTCTACCATTGTTGCTTCTGTCATTGTTCTGCCATTACTCAATTGAGATTCTTAGTTGAAATCACCAAATATTGAGATAAAGAGTTTTAATTATTGATACCAAATATAAAATTGAAAAGGTTTTTCATCCTTGTATGTTCTAGATTGAAAAAATAACTTAAATTTATAAATTGGATGTAAAATATTAACTTGAATGATGATCAAATGAGAAGTTAAGCTATCTTCCACAAAATTAGGGCCCTTTTATAAAGAAACACTGTTTATTCTTGACCCCAAACATTTAAAAATGTACTTTTTAGTTAAACTATTCAATAATACCTTTTTATTATAAATCAATGTATCAAAAAACATTTAAACATATATAATATTATATTAAATTACTCCTTTAATTAGAAATTATTGGGGCCAGCTAAAATAATTTTATTTTATTAAATGATAAAATGAGACATTGCATACAGCACTACAAACAATGTTTCGACCCCTACAACCACTAGTCTACCACCCTAATGCCACTAGGTGTCCTACTATTATAGCAACATCTAGGCTTAGCCTTCAAATTCCCACCACAAATTAAACCATCATCTAGCTTCCTAAATTCTAATCATTTATCACTAGAGCCTCTAGCTCATCTTTATTACTTTTCTAGTTAATCTTTATAGTAAATCTAATTTTTGGAGAACAACTAAGAAAAAATGTCATTCTCTTTATAATGGTTTGATTAATTTTTTGATAAATGATGCTCTATCTTCTTGGAATTTAATATTTTTTATATTTTTCTATGTAATTCTCATTGGAAACATTCAGAGGGTCAAGCAACTAACACAAATAGACATCCTTGTGGGTTGTTTGTAGGTATTTCAAACTAGTGCCTCCTCCACCTCCTCCACTTATTGTACTTATTGGGATTCTTTCAATAACTAGTAACACTAAGGTGCATTTTGGTCACTTTCTTTTCCAAAGGTTCTTATTTTAAATCTAACATAGTAATAAATGAAAGTTTAGATCATTTTATCGCACATTGCAAATACTATGTGTGAAAAGATAAAATAATAATATACCTAAGAAAAATAGTTTTTTTTATGAATCACTAAGGGATTAGAAGTTGAATTAACACTAATTGTAAGAAAATCTAAGTGCAAAGTATGATCAATCTTATTGCACTTAATTTTTTTAAAACATATCCCTCAATCTTCTCTATTATATTTAGCCATTGAATTCATATAATTTAGACCAACTTAGATACTTCATTTTGACATAAAGATTCCTTAAGAGATCATCAATTAGAAAGGAAATCGTTATGTTGAAAATAACTATTGTTTAAGGCTCTTTAGAAAATCACTAAATTTATAGTTAAAATATTTCAAAATTGAAAATAAAGATGATTGAATTGTCCATATTAGTCCCTACTACAAGTAATGTTTCTCCCCCTACTATCATCATCTAGGAGCCTTAGCACCACAAATGTTCCTCAGGGAAATGTGTAGTAATAATATCACTCAAGAAAAATTTAAGCATTATGACCACCATTATAACTACTATATTTTAGTCACTCACATGTTTAATTCCTATCAAGCCATATCCATCATCATTAGAAATTTAACAATTATTAAGGAAGGTTTTAAGAAATCATAAATTAGTGATAAATATGTGTTTCTTATATTGTTTTGAAAAACACTAAATTACATGTCTTTCATAATAGTGTGATTATTTTCTTCTTTTCGATGTTCTAAATTTCTAGAATTTAATTTTTCTTAACTTTTTCTTTACATATTGTACACTACTAGTTTTCCTTCTTCTTAACTTATATATAAGCTAAAGTATTATTATTTTAGCTTTTGTAGCACTCTAAAGTTTTTTAAATATATCAATTATGTTATAAAGATTATTAATCATAAAGTATGAATCATTGTACTTTCTATGGATCATTTTTAATATCTAGTAAGAAGGAGTTGTATTTTTGTTTCCTTTTCTAACATAACTTACATTTTGCACTCTTGTTTTCTACATCATGGAGCGAAGTGTAGCCCCCTTTCTTACATTATAATTACTATGAATTAAAATATTAAATAGGGATAGGGGCATAAGCGGGTTAAAAGTGATATATATTTTTTAATCAGCTAAATTTGATCTATGAATGTAAAATTGAAAATATTCATACTCAAAATATTAAGATGACAAGAACAAATTTCATAGTACACAAAATCTACTTTTCAAACTATTAGTTTGTTTAAGAAATAGTGAAGATATAAGACATAAATAGAGGGAGGATACAAAATGCTCTTATTTAAATTTTTATAATTCTCTAATCTACTATTAAAGGTTGCAACTAAAAAATTTCAATTTAATATCGTTTACATCTTAAATACTAAATATATTTTAAATATTGTAAGATCTTGCACTATTTTAAACAATGTATAATACCCTTTAACATTATTAATTATTGAATTCTTGACAATTAGATACTTTTGAGAGTGATTTTTTTGAAGTTCAAGGGAGGGATGGGATGAATTAGTAGTTGATAATATCTATACTAGACCAACTAATTGAATGTTAAAATTTAACATTTAAGTCAAAGAGAAAATGGTGAAATATATATATATATATATATATATATATATATATATACATATATATATATATACACACACACACATGCCATTATATTTTATTAATCTACCTCAGTTAGGCTCCAGGAGGAAAGAAGCAGTAAGAAAACATCCTTTCCTTGAAAATAATGAAATATTAGCTAATTGATTTAAAAGTTTCTTTCATATTACTACCTTCAAAACATCTAGTATACTTTTTAATTGTAAAATACTATGATATTTTAATGGAAATGTGTTAGAAACACTGAGAGGGGGGGGTGAATCAGTGTTTATCTATTAATTATATTTTAGCCAATTAAACATATATCAAATGTACATCCTAATAAACATAACACAAGAAGACATAACACATGATATGATTACGGAGAACCTTGATCAGAGGAAAACTCTGGTGGGGATTAGTACCCACAAAATATTGTACTAGGTATAATGAACCTGTTAAAGTTCCTTTGCCCTGTTAGAAGCAGTCTTTACAAATCAAGTACAATGACCTGGTTAAAGGTCTGGCCCTATTAGGAGTCTTTTAAAAAACCCTATTAAAGGTATATGGCTCACTACCTAGGCTCACTGCCCAATAAGATGAAGGCTACAACCCTCTGAATGTTGATATGCACTATATCAAAATGAACTGTTGTAATGCCACTGTTGTCTGATCAGTTCCGTGTATGCGTGGATGCTCTTACTCCTTTAAAGAGCTATATCATCTTCTTACTTCATTATACTACTCATCTATATCTTTCTTTTACATAATAATCGACACTTGTAACATATATTTACATTACATACTTATATCTTCAAATCTGAATAGGTGCGACCCAAAACAAATCACTAGTCGGCCCTAAAACAAAATATACAACGCTTTCGAACAAGTCAGGCTAAGTGTGTTTACTAAAACATCAATTACATTAATACAAACTTATAACTAAATGTGCTTAGCCATTACATTAAAAAATCATTCACGCTGATCAAAATTGTAGTAAGCTTCCATGCTCTATTTCTTAGACTGCAAGTCTACTAATCTGCATGTAACTTTTCTGTACAGATGTTTCGTACTCTGCGCATCTCAATCTAGCATGTATATACACCATAGAGTATATACCTAAGCACGCATGATCTGGTGTGATCTCTAACATGTGCGCTAATGTATTGATCTCTGTATGTGTCTGTCTGCCCTATTTTCACTCTTAGTAATTTTCCTTTCATGACAGAACTTAAGTATGACTTTGTTGCCATGATTGACAACACAAAATAAGTCATGCTTCCTCAGGAAGTCAACTTGCCAATAAAATGAACCATACCACTAGTATTTTATAGTAGTAATTTAATCTCAAGATCATTTAAATGGGTTCATTTTTTTAAAATAAATGAAATTAAATAATAATAGATTTCTATAATTCATGTATAATTTTGAATTTATCCTATCTAGAATTTATCCTCTTTCTTAAATTATTTCTGTAATGATGATCACAAAATCTCACCCAAAATATTAAAGATAAAGATTCATCCACAATCTCTTAAACCTACAAGCAACATATCAAAAGCTATTTAGAGATACATTATTACTTATAAGAAAAAATAATTAATCAAAAATTAAAAAAAATTATTCATCATATATTAAATTGGTGTTTCAAATTTCTATATAGAGATTGAAATCGAGTAGCATGGTCATAATTGATAGATCCATAGATCCATTGATCCATTATATCATAGTGTTCGAATGCTGGTAATGCAGAAATTAAGGACTAGGGAAGCTCTTTCTATCTTCATATTAAGGATCATCTATGGACAACTCATATCTGCACAGTGGACAACAATTTGTTGATGCTAACCATTTACGAATACATTCTTTATGGAGTTCATGTTTACATGGCATTTGGGTGGTTGATTCACCCACCACAATCTTATCTTGACATATACGACAAAATGCATCTCTCCCCGCCTCCATTTTTACTTGGGTTAATGTGAAAGACTCTATTGCACTCCTTGATGCCGGAGTAAGACTCAGACTATCCTCAAATTCATTCTAATACACATATAGATGGAATGATATAGTAGCCTTATTACTTTCAATATCATCTAATATTTGTTGCAATTCAAGCGTTCACCGACTATATCAATTGATACACCGATCATACCAGTTTCACGTACCCAAAACCTTAGTCTAACTGGAATAGAATAATCTTGATTGAATTCACCACTTGACTGACGTATTCCCCTAATCCAAATTTCAATAGTACCAAGATCACACCAGGCATAAACATCAAATTACTCTAACCAATTCACGGTTACATCAATGGTAACACCGTTGTTGAAAACTGACATGATGCTAATTATTCTATGTGGGTCATTCCCAGAAGTGATGAGGGGATTACTAGAAAGTGGTGGGTCTTGTGGTGGAATTGGAGCCCCATATCTAATGCAAGTTTTGATGAATAGTTCCTTTTCAATTAATTAAATATCAAAGTTACATATCTATAAAAAAGGGGTCAGGGGATAGGGAAATCACCCCGTAGAGTTCACATGGCAAAGCCAGAAATAGTAATCAACTATTCATAAAAAAAAATAGGCATAAAGCCTTTAAGCAGCAAGAGTAGTGGCAGAAGGGGGAGGATATTTATCATCAGAACCCCACACATCATTAGGGCTAATAGGAGGGTTGGGGAGCTACCATCCATCATCTTCAGCTTCTTCTTTATCTTTCTCTTCTGCCTTAAGCAAAGAAATGGCTAAAGCCAGGTGGGGAAACTTGGAAGAGGTGGCAGTATGCCAATCAGAGCCACGACGAGAACCAGGAGCATCAGGAGGGGTAGACTGAGCCAGAGCTAGAGACCACCTAGAAGTGTAGTGAGGCAGAGAAGCTGAGCGTCACCGCCAACTGTCACTGCCACCTCTCAGAGAGTGGTGGCGGGGTGCCTAAGACTGCAGGGTGCGTGAGCGACATGCCAAGAAGCTACACCTAGGGCAGCAGCCTCTAGGAGGAGTACCTTCAGCAGAAATAGCATCAGGAGGAACCCTAGCAATAGTGCAGGGAGCATTGCCCGAATGATTGAGCAGCTCCTACAGGTGAGCCACTTTAGGAGCCACTTTATTGGCTTGAACTTGAATCTGCATCATAACATTATTACATATGCAAGCCTTGTTATATAGAGCAACATTTATATGAAGAAAGCTGTGAGAAAAAATAAAAGCATTCCTATCTTTCCATAAAGTGAAAAAAATCTTCATCCTGAAAGTATGCCAAATCTGGGTAAACTTTGAGGGAAGTCTAGGAGAATCTCCTAAGACAATCATGTGCCAGGAAAAAGGCTCAGGCCAAAAGGGTTTGAAGAAATCATGAATCCACTACCAATACTGTTGAGCTCTCCTACAAAACCAGAAGATGTGTAAGAAAGTCTCAAGGTGACCACAAAAAGGACTTCGAGGGTCATGAACACCTAGATGTTTGAGACTAGGCCCAACTGGTAGCCCTTGAAAAAGAAGACACCAAGCAAAAAGAGCCATCTTGGGCTCCGTAATGGCAGCCCAGATGGTTTGAAAGTGAGAGCTCCAGTGAGAAGTGGAAGAATGAAGATGCCATCTCTGATTAAGGGTATCCACCATCGAAAGATGGGGGGACAACAACCTATAGCCTAGCCTTGGTTTTTAATTTCTGAAAGGCGTGGAAGGATACCATTTCCAATCCTTCCACCAGGGCCTAATAGCCTGAATACCAATCTTATGAAGCAAGTTGGCAAGAATTGGAGAAACCAAAAGATCAAAAGTATGGTGATCAGAGTGAACCAAATGATACTAAACTTGCATATCCTCCCAAGAGCTGAGACCCATAGAGGCTCTAGAGAAAATGTCCTTGCGAGTTCGAATGCCACGTTTGAAAAAATGCAGAGCACTAGTCCCTTGAGTCTTGGCCAGGGGGATGCCTTGAATAGAAACCAACGGTGACCACCAGAGGCTCTAATGATTGAAAGAAATTCCATTGTAATAGGCATCGCCATCCCAATGGAGCTAGGGATTAATAGATTCCCAAGATTTCCAAATGCTCTTGATGATGAAGGTACCTTGAATTTGAACAGGTTCTTTCATAGTGAGCAAGGTCTGGAGACCAATGCCCTTCCAAGCCAGTCTATAAACTAGGAATCCAGAAGAGATGCAGGGCCTGACAAGAATTTTCAAGGCCTCATCACTAGTAAGAGCACAGATAATCCACTTTGCATAGAGAGAACGCCCCTATCTCTGAGTGGAGAGAAGGAAAAAGTTCTCCAGAATCACGAGGAAGTCAACAGAACTCCTAGGAAACCCTATGAAACCCATGGCCGTCAGAACCAGAGGCCCAAAGAAAATCTATGAGCAGACGTTCCAGCTTGAGATAAGAAGCCTTAGAGGGAGCCCAACAAGAGGAGTAGTAGACATGAGTAGCAGCCAACACTTTGGAGAAAATCTGAAATTTCCAAGCAAGGGAAAGAGGCTTGCAGATCCAATATTGCAGCTTTTTTTCAATCTTGGCAATCACAGCATTCCATAAATCCATAGAGTAGCCATGGAAAGCAGAGGGAATTCCCAAGAAGCAGAAAAATTCCCCATGCTAAACACATTTCCAGCCAAATTTATCAAGCCAAGTAGGGGTTGGAAGAAAAGACTGTCTGAAACAAAGAGTTTTAGACCATTGGATAGCAAATCTAGAGGCTTGACAAAAGGTGTCAGGCACTGCAAGGCATTGGAGATGTTCTCCTCATCCTCAATAAGAGTGAGAAAGGATTCATCAACAAAGTGACCATTAACAAGTTGGGAAGAGGAATCAGGAAGGGAAATGCCACAAACCAAACCAAAGGAACTAGAATTGGCAAGCAAATACCCAAACACTTCAACAACAAACACATATAAAGCAGGAGCCAGTCGACAACCTTGTCCGATGGATCTAAAAAGCCCAAAAGTATTATATTGAGATCCATTGATGGTAATGCATGCAGAGGCATCACCAAATATCATTTCCACAGACTAGAGGAAGTGAGGACCGAACCCAAGAGCTTGAAGCATAGCAAGTGTAACAGGCCATTCAATGCAGTCATAGGCTTTAGCAAAATCAATTTTGAGGAATAGGGTAGCCTATTTAGATTGGCAAGCCCATTCCATCCCTTCCCAAAAAGTAATAATGTTGTCAAGAATATACCTAGATTTAATAAAGCTAGTTTGTTCAGGGTAGACAATAAGAGGAAGGAGATGTCCGATTTTGAGAGCTAACACTTTGGCAATTATCTTGTAGGAGACGTTTAACAAGGTGCTAGGCCTCCAGTTGTAGATATCCTCTAGATCACTAGATTTAGGTATGAATTTGATATTCCCTTTATTAATTAAAGTACCCAAACTTTTATTTTTAAAGACCTTGAGGTAAACTTTGTGCAACTCAGGACCAACAACATCCTAAAGGTGTTTGTAGAATTCGCAGGGGAAGCCATCACATCCTAGAGATTTATCATTGGCCATAGAAAAAATTGTTTCTCTAAGGTCAGAGATGGTAAGAATTTTCTCATAAAAGGCACGCTGCTCGACCGCTATGCGGTTTGGAGTAACAAAAATACAAGCCTTAAGAGCCTCTTCCCATGCAACAGAATTACCCTGCAAAGAAAACACTTGTTCATAATGCTAAACAAAATCCTGAAGGATGGTTGGAAGCTTAGTAAGGGTTTTAGATCCTTTTTTAATCTTTTGAATACCAACATGGGTATGCCGGGCTTTGAGAGCATGAAAAAAATCCTTAGAGGCTTTATCACCCACCTCCAACCAGTGGAGGTGAGGTCTGATTTGAGCTCCACGAGTAGCATAGGCATCAGCAATTTGCTTCTCATGTTGGAGTTGAGCCAGCTTAAGCTGGAGTTCAGAATCAAAGGGGTTTAATGCAAGTGAATCAGCAACATTGCGAAGAGCCTTAGTGTTAGCTTCATAATAATGCTTCCTATAGCAGGCTAACTAACGACCGTAAATACAAGGAACTATTGCAGTACAGGTGATGGCGTCATTCCACCATTGAATCCAACCAAGATGAATATGGGGCCGAGGCTCTAAATTCCAAACTTGAAGAATGTGAGTAGTAGTGGAGGCATGTGTCAGCATAGATGTGTTGATATAAAACTATGTCTGAGCAGCTCTCCTAGCAAAGGACTGCCAAGTGATGGAAAAATAAATGGGGAAGTGATCTGACAGGGTCACATCTGTCAGAGGAATGAAATGTAGGCCTCAATCTTCAGAAAAAGAGAAAAATGATTGAGCTGTTATGATAGCATGATCTAGCCTCTTAAAGATGTGGTCAAAGCCAGCTCTAAAATTAGACCAAGTATGCCAAAACCCACCCTGATGGCGGCGGTTAGCTTTGGGATAAAAAAGGCCCAATTTTATTGCACATGTGGTACCAAGCTTCTCTCTCCCTAGCTATCTAGCAAAAAGGTGTAATCCCTTCCTTGTTAGAGGCTAGGTCAACGATATTAAAATCCCCACACATAACCCAAGTAGCAGGAGGCAGATTGTCTGCCAACCAACACCAAAGTTGAGATCTTTCAATAGCATCATTGGGGGCATAAACATTAATGATACCAAAAGAATGATTATGAAAAGATAGCAAAATATAGGTGACATGCTGCATTGGATTAGATCCATGAGAAATAATAGAAGAATGAAGGGGAGGTGACAGAATAGTAATGACACCACCTTTACCAGCTTTATGCTGAGAAGAAAAGACAATGTTGTCCGACCATATGACATGATAGGCAGAGTTAAGAAGGAACCCAGAAATTTTAACTTCCTGTAAACATAAAACATCCAAACTATGAAGTCTATGATGGGTATCACAAACATAGTACTTTCTAGAGAGGTCAGTTAGACCTCGCACATTCCAGGAAAAAAAATTCATAAAAACTCTTGCATGGTTTCCTCTTTCCAAAGAGAGAAGAAACTATTCTGCAAGAAGGCTGGTACAGAGCCAAAGCTGGGGAGTAAATCTCCAGAAGAGGTAAACCACCTTTTATTTGGGTCATCCGTGTGTCCATAAGGATTGCGAGACCGATGCAAAGACTAGGAGGAAACGAAAGAAACTACTAGCGCTGTGAGCACCACTTTTGGAGGGGAATGCTTTGTGGCTGAGCTTTTCCCCTAGACAACATGGTTTGAAACAAGCGGAGGTGGCGCATCAATGGAAGGAGGAGATTTTCCAATCAGAGGTTCCAGAGATGACACAACAACGAAAGTGGCTTGTGTCATCTTGGAGCTTAAGGCATTCCTTCCTTTTCATGAAACTGTAGTCCATTATTCTTTTTTTCTAGCTTCTGTGTTTTTGACTGGTGCTTCCTTTGGTGATGAATTTACCCAAGGGGTAGCTAGCGGGCAATCCTTAATCTTGTGCTCTGCCAATTGACACTGATAATAGGTGTTGGGTAGGTTCAAATAGAGCACTTTTTTAGAAATGGTGAGAGCACCAACCTGGATTTCAAAACTGTCCTTGAGGTCCCTATAAAGGTCGACCTCAACATAGACATGCTTTTGGGGACAGCCATTGAAAAATTTGTCATGTTCCATGACAATGACCTTACCAAGGGTTTTAGCAATGGAATCAATAAATGGCCAACATGGCAAAGGGAGACCAGGAAAGTCAACCCAAATAGGAACCCTAAGTTTCTTATTGTCTGAGACTATGAAGTGTTGAGACCATCTCTAAAAAACAAGCATGGATGACCTAACAGTCCAGGGCCCACAGCTAAAAACTGCTTCTGCCTAGGAAGGGTTATAAAAATGGAAAAGGAAAAAACCTTTGGTAAGGTTTTGCACATCGTCAAGGAAGACACCACGAGGGGTCCATCTCTTGTTTACCCAATCTTTGAGGATACTTTCAGGAGGAGTACGACCCACAAAATATCCAATCAGAGTATGCTTTTCTAACCATTCACATGAAAAATCAAATTCTTGTAGATTAAGAACAATATCCGGGTTACCTCGTGAAAGACCTTTGAGATGAACTTCGAGGATGTTTGTTCAGAGGAGGCACCGTGGCTTTCCGAAGCTTCAAATCACACACCAGCATCAACTGCTAGGCCAAAGTTGGCTGGAGCCATACTAAAAGCTAACCCTAATGCAAAAATCCCACAGTAAATGTGGTATGATAGATGGAGAGCTCATAGAAAAGAATAATGCAAGTTTTGATAACATGGAGGAACTGTCTTTTGTGGAAGTTCATTTCATCTTCAGTTTCAAATACCTCATTACAATTGCATTCTCCTGAAGCGCTCACATATTCGCCACACATTTCACAATCCATTCCATTTTGATCCATTTTATGTGATTAGAGCAATCGAAATCAATTTCTAAACTCCAAACTTCTCTGCCCTTTGCTTAGAGAATTCATCAATTTCTATGCTCCTAACTTTTCTCACTTTTGTGGATATATAGACTTCTAAACACATTGTCTCAAAAGTTGCTTTTGTTTAGGCATCTTGAAATATGCTACTCTTAATGGAGACTAAATTAAGATGCTCATTTTATTGTTTATTGTATAGCTTGTCGATTCTATGGATTATTTATAGTTATACAACTTACTGGTCATGTCTTTATGATAAACAATGACATTTTTTATTAAGATGTTTATTATGATAAACAATGATATTATGATTAAATTGGAAATTTCATCCAAATTTGAATGTACAAGGGTATACGGGGTCTGATCTGTGTATGCTTGGCAAAAAAGGTTTTCTTCATGGCGGGTATCCTGCGTTCTCACTTCTCCTGATGCCAACATGTCCACAACATAATATTAGATGTGCATGTTCCTTTTTTATTTATGTATTCTAATGAATTCTCTCCCACTCAAGCCTTCGGCATAGGTCATAGCCTCTGCCATTAATACCATTAATGATCCCTTAGATTCCCTTATGGCCAACACTTGAAACCCTAGAAATGGCTCGCATCTTGCATCTTTGAAAACTAAGACCTTCTTTGAAGCAGTGGCCAGCTCCTCCACGATCTCTGCAAGAGCTAGGTTTCAGATCTCCAATCATAATGAAATTCTAGATCCAGGTAAGGGAGCTATGAATGCCCTGGTCCCTTTTTCTATTGCTCCAAATTCTGAGATGATTGGTGAAATTGAGAAAGAGAAGAATGGGTTGAAAAAAATTTCTATCTTTTTTGCGGCTGTAGAAATTGAGAAGTGTCCTTCTAGGAAGTTCCTTGATGACTAGTTTCATAATTGTTGGATTCTTAAGCTAGGGCATAATATATCTTTCTATAGGAAAATTGAAAGAGGTTTTTTTGTGATTTTCTTTAAAAACTCAGAGGCACAGGAAGTCATCCTTAAAATACAATACTGGACTATTGGTAACACATCCTTCCATGCCCTAGTTTGGATGTCGAAAGCTATCCATGAGGAAGTGCTTGCCCTTTTGGCCCCTCAATGGATTATTATGAAGATCTTACCTCCTTTCCTATGGATATTTATCAATCATATTCTTGAACCTTTGGTAAAGGTTATAGGTTTCGATGACACTACTCGCCTTGTTCTGCATATGGATGTGAGAGCCTTGGTATCTTTAAAACCTGGTATAGAGGTTTCGTCTCCTATAGAGATTAACATATTTAGTAAAAACTATTCCTACGCTTTAGAGATTCTGGGTGGTCTAAATGCCTACTTCCTCATAAAAAAGAAGGCCACCTTTGAAGAGATTTCCCTATTATTAAATGAAAAACTAAAGTCATTAACCCTAATCCCTCCCCAATTCTGAATGAATCAACTTTGAAAAACACTAGCTCAAGACCGAATGAGTTTGAAAATACTCCTCTCTCACCCACCTTTATGACCTCTCCTATGTTCGCCCCTCGACCCATCCTATTAATTAACCTCAAAAAAAATTGACTGAAGAATTACATGATTCCTCTTATATAAATATGACCGACAGATTTCACATTGTTAAAAAAAAACCACAAAAAAAAGAAGGAAAGAAAATAATCAGGGTAATGTGGTTGAGAGCTCAGTGAAAGCTGATCCTCCACCCTTACCTAAGAGCTCCCCTACTGCTAACTCCACTATTGAGTCCTCTCCCACGTCTGCTACAGAGGATATTAAAGTCTTCAAGTAAATTGATGAGGGTTACTACTTAGAGGTTCTCCCCTTCTCCAATAACACTAAGATTTCCATTTTGATAGAGACCTCCGTGATGTGTGATCTCTCCTCCCCAAACCCTAACTTAGGGATTGATATGGATATCACTAGGTTTCATGAATCTGATTTTGAAGAGTTTGACTGGCAAAAAGACTTCCCCAATTCCAAAAGAAGGGGAAGACCCCCAGGATCAATGAATAAAATTCCCTCAGGGATTGGAGGTGTGGGCTCCCCCCAACCTTCTAACCCAAGTGCCATAGAAGGGTCTAAGGACCTATCTTGCATCCCTACTAACATCAGATCAACATGAATTACATCTCCTAGAACGTGAGGGGTCTTGAATCCCCGGATAGGAAGCATATCGTTAAGCATTTTGGGTAAAAGTACAAACCTGTGTCACACTTTTATAAAGGAAAAGGACCACAACATGCAAATTGTTCAACTTTAATGACTTAAAAGGTGGCATTTGTATTTAGAATTTGAGGATGACGTAAACTAAATAAATGTGTACAAATGCATTAAGTTTATGTCTATAATTTTTAAAAAAAATTTGAGCAAGACTGTACATAGTTTTTTTAATTTTTGAAGTCCATTTTTCCATTGCTGAAAATCTGGGGTTGAGTTCCCTCCAAACAAGTATATGCAAATAATATAATTTTCCCCTGATTTCAAAATATGTTATAGATAAAATGTATAGCTAGTGAAGAAAAGAAGAAATATTGGTTTTCAATGTATATTTTCTCCATTATAATTGCTCAAAGTTGAACTTATCTGAAATCGACAGTTTTCACCTCCCTCCAAATTTCCCCTATCAAATCTACACCATTTACAAAAAAAATTACATACTCTTGAAGAGGACTCCCTCCTCTAGTGTTAAATATAAATTTTAAATTTTTTTGATATGATTTACTATTTTTTTAATTTATTTGAAGCAACATCTTCTCGAATGTTAAAATACCTACTTGTATTTGGAAATTATAATATATTAGATCTAATCAAAATATTATAATTTTTATATGACAATAATCTTGACTCTGAGCTCTACAAAAGGGTATTTTTTAATATTTTTTTAAAGTATCGTTAAAAAGAGTAAGGGTTATTGAAACATTGATTTTCTGAAATAATTTTATTTCTTTGGTAATTGGTATAAAACATGTATTTAATAGACATTTCCAATTGGAAAAGTTTAACCACTTATCTAGCTTATCTAGAATGAATTTATCTAGACCATATGTTTGAAAAAAAAATCATTTTTATTTACAAAAACTCAAATTTAGCTGTGCTGATAAGTGGTCCTGAAACGTGACACAACTTTGTACTTTTAACCTTTTATGGATACTTATCACAATATTAATTTTATTATGTTACAAGAGCTCAAAGTTGTCAATTTCATGGTAGATGTTAACTTCAACTTCATCTAGAAGGATGTTGTTAGAATATGCTCTGATCATCTGAAAGGTAGGGGAGGAGTTGGCTTACTGATTAAATTTAAGTGGACAATATGCATTGTGAATAAATTTATTTCCTCGTGTAATAGGGCCTCATGGGCCACTCTTAGCACTAACTCTACCACCTTCGGTATCTGCACCATCTATGTGTCCAATGATCCATATGAAAGATTGGCCCTATGGACTTGGATGGCCTCCCTTCTGAACATCCCTTGGATTATTGGTGGGGACTTTAACATGGTTGAGTCCCAAAAAGATAAATTGGGCGGTCGCCCCTTCATAGGGAAGCTTTCGGAGAAAGATCATTGGGATAAGATGCTTCATTCCAAACTCTTGTTTGATCCCTTGAAGGATAATGATAACACCAAACTTAGCTTGTGGCACACCTGGTGTAACTTCCAGCAAGATCGTACCCGTATCTATGCCAAACTTGATAGATTTTACACTCACAATTTTTTTTTTCTTTCATCCCTAATGTACATGGTAACTTAGTCATTGTTTTCCCCATGTCTCTTTCTGATCACCATCCTATCTCGGTGCATATTAAGATCAATGGTTCCCATACTACTCCTAAGTATGAGAACCTGAGGTTTATTCTTAACACTTCCCTTCTCAAGGATGGTGATATCTTGTTTTCCATCTAGCTTATCAGAAACCTTTAATAAAAAATTATCCTCCTCTCTATCTTGTGGTGAAAGGTGGCAACAAAACATTCATGCCTGGATGCTCTCCTGCAAACTCTGGGTCAAAATAAAGCCAAAGAATTTAGGTACACTGAGAAAGCTCTCTCCTCCAAATTGAGATCTACTGAGATTCTCATTCAGAACAACCCTTCTGATGATAATCTTCTCCCCATTGTGTCCAAAGGAAGGGATGATCTACGTCACCACCAATAGATCAAAGTCCATGGGGCCAACATTCGATGATGGGCTCACTAGCTTCAGCAGAGTTACAAGTGGACCAAGTTCTTCTTTAATCTTCTTAAACTAAAATATGCCAATGAAGCCATTAGTAGACTTGTGGTAAATAATATTGAGATTAACAATCTTGATGACATCAAGAATGCCTTTGCCTCCTACTACCAAAATCTGTTTACCTCTGACGAAAATGAGGAATCCATCTCTTTCAGAAATGACTTCAGCTCCATTATCCTGAATAAAATTTCTCTACAAGATTCTCTTCTTCTTGGGAAAACCATCTCAATGGAGGAAATTGAGAATGCTATCAATTCTCTTAAGAATGTCAAAACTCCTGGCCCTGATGGCCTCCCCGCCGAGTTTTACAAAGCTAACATAAACTGGATTTTCTATGATATTTTTTATCTCTATAATGAAGCCTATGCCAAAGGCACTTTGGGGAACTTTATTAATAGAGGTATAATTAAATTAATCCCTAAAGATGGTTATAAAACTCTTATCAAGAATTAGTTCCCTATTACTCTTCTTAATGTTTCTTACAAAATTCTTGCTAAGATTATGGCCCATAGACTTGAAAGCATTTTGCCCAAATTTATCAACTCTACACAAACTGGTTTTATAAAAGGGAAATACATCCTTGAAAATCTCATTACTAGTTGGGATGCTATGAACTAGGCTAAATCTTCCAATCAGAATGCTGCTATCCTTCTCCTTGACATCGAGAAGGCTTATGACAGAATTGAATGGAACTTTATTGACATGATGCTAAGGGCTTTTGGGTTCCCTGAAGTCTTCTTTAATTACACTAAACTCATACTCAAAGACGCCCTGGCCCAAGTTGATGTGAATGGCTCACTCTTAGAATCCTTTTCTTTGGGAAGATCTATCATGCAGGGCTGTCCGCTTGCTCCTGCCCTTTTTTTGATTGCTTCTAAAGCTGTGTCATACATTCTTAGAACACCTTTTCTCTCGAGGTCAAAGGTATCATCTTACTGAATGAGGACAACTTGACTAATTGCCAATTTTCTGATGATACTAGTTTATTTGTTGACATGAAAGAAGAGAACTTCATCAATCTGATTAGAAAACTTGACTCTTTTTTCTCTATTTTGGGGGCTAGATTATCTCAGGCAAAGTATATTTGCCTTGGTTGGGATGACCATCCTCTGGGATGGTTCAATAAGTATGGGTTTCAGTGGGTAGGGCCCAATAATATTGTACATTAATTGGGCATCCCCTTTTCTATTGATCCTTCTCTTAAAGATATGTGGCTCTAGGGTAAAAAAAAAATCACCAAGAAATTGAACAAATGGTATAACAGATCTTTGTCTTTGGCTGGTAGAATTCAGGTTTGTCAAAAAATATTCTCCTCCTATAATATCTACTACTCTTCTGCTTAGATGTTCAATAACTATAAAATCATGGAAATTCAAAAGGCCATAAGAAAATTCCTCTGGTCTAACGGTAAAGGCAACAAAAAAATGCATGCAGTCAAGTGGGACTGGTGTTGAACTAAAAAATAGCTTAGGGGTCTTGGCTTGAAATATCTTAGGATACAAGGGACTATTTTGGCCACCAAGTGGATTTTCCACTGTGTAGAAGGGGATGAACCATGGAAGGCTCTTATCAGAAGTAGTATTGAGTGAGGATCCCCTAAGAAGGCTAAAAATTGGAAGAGTCTTCCTTTTAGTGATCTTCTGTTAGGTGATTTTCCTATTACTGTGCAAGGGTCTGTTGTCTTCAAGACCATTTGAAAAGCCTGGGAGTCTTCTAGGATTTATATTTCTGGTCAGTCCTTCCATGATAATAATCTTCTGCATGGTGAAAGGTCCATTTGGTGGAACCTCCACCTCTTGGGTAAGCCCCTAGCCCTATCCCAAAGGTGCTCGACTAAAATCTAGAATAGTTCAGGTATCTCCACTTTTATAGACCTTTTTGAGAATGACTATCTTATGAGCTGGGATGAGTTAAGGAACAGTTTTAACTTACCCACCACACATAAGAAGACCTATAACATGATTGTTAAAGCTAGTAAGGACCTCCCTTCCTCCTGCTTTATTGATTCGCATAGATTCCTAAATATCAAATGGCTTGATGGCACTATGATTAATAAAATCAAAGCCAAAAATGTGTATAGTATCATGAATAATAGTCATAGTATTATTGAGCATGTTAACAATCTCTGGTATACCTCTCTTGAGACTAAATGCTGGAGAAAAATTATTAATAGAATGTGGAAATATCCTATTGATCCTAAAATCAGATGCTTTAAATGGCTAATGGTCCTCAATAGACTTCCTATAAGAAAATATCCTACTCCTACTAATGTTTGTAGTCTCTGCCATCGCCCTGACTCCTATAGACATATTCCCTTTACTATAAATTTGCTAAGAGGGTTTGGGCCTTATTTTTTTATCACTTATCATAAGTAAATTGATATATTTGAATTATTTAATGGTCATATACAGGGACTTAAAAAAGATACTAATCTTCTTTGGAACATCCTTTCTTCTAACATCCTATGGCAGCTGTGGAAATGTAGGAATGAAGAAAGGTATCAGGGCATCTGTAGTTCTCGTACTGAGTCTTCTTTGAAACTCACACATTTTAAAATTTCCTTGCAGGTATGCATCAGTATGATGATCGAGAGGGAAAAGCTTATCACATTTCTCAAGATGGGGCACTCTACCACGTTTGTTTTCAAAATTAAATATGGGTATGCCTATCGTAGACATATGGATAATATGGCTCTTTTCAGCAAGATGGTGAAAAAGCTGCACAAGGAAACCAGCAAGAACAAGGATGCTATTGATGACTATATTTTTATGATAAGTCAAATCCATGCAAACAAAGGCATTGTTTGGATGGAAGGACCTCTAGGCTGGACTGCCTGGGTTGAAAATTTTGAAGATCTTTTGCACTAAATTCTCTGTTCTAGATGTTACTTTTCCTTTTTTGTTAAGTTGTATAAGCTACTTTGAAACCTTAACGTAATCTGTGTGAGGATCTGCCTCTAGATGTGAACTCTTTGATGTTGATACTTGCTCTATATGTTTGATCCCTCTATAGTTAATATTAAAAAAATGCTTTTTATTAAGAAGATTTTTTATTGGTAGACAATGTATACAGGGTATGTTTAAATATTATGTTCTAAGTTTTCGTCTTGTAGGTGCATCATCTTGATTACACTAGCTTTTCTAATAGATTTTATTTGTTAATGTAAACAATATAATTAAGTAAAGATTAAAATGTATTCCTTAAACCAAAATGTATATGAATGCTTAACTAATCATATTTGTAAAAAATTATATAGTTTCTGAAAATCTAATGAACTTTTTTGAAGGTTCAAACATAAACTGTGGATTTAGATTTTGAAGTGTAATTTATTTATTTGTATAACATATAAAAACAAAATTTTACAGTTTTTTATAATGAAATTAGAGAAGTCAAATTATATAAGAGAATTTGTGTTGAGTTGAATTTATATGATGTAAATGTAATGATAGAAAATAATTGATATTATATCAGAGTATAAAAACTTTAATTTTCAATCAAGTGTCAAGTATTCACTAAAATTATAGACATTTATAAATATAATACTAATGGTATACAACTTCATAGTTGTAAGAAAGACGAATATGAGAAAGGGACTCATGCTATTATATAAGATATAAAAGGATATGCTCTAATTTTTTGTAACAAAAATTGAGAATTCTATTTAAATATTGTTCACAATCTAGAGCTCTACCAGTAGTTCTCAATTCTTGTTCGAAGAAATGCTTATACAAAGAAATTTTCCTTTTTTTTTTTCTTCTTGTTTCTTTTCTTATAATTTCTCAGTCACATCAAATTAAAGTCACTAGCTACATTTACTTCACATCCAAGAAATAATAAGTATTGCACCTATTGTCAAAAGGGAGGGGATGAAACTGACACCAAGAATATTTATTGCATGGTTTATAATTAATTATGATAACTATCTCAATATATAAATTCCAACACTCCCTTGATCTTGATTTATTTCACCCGCATTCTATAGTTTTAGAAATAAAATTATCGGTTGCAAATTTCTCTAAATCATGGTTGTATATGTATTTTTAAGTTGATTCTTAGGGATCTAGAGATGTTGACATATATCCATGATTCCCAAATTTCTTCTTCGGCAATTAAAATTAGAATACTAAACTTTTATTTTTTTATAATGTTGTACTAACCCCTCTATGAAGTGAAAGTTGATTTCTGCATTCTTGCTTTGTTCATTAAAAATATGTTATTTATATTAAAGTTATTAATGATGCATTATCAAATAATATAGTTGTAGCATATTCTTATTCTTCTCACAAATCTATTAGGATTCTATATATCCAACTAGTCTAACATTATACTATATTTGATGTTATATACCCAATTTCAATAATGGGAAGAGAAACTATGAATTTTTTGAGATATCTACAAAAAAAGACGCTTAACCCATATGGAGCACATATCCAAATATTCTCTTCCTCTCATCTGTATTTCTTTTGCAATCACTATTATTCTATCAACCAACTCAAAAAATTATTTAAATAGTACATGTAAAATACCATATTCGTTGGTACTACTGTCACAACTCGACCTTAGCAACTCCTTTATTTTAGGCTTGTATGCGACACTTTTTGACTTTGTTGACCTAGTTGATATGTTTATATTATGTCACTACTTTGGTCATCCTGGTCTTTAGTGTTTAATCTTTGTCGAAGTTTTGGGTTGAGCATATTGCGACCTTTCTATGAAAAGATGACATTTTATGAAGTTAATTTAATGCTTTATTGTTAAAAGGTGACATTATATGATGTTTTAATTATACTTTGTTTTGTAGCATGTGTCATGATGAGATGTATGATATGATGGCAAGATTACAGTAAGATATGTTGATTTTATTGAATATGGCATTAATGAAATATATTGAAATTATTGATTTCATGTTAATCAGATACTGATAAGTTGTTTGGCTCCGAGAATGTCAGAATCGATGTAGGAATGAAGGTGGGGGTGTGGTTGAGGTAGAGAAGGCTAGCTCTCAGCTATGAAGGGTACAATGGTCTGGGTTTCACACACACACAACACTTAGATATTTTGTGGTTTCATGATATTATTACATTTTTAGTTTATGCACTCTCTTGAAATTTTATGAGAACTACGTGAATGTGAAAGGAATAAGTGACTAATTTTAATACTGCGCATGATTAGATAATTTTGTGTGATTGTGTTTTATGTTAGCTTTGAATCCTCTCTTGATCTACTATATGGAAATGTGGGGATGAATGTAATGAATGATTTCTCTTTTCCTTTTCCGCACCTATTGTAAATATTTTCGTCGTATTGTATTTGAAAAATTTGGGATGTCATATCTTAATAAAAGGAGTACTCTCTCTTTAAGGAGAAACACAAAAAATATGGTTGGAGGAAATGGGAGGAGAGTGGCTATTAAAGATGCATAAGCCTTAATTCATGGCATGCTCTTCTCCTCTCGAAAGTAGTTGGTTTTGGGATTGGGAATCTTATTTTTGAGAACAGAGAAGAAAAGAAGGCAAATCGGTGGCAAGGAAGGTGAATGGGAAGGTGACGGTCTGGAGCTGGAAAAGATTAAAGAATTGAACTTGCACATGGACAAGAAGAAGCCTACCTACAAATCCCAGCTCATACACTCCAGGTTCTTTCTTTTAAATATACTATGTTGTCTTATTTTAGCTGCATGAGCTTATGTTGTTTTGTTTAGCTTTTCTGCATTGGGATTTTTTGTGTTATATTCTGTATAAATTGTGAATGCTTCCCTAGAAATGGTGGTGTGGTGTAGTTTGGGGACTTTTTCCCTCATCACAGCTGTTAATACCAACCATTCTACTTTTTCAACGTATTGTTGACTGCGTTTTCTTTAATGTTAAAGACATTTCTTCATTTCCTTGTGCTCGAGAGAAATGTGATGGCTAGAGGACCGAATCTGAGTATTTCGAAACGTGGCTAAGTCTATTATAGTGCTCCTATGTAGAGTAAGTTTAGAGGCACACCCAAGCCATAGCATTTTCATTCTCCAAACCTCATGATGTTGATGCGTCTGGAGATAGGCAATCTTTCCTTTGACCGCTAGTCTTTTGGTTGTTTGTTGTTTCTTTCCACGTTAGTTGTGTTGTCTTGATTGAGCAAGCGTGGGCTATGTGTTGAGACAGGATAATAATATAGGTCCTTCCCATCACCGGTCAAAATTGAGCTATGTCTACCTTGCCTTTGTCGTGCCTTCTTAGGAAATCAGCGAGAGGCTTGTGGAATATGCCGGATGCCTGGGAGCCCAATTCGATGTTCGTTGGATGTCGCTGGGTGTTGATTAGTTAGTGCCTCTATTTATTTATATTTGGTCATGGATGTAAAATAGTTTATGTCTTTGTTTATATATTTGGTCATGGATGTAAAATAGTATATGTCTCTGTTTTCACTTTATTATTATGGCATTTTGATTTTTCAACATTACTGTGGTTTAGGAAATACCTATATATTGGGCCAGTAAATTTTGTTTAAATTAAGCCTTGTCCAATGCTTACATTTTAATTTGTTGAGGCTGTAATCAAATATCTTAAGTGTTTTCTTCTTCGTGCGTTGATAGTTTCAGACGCGTTGATAGTTTCAGATCATGTGTGAAAAACAGAGGATGTTATTTTTTATATTTATGGACATGTTAAGCACCTTTAAGTTTTTTATTAGCAAATAGATCCATCACGGCGTGTGTTACCATTTACATATGAAATGTTGTGTATAATGCACCAAAACTTATGCTTAAACATAGAGGTGAATGTGAGTATTGTGTTCCTTAAAAAAATAGAATAAAAGAAATGTTATTCTCTCGCATTACGTAATCATTGTGTATCTGTGTCAAAATTTCATTCTCTTTTAATATGTAATACTGAACTGTCTTCGGGTAGATGTTTTACATGTGTCTCTAATGTCATTAGGATGAAGAGTAATGTCGTTTAATTAAGTGTATATTACATCTAAAATTTTAATTGGGAAAATTCTTCTTGTTTAGTGTTAATGGATGTGAAATCCTTATGGGAGGAGTGCTGAATGTGGAAAACCAGAGGAGGGTAGAAATGAATGTTTACATCTGCCTTCCAGTAGAAACCTGGCGTTACTTGCTTTGGCCAAAGCATGTTTGCATATGTTCTTTTCATATATGCCGGTTAATGATTCATCCCTCTACCACATCTGTGTTAGATCTACTGATAGGCATATGTGTTAGTAGTATGTACACAGCTGCACCAGATCAATCCAATCCTTCAGCGCCGGTTGCTAGGCCGATCAAGCTAGGGTTGGCGTGTTCTTCGTGTTAGGAAGAACCCCGGGGGAGCTAACCACTCCGTGGTTCAACGGATAAAAGTGCCTGAGCCACACTCTCATCTCATGATAGTAGATTCATGCGTGTCAGATGGCTAAGGAGACAGGGACATACAGATGGATAGATGTCCAAGGTATATTCTTTTGTAATGGTTCTTTGCACAATTTTTCATATCTTAATATCTTTGCTACATCTATGCACTAAGGTGTGTTGATGTCTGGCGTGCAGGTCGACATCCAAATCACTATGTATCACTTAATTGAAAAACTATTCTTTGTATTATATTTGATTGAAAGTTTGGAGTGTGGTCGACTTTTCCTTATTGTAATTGGCATAACAATTTTTGTCATGTAATGACCTAGACATTCATCCTTATTATATAACTTATTCTTGTGGTTATCTTGGTTATTTTGATGTGAAGGTCGAAATTGTGTATCATATTCTTTCTTTATAAATATGTAATGACTGAATTGTCACTTGTTATCGCCGACCATGTTCTTTTTTTGACTTTTTCTACTTTTTATGTTATTTATGTGATGTGGCATTTTGTGGTAAATGCAGTCTTTACAACTACTATTAACGTATTTTATGATTGTTTTACTAATTGTCAATTTGCATATTTTTTGCCCTAATGAATCTAGTAATTAAGATTAATACATGTATTCAAATATATTAGATTTACAAACTTAGTTATTTGTAGAGTTAGGTTCAGATTATTGCTACAATATTCTATACTTAATTTTAGACAGGTTAATGCTACATTATTGGAGTAGGCTTGTGGTTTTGCATTCTAAATCTCTTCAAAGAATATATTGCATATTTTTATTGAGAAATAAAAATTCCATGTTTTATTGTTTTATTGTTTTATTTAACTTCTTTAAAAATATTTTTGTAAACCTAAGTCTATAATTTTAAACTCTCATTTGGTGGCTCTTCTAAGATCAACAATAACAATAATAACATTCCTTTTAAAAATAAGTTTTCTATTTTTTGATATAGAGAGTGCAACCATAATTTTATCTACATTTATTTCTCAACATATATGAGTTTATTCTATTATACCATCCCCAAGGTTCTTGTTTAAGCCTAAAAATATTTTTCCATACTATACAATTTATTTTCTTACCCTTGCATTTTATATTCATGTGCTTGTTCAACATACTACTCTTCTTTTAATGTGTCATCCAAGAAGGAACTTTTTCACATCTATTTGATACACCAATTGATACACCTTCCACTAGTGTTTGACTATTAGTAATTAGAATGCCTACATTGTTCCCATTCCTACTACAAGAATATATGTCTCATAATAATCTCTTTAATTATATTATTTGCATCCCTTAAAAAATAACCTTGTTTTATTCCTTCTTACTCTTCCTTTAATATAAAAATTGGTCTTATAGATATGTTTGTCATTGATCACTTTTTCAATTAAAATTATAAAAGTAAGATCCAATATTTCATTTCTGTTTGTTGCATCTATTTTCTCATCCATGGTCTAACACCCTTTCTCTTCTTTCATAATTTATTCAAAATAAAATAAATGTCTATAAGAAAATAATACAAACTTTATATTTTCATTAGATAAAAATGGTGCTATGTGGAAAAAAGAGAAAACAGGTGGGTGAAAATAAGAAACATATGGGTAAAACACATTGCTAATTGCAAATTAGTTTGAAACATATTCGAGGGATTCAAAACCTCTACACCTCCAATGGAGATTGATGCTTCTGAAATGCATCAATAGAATGAAAGAAGAATTTGAGATGATGTTATTTATAAGGAAGGTCATTGGGTGATCTCTAAGGCAAAATAAAATAAAAAAATTAGTTTGTAAAAAAAGAAAATAAATGTCACAATTAAGTTCCTCCCTAGATAATTTTTCATGCTAGGCTTTGAAATGAAAAGGAAAGGATTTTTTTTTTGAGGTTGTCCCATGCTGGATTTCTCACTACTTCTAGTATAAAATCAAATGTTGGATGAAAATTAGTAACCCTAAAACATTCTCTACATGTAAAAGAGTGTATTGGGTTAGATTGTACAATTTGCCTTTTCAAAAATGGATTTTAGAATGTATTCGAACAATTGGCTTTAAATTAGCGAAAGTGCTTGAATTTGTTATGCGAAAAGAAGACATGGCATTATATATTCAAGTTAAACTCATATGAATAATCCTAATCCTTAAAAGTATCTAACTTGATTCATCAACCAAAGTCCGAGAGAAAAAAGTTGAAATTGAAGAAAAAAGACTATTTTTCTTATCATGTGGAAGTGAGTCCCATGTATGAAACTTAATTACCCTAAAACTTGATTATAAAATGGGCTCATAAATATACATCATAGAAGTTCTGTCCTGAAGCTTAAAATAAAAAACTTTGTTGTATTTCCTATGAATGAGGACATAAAGTTGCCAGGCTCTTCCTTTTGTAGTAAAAGTTGTCAAAACAACAAAACCAAGCTAAATATGACAATTATAGTGACAAACATTTAGAAAATTATACACCAAAGAAATTTGACAATAAAATAACACAATTTTGTTTAGAATAAAAAGATGAAAGAGAAACAAGTAATGTAAGGGACCCTTGAAATAAATAGCATGTCAACCTTTTTTTTGTCATTCCTCCTTTAAAAATACTTACTTTTGCATCTTATTTTTCATGATTTAAAGACAATGTTGTTGTTGTTGATTATCTTGTAAGTTAATTGTGCAGTACCCACCCATCTACTACCATTTATGTAAATGATGTCAAACCATTTTATACCACTTTTCATGTGTTAGTTCTATGACTATATTTGACGATGTTTTGATGTTATTATAATATCTATTGATGATGCATAATTTTGATACTAAGATTATTTCATTTATATCATGTTCGTTAGATAATGATGATTATTTGTGTATAATGATTCTATTTATGTTTATGGTTTTTTACTGTCCCAGTACTTGAATGTGTATGGTGGGCATGTATATTTAATATTTCTTTTTGACATGTCTGATGTGGTGAGGAGCAGATTCATAGTAACTTGCTTGTGAGATCTACATGATATACTCATCCCTATCATTATCACACACACACACACACACACACACAAGTGAATTTGATGTAGATTGTAGCTACAAGGCATCGACTTCCCTGAATATTCAGGATGACTGTGCCCTAACACATTGTCTCAATGGTAAGAGAGGGGAGATAACATTCAGGCCTAAATCCTATCCTAAGCCATTATATGTCCTGAAAGAATGGACAAGTATCTGGCTGACTACTTTCTCTAAATTTGTCAAGGTGAGGTGAATTCGTGAACCCTTGTTTGAGCATGCTAATATTGTTGCATCTTTTCTTTATTTTGATTTGGTCAGATTTCATACTGCATGCAACCATATAGGTCAATGTTTTTGATTAGGTAAAACAATTTTTATAGTGTTCCTGAAACTTGAAACATGATAAATGTAACAGAAAGCCCAGTTAAAAATGTAGCAAAGCAAAAAAGACAAAGCGGGCTAACAAAGAGCCAGAGAAAAAAACTAACAGCTTCTATGAAAGCCAAAAAAATAGGGTCAGCAGAAAAAACCAGGGACCCTCATGACATGTCCACCATCAAAGTAGCCACCTTTGCTTCGAGCAGTTCCATGTTGGCTGCCTACTCCTTAATCTTTTGGAAATCCAACACCATGTCATTGTCTTTAAACTTCTTGGTTCTAGCTCTGGTTCACTGGCTGGGGCCCTGTTTAGTGTTCTGATCTGTCTCCACCTCTGTATTGACTACCCTGAGCCCATCTAATTTAGCCTCTAGCTTCTCAATGATAGTGTTGGTGTGCTCTTTAGAGGCCTTAAGGATATTATAACTCTCCTCCACAATATTCTTAAGGGTAGCTTTTATCCTGGTCATGTTCTCCTCCAGCTTTTACACTCTATTATTTATCTCCTGATCCTTCGTAGTCTTCTCCTTTTTGTCCTTTTCCTTGATATTAGCCCTTTTTTGAGGTCTGACACCTCATAGAATAACCATTTGATGGTTATGTAATTATCAACCACGCTATTATGGGAGTTATTAAGCAGATCCATTTCAAACTCCCTGGTGTTATCACTAAGTAGGACTAAAGAATGGTTGATAAGCTCATCTAGATTGATTCGGCCTCCCTCCCTGTCAATTACCCTAGGGTTTATGATTTCTCTATTAATCCCCATCTTTGCCATTTTAACATTGAAATTGCGCCACCCAATAATCTTCCCCTATTCTGCCATGTAACAACATAACTCATTATCTTTCCTGTCATCCTTCTTTGTGACATGAGGTTGAGAGAGCTGATGGGAATGGGGATTCTTATAGGTGTCTTGGTAGTCGTCCTAGAGCTTCCTCTTCAGATTGTTACCCAAAAAGGGGAATAACTATGGGTTTTGCCCTCAGGGGATTTTTGGTCATCTCTCAAAACCCTCTTCCTGTCTTTTTTGTTTTTACCCGTGGTAGATTGACTTCTCTTTGTGCCTTTACCACTAGAAATTACCTCCTCATCTTCCGTATCCATATCTTCTTCAATGTACTCCTCAGAATAAATAATCATGGGTCTCTATTTTTTAGGGGTTACCAGTTTCTCTTTTTAAGTGCTATGCAAACTCACTCTTCTCTTTTTGGATGACAACCCCAGAGTATTCTTTTTCATTTTATACTCATCATCATCATCAGAATGCAGCCCATCACTATCTTCAGTCTCCAAGGGGATGTAATATGAACTAGAGGCCTCCACCTCGTCTTTCTTAACCACCTCCTTCCCAAGGGTTTATCCCTTAAAATATTCATAGATTAAAATAAAAAGGCCTTCATGTAGGGCAAGGTTAGCAATGGCTTTCTCTCTATACCCATTAATGTTTTCATTATTTGAAGCATACAAATAAAAGGGAATAGAAACCTTCATATCATTGTAAAAATGGTTCAATAGGACAAAGTGATAGGTGAAGATTATGTCAAAGTATCCAGTGTTATGTAGTATATAATGGCTCTTAACACAAACCGCCACAGTCTCTTCAGCCCTTCCAAAAGGTAGTGGGTGCCGACCTTGGTAAGCCCTTTCTTTTCCTCATCATTTTTGACAAATTCGCTTATCGCCAAGTTTGAAATTTTCCTATCTCTATACAATTTCTTTCCAACAATAGGAATCCTCGTAACCTCTGAGATAACCTCCTTGGTCACCATAAACATTTTTTCATTTATCTCTATAGTGCCCTCATTCTAGTTTTTGACGAACATATTCATCATTGTCGGCTTCTCACTGTGAAGCCTCCCAATGAAGGTAGAAATGGCACCACTTTGAAGGTACTTCCAGATTTTTGTGTGCCACCTCCATTTTTCCAAATCTTTAGCAGGTTCCCTCCTATGCCTTTCTCCACCCATCACAAGAAACACAGCCTGATTGGAAGCAACATAGAAGGTCAAACCTAAATTCTCTGATATATTTTCTAGATAGTTATGTTTCTTTGTCTTGAGGGGAAAGTTTTGTCGAAGCGTCTAAGTAATTCATCAGTGTGCGGGTGTAATTTGAAGTGATTACCAATCCAGCTTGTCTCATACTTTCCAATAATGGAAAAACAATGTAGGTCAATGTTGCATTTTGTTGTGATGTCAGTAAAAGATTAATTCAAGGTTAATTATAAAGATTAAATAATTAAACCTTCTAGAATATTGGAATATTAAATATATCCATATGTAATTAATAATGATTAATTAAATATCTTTATTTATTTAAGGAACTTGATGAAAAAGTCTAAATATAAAGATTAAGTATTTAATTAAATATTAAATCTAAATAAAAAATTTAATTCTTTATCAATATAAATAATTAATAATATACAATAAATGTTATTTTCAATTACAATACTGATATGAAATTTAATTACACTTTCCATTAATAAATTGAGATTTGAATTCTAATTAAAAGAATGAGTTAGGTGCTTTAACTAGAGAACTATTTAGAACACAAGAAAAAAAAAGAAAAAAGGAACAATATGATATTTATTTATTTATTTGATTATAAAAATAATAATAATATTTATTTTGGGAAAGGAAAATAAATGAATAAATAATATTTATGTATTTAAAATTAAAAGAAGAAGAAAAAGGAAATTATGTATTTCTTAAAAAAAAGTAAATTGACTTTATTTGTTTAATAAAATAAAAATAAATTCTTTTACTAATTTTAAGAGGAAATTTTTTCTAAATTTTCTACATATTTTATAGACCCTAGTTTGTTTAGGTTTTGTATATTGAAGGTTATTTAGCCATTTTAGAGATATAGGTTTATGAGGTAAGAGGATTTGTCTGGAATTTGAAAGTTAAAAAATTTATTGAAAGCTTTGGATTTGGTGTTGGATATTGGTCTTTATTGTTGTATATCAGTTATGGACTAAGGTAGGGTTTGAAACCCTTTTTGCAATTATTCCTTTTTGAAACATTGTCATCTTCATGTTTTTCAGATCATTTGATGAGTTTTGGAGTGTTTATATTAAATTTTTCTTTCTTGGAATGATAAATGGGAAACCTGATAGAGCATTAGGGTTTTTCTTGTGTGAAAATTCATGTTGATATTGAGTTTGTATTCCAAGAAGATACTGTGTTAAAGAACTTGGATTCACCTACCCAAGTGGGCCAACTTGGTGAGTGATCCTTTTCACTTTTACTATATTATTTTCATAGTTGTTGTGTAGTTCTTTGTCTGTTCTTTTAGCCGCAAGGAAAAAATTCATGTGTCTGTTCCTATAGCCAAAGTGGGCAGAGTTATCCCTGTCTACTAAACCTCAACGTATTTAGTTTTCATTATTAATCATGCTTTCATAGATAGGATTAAGGTACATTTACTTCCAAGTACTTATTTTCCTGCAACTTTCATTTTCAAGCAATAGTAGCATGGCTATAATGGAGACTTAGCGCATATATTTTGTAGAACCATTTAAAGCTTACGCCCCTGGGTTGACATATTAAATGAACCTTTCCATATGACAAATAGCTACTTAGTGTAGATGTCCAATTTGTGAATATGGGAGTTGTGCCTAATTATTGATCCAATGAAAAGGCGTATAATTCCTCCCACCATTCACTCTGACACATCACAATAATAATTATTTATTTTTTAGAGGAAGTTTTTAATAATTTTCATTTATAATGCGTGTTATTGACCCCAATAGAGTTAATTAAATGTGCTAATACAATGTTTAGAGACAAGTATCTATTTTTTTGCAGGTAGTTTGTAAAATTTATTTACCCTTCCCACATTTGGCCTAGAATAGACTTACGACATTGATCTTTGATCATCCAATGGACCATTGTCCATGATATCAATTGTCACAAAGGACGGTGAGTTCCATAGGCTGTTTGGCCCTAGCACATGACATGTAGATGTTACATTAAGAAAAACAAGGTGACATTTCATTCATCTGATGACTGACACGACATAGTGGCACATGTCACTTTATAGAGGGACGTTGTGGAAATTTTTAACCTTCACAACTTTGACCCAAAATGGAGCTTACATCGTCAATCTACAATCATCCAACTTTCATTATTTATTCATTTTTCTTATACAATGTAATTATTATGTATATTTAAAATATGAAGGATTACACAATAATATATTAAGGTTATGGTTTAGAATGTCTATGAATTTATTGATTTGGTCATACATTTGGCTACAAAATTATTGCTGATTTTATTCTGCAGATTCAACCGCTAATTATATAATATCAAAGAGAAAAATAGGTTAAATCTTGATACATTTGTGGAAACGTAACACATTTGCATCATTTTAAGATTTATAAATTATTAACTAAGTAGTGCATTGTAATTTTAATTTTTTAATGATTAACAAAATCACACTCATATTTTTGTTTGGTTCATTTTAAGATTAAAAAATTACTGCCTTAGTACTACATTGTAATTAGAATTTTGTCCATAAATTATTAAGCACAATTTTGGCCATTTCATTCACAAACTGGAATCTGCTCAACACAAAAGAATGAAACTGAAAGCATGTTTTAAATAAATAAAAGGAAAATTGAAATGAAGTTGAAAATTTTTTTGTTAATATATTCCACATATTTATAATAGTCGAAGTCCCTCCAAAACTTTAAAGAAAAAATGAGGTCAGTTATAAGTACTAGGAGAGAAGACTAGTGGTATCTCCAAAAAAAAAAAATAGAACCCTTCATTTCGAAAAATAGAAACCCTTCATTTCAATTTACAGAATAGGTGTCCCTAGGGTAATGGGTCATGTGCAACAATCTTCCCTTTCATCTAAGTAGAATTCTTCAGAGAGGATAAGCTCTAAAAATTCATATAGACATCCATAGCCTATCATTTCATCTAGGAGAAACCATTTCAAGATAAAATACCTACTAATCCACGCCTATTTCCTATGTCATGTCAATTCCTTAGCATTTAGTTTCAAAATAAAAGGTTGTCAGGCCACATTTTGGCTTGGCTGGAGAAGCTTGGGTAAATGCCTTGGCCATGGGATCCACACCCATATTTTTGCAAAGAAATCAACCTGAACGCCATCCCTCAAGAATTATTTTTTGAAAACCTTCCTTAACAGCATTAGGATATACACCTTGTCTCCTCTAAGATCTAGAAGAGACGCCAAAAATAGGAACATAAATTTCCATGTTAACTCAGTATTTGTCAACATTTTGAAAAAATTCTCAGCCCAACACAATCCTCATAGCCATATTTGTAAATGTTCCAACCTCCTTACAAACTAATGCAAAGTTAGGGCTCAGACATTCAACTAGCGTCAACTCCTACACTTTATCTATGAAAAGAGAATTGAAGAAGAAAAAGTGTAGATCATGTTTAAATAGCTCTTAATTCCTTCTCTAACCTTTTTAATTCCTTTTTCCTTCAAAATTCTTTACATCTTTCGTATCTTTTTGTAAATATTTTCCATAAATGAATGAGTGTTTGAAATTGGAAATAGTGTCACAGTGTGACAATACCCAATTGGAATTTGTTGCTGCTGAGTGGATCAAAGTTAGAGAATGTCAGTGACAAGACATTTCTTTAATATTTAATGTCCATCAAGACAGTGCAACATTATCAACCATCTATGCAACCTACTAACTAGTTGTAATCAATGATCAAGGTTAAGGAGCGGGTTTAAAATTTGATACATGTCTCCATTGCGCATAGTTTCTAGAGAAATACATTTCATTCAGAATTTTTAGCTGAAATAAAGCTTAATTCATTGATCTAGTATCATCGAACAATCATAAATTACAAATTTAAAATGGTAAAATGAAGGATATTAGGTATGTGTGGAATCATGCAAAGCTTGTAGATATGTTGGAACCAAATAAAGGCATTATTATCTTGACGTGATATTACATTAATTAGATCAATTAGAATTTGGTATTGGCCCAACATGATGAGTCACAACTCATGAAAAGTGGCTATTAATAGAATTTGAATTTTCAAGGGATTGAAAAAATTTCCAATAATATTTATATTTTACCATAAACAAAAAAAGATTAGCCAATAAAGTTATGCAAATTTTAAATGGTAGAAAAAATTCGTCACTATAATTAAATATTTTTCTCCTTTATAGTAAAATTTATTTCCCATACACTAAAATATATTTTTCCTTTAAAGGAAAAAATTTCACGTAATACATTGTATTTTTCCCCCCATAATAATGACATATTTATCAGGATTTTCTGGAATTTTCATATGTTATAAAAAAATTGTCAATACAAAGTAATCTTTTTTCCTTTGAAATTAAAATATTTTACCATCAATCCCCTCAAAATAATTTTGGATTTGCCAAGATTTTACACTTTTTACCATCGGGGGGGGGAGGGGGTTGCTTATAGTTATCTCTTTTCCACAAATACTACTTTTTCTCTATATGGGCAAACTTATAGCCAAAATTCGCTGAAAAAACCTCCTGAACAAAATGGTGAGCTCAAATTTAACCCAAGATGCTCCCATAATGTTTGACTCTCTGGATTTGAGAATATGCATTTTTTCAAATATATGAAGATCTCTCCAATAGACTACACAATGGTGCTCCAATAGCTTTGATACCATGTAAGAATTTTCCAATAGCATCAACCCAAGATCTAGAGTTCAATGAACACCACAAAAGTAGGAGAGACAGGATGGACAAGAACAAATTGTATTCTAATCAATATTGTAATAACTAAATTAATTAATTTCTATTGAGTACAATATAGATGTGCATACTTATATAAGAAAGGCAATAGGAGAACGTGATAACCAGGAGATAACTTATCACACACACAAGGTGGAATCACATGTAGACCAAAGGTGGATCATCCTCTATTATGCAACAAAGTAGGTGAAAACATGTGAAAAATGTAGAGGATGATAAAGTGATAAGTGTACTAAATGTGGAGAAAATACATAAAGTGGAATGTGATAACAACTCTAACCACCTAAAGTGAAATATGTCCTACACCATGTGCAACTCACGAAGTGTCTCATATGCAAACTACTATGTTGTGTATTATCCTAAGTAAGATTAAGTAAAGTGTAATTAGGCAACAAATTTATTACTCCTATAGTGCTAAGTAAAAAATCTCCTCAGAAATCAATATTATGACCAAGATGAATCTATATGAGTACCCCAAACAAGACTTCTAGAACAGAGAATAGATGAAAAATAAAGGAAAAACATGTTAGGATTGGATAATACTGAGAGGGGGGTGAATCAATAATATAATAGTTAATTAAATTTTTCAACCACTTGAACATTAACCATACAATTGCAGAAAAGGAAAGAACATAGACAAATAACACAGAACTCATAAAACCATGATTTGTTTACAAGGAATCCCTAGCCAAGGGAAAACCCCAGTGGGGATGATACCCACAAGCATGTACTAAAGTATAATGTCCCTGTAAGGAGACCTAGCCCTGTTAGGAGCTTAATATTACAGAGTACATTTACCTGTTAGAGAAATAACAACCCTGTTAAAGGTTCACATCACCCTGTTAGGGGCCAATGAGCTTACAACTCTTACAATATAATTCTATTACAAAAGTTTCTCAGTCATGAACAAAAATAAGCATCACAAATGCTTTGATAGTTCCTTTATAACTCTGCCATTCGTATGTCTACTCTTTCAGATATAATACTACATACACTTCACTTCCTCACTTTCTTCCTAATCTTTACCAAAAAAGATCTTACAAATATATCTTTTAACTTTACAAAGTCCGCTCTCAGTATCAATATTGCACATAGTTCTAAGTCGGCCTTCAATACAAAATACATTTAATATAGTAAATATCAAATGCATAGTCGGTGCACTTGCATAGTAAAATTATAGAATATCAATAACAAAAATACAACTTTGATTTTCTGGAGTCCAAGTCATACTCCCTTATTCTTCGCTGCTGTCCAACTACTCTGTCTCGTTGTTCTCTACTGTTTGTCAGTCCTCAAATCCTTATAACTTATCATAAAATTAACCAAATCCAAATTGATCTTAGGTGTATGTCATAAATACTCCATACTATCTTCCCCTAAGCTTGCATGTCTTAATTCATTCATCTTTGTCTTCAATATCCAAAACAATACTGTACCTTTGTTTTTGTACTTAGTCAATTTTGGATATACCAAAACTTATCTTCAAAACAATCAATCTTAAACCTAGATATGTTGCCATAAATGACAACCAAAAAGTGAATCACATTACCCAAATTGATCACTTGCCAACAATCTCTCCCTTTGGCATTGATGGCAACACTTAACAAAAAAGGTACTAAGTGTTCCAACAAAACAAAACTGTCTCCACTTCTTCTCCTCATCTTTTTCATTTTATTTTCTTTATATATATATATATATATATATTCTCTCTCTTCTCTTCTTCATTCATTTTTTTTGTTCTCTCTTCTATTCTCTCCCTCTGACAATAATGACAAAGGTGCATACAAATAAGTATCACTTCTTGATCACAAGTTTTAGAATGTCTTGGAAGAAATCTTCCAAAATCTTCACTTCAGTGCTCCATGTTTTAAACAAAATCTGACTTATACAAATCAATCCATTCAATGCAAAAGATGTAGTTTCAGCATTCTTCAAGTTTGTGGGTAGCACTTTAGCCAATGAATCTGTAGTCTTTTCTAAATCTATTAGGTGTGCCTCAAGTATTGATAGCTTCGGAGTAATGAATTTCCTCAGCAAATTTAATATGTTCAGTACTCTCTCCTTCTCATTCTCCAATATACTGATCTTAGCCAATATCTTTGTCACTTCAGTGTCTAACTCTATAGTGGACTATGAAGATGTTTCACAACCATCCATTAACCTATTCAAATTTTCCCTTTCCTTGGCAATAATATCTTCAACATTCTGAATGTGTCTGATAGGATTCATGCTGTAACCAAATAACTTTCTCCCATGTGCAATGCAGTTCTTTGCATTTATCAAACAAGTTTTCACAACTCCTAAGTGCCATGAGATGGACTTGAATACTTTTATTCGCTTCTTCTCTTCATATGTTTTCTCTTCTTTCTCCTATGCAGTCTTCAACAAATTTTCAAAGTGGCCATCAAACTCATCAAGTGTGACTTTCAATTTCTGAATATCAGCTTTGTTCTGGAATACTAAGGGTATTGGAAGAAATTTATTCACTGTATCAATAGCTCTTGAAATCACTTTTGTCTTCTTATCTCCTTCCTCTATTGATTTCTCCTTTGCTTTGTTCAGTGTGGTGAATGCCAGTTTCACCAGCTTATCTTCATCCATGTTATTGACATTCACATTACTACTTGCCAACAATAAGCTAGATGGTGAAGTTACCTCTTCCTTTTCATCTTCTTTTTGCTCAGTCTTCTCTTCTTCATCCTCTTTCTACTCATCTTCTTTATTCTCCTCTTCCTTCTCAGTATCATCAGCAATAGAAGTGTTCATGGCTACTATAAAAGGGTCCTTCTCATATTGTGAGGGGTCTAGTGTTACTGCCACACTAGAAACATAGAAATCTGCAATAGTGTCTTCTTTACTCTCTTCATCATTAGTCTCTGTGTCCTTTTTGTTTTCATCCATTCCCAATTGTGTAGGTAAATTTGTCTTAGGAGGTGGGGGCTTGACAAAAGTAGTTCTCAACAGTATCTTCTCAAGTGCCTTCTAAGTTTCCTCATTCACTTCATCATATTTCCTTGCCATTATCTTTAGTAATCTAGTCTTTGTCCTCAACATGGGTTTTAATTCTTTGACTATAATATTTCTCTCTTGTACATATAACACAGGCAGCATGTCATCAATATCTTTGTTTCTAATCTGATCATCTTCAACTTGTGCCAAATGTTTTCTGCTTTCCAATTTTGTATACAAATTTGAGGGTATGCTTCCTTCAACTTCCAAAAGTATCTTCTTGAAACTAAGCATGTGTTCTATCACAATGTCTTCAATTGTTAGTTTATCTTCTTCTTCATATCTATCATAATATTTATCAATTGAAACCAATTTTCCTTGTTCAATTGCTCTTTTCTCCAGCATTTTAATGTGAGGTTTCCATGATTTATTATTCTCAATTTTCTTCTCTTCTTGAACTGTGTTCTTCTCTTTTGTCTGCATACTAGATCTAGTTAATCTAGGAGTAACTTCCTTCACTTGTTTTGCCTTCTGTTGTGGTGGAGGCGTGTTATCAACCATAATTACTTCAAGGGTGGAAGAGGCATTAGAGCTTCCACTAGCTACTCCAAGGGATCTATTTTCCATCTTCTTCTTAATATCTTTCAATTCTTCCTCAGATAGACTAGCCTTTACTCCACAATCATGAATAAGATTAGCAATCTTTTCTCTTCCTCTGTCCTCTATACTATTCTTCTCTTACCTTCTCTGACTTCTCCTCATTTTTTCCCCATCTCTCTTTTGATGTATCAACTTCTAATGCAAGAATATATTCTACTTGCATGGTGAGTACTTCGGAACTCACTTCATAGCCCATATGGTAACACCATTTATTTCTAGGGGTCACTGCCTCAAAAAATACACAGTCTATTTCAACCATAAAACAAATTGTGTCCTTGTACTTCTCAACAATGTCCTCATGTAGTCTGTATCTACTCTTCATTTGTCTTTGTAGAATTTTGATCATGGAAAAAAGTCCTCCATCTACCCAATTAGTGTTTTGTCTTTTGTAACTCTGTGAGATTAGTATACTAGTAGGAACTCCAGTTTTCCAGCAACTAGGGTGTAGAACAGGAAACTTATGTTCAATATGAATGAACATGTATACCAATAATGATCCAAACTTGAAATTTTTTGTTCTATCCTTCTTCACAAGCTTTACATTCTCAATGAATTGTTGTGTCAATACTTCACATAGGTTTTACTGTGTGTTTTCTTTTATCATTCTTCATGCAATCATAATAACTCCAGCTGATACTAAATTAGGTCTACTGTTGTAGAAAAATTTGTAACCAAGTATCATTGCAATCAACCTTACATCTTGTTGGAAAATATCATTTACTGTCATTTCCCTTCTGTCCCACTTTGAGTGTGTTAGGGTTTCTACTTCCTTCTTGACATGTTTCTCCGCAACAGGTACAAATCTAGTGTTATCTAAACCAGTAATCTCACGAATTAGGTCACTGCATATCTTCACAGGTTGGCTACCAATCCATCTGAATTGGTCATGAACCCTTCTCATAAGTATTTTGAACCATTCATTTTCATCGAAGTCGGACAAATCCATAATCTTCATTATACTTAATTGACTAACATGTTTCCATTCTTCCTCCATGATTCCATTCCCAATGTGTCATACTTACAATGTATGTAAGCCCTGATGTCTTATATGTGCAATATGCCATGTGGGATCTATGAATATGCTCCTTCTGGATCGTCTTCACATGACTTACAAGGATGTCTCTTGAATTTGTATCTAGGATGATCAACAACATTAAAAATCACAAGTGCATCCATAGCTTAGATAATGTTGAATACCTTTCACACGCGAAAATATGAGTTTATGCTTCGATCGATCACGCACGATAGGTGTAGAAATGTCTGAATAATTCTGCTCTCTGATCTCCTTGGCTCTCTCCTTGTCAAATGATAGAAAAATAGATCACAACATGGTGCTTTATACAAGTTAGGTTATAACTTTTCTTTTTCACTCCAAACTGTCTGGTCGGCTGCTATTCTCATGATCAAAATATACAAGTTAGGTGATGATGTGCTCTTAGATATATGATCTATAATGTCGGCTCAACATATTCCCAAGCTCACATGAGCTCAATACATGATTTGTGGGGCAGGATAAATTCTGATGTGTTGTATTTAATGCTCCCCTAAGGCCATGATCCGTCGATTTGGTCGATTCTATCTTGCTACCTTTACATGAAGATCTAGTAGCATCTACTGACTCTCCCTGAATAGATGTCTCACTAGTTTCTTTAATCTTCCATATCTTACCACTATTACATTCTTCTACTTTATTAAAACAATTTTCAAAATCACTCTTCAGATCTATAATACTCTTTCCATTATCAATTCCATTCTTCTGAGGTTTCATAGGAGGTGGTGTTCTTCTGTTATCTACTCCATTATACCTGCAGACCTTTTCTATATGTCTTGGATTATTGCATTTGTAACATATAGGTGGTCTTCTTTCTTGATTAACTTGTGATTTACAGTACTTCACAATGTGTCCAATGTTTTTACATTTTTAGCATGTAGGTTTCATTTTAGGTTCTCTTGCATTGTCTTGTCTATAACTAGATTTTATGCATTCTATCTTCTTGTGCCCATATCCATTATAGTTAAAAAAATAAACAATAAAAGTTCTAAAAGGGGCATTACCTCTGCACTCTTTCTTCATGTGTCCAAATCTGTTGCAACCAAAGCATCTGCCTCTAAAAGGTCTGATCTACTTTGTAGGTTCTTCAATAGATGGTTTCTCATCATTACTCTTCTCAATTAATTTCTCTTCCTGATTCTTTGAATATTCAGCTTCATTGAAGCCAATACTAGTCATGTCACCTATAGGTTTATGCTTGTCTAGTTGTTCATCAATCAAATCACTGCTGGTTGGAAGTTTCTCAATATGTTTCTTTGCTTTAGTAAGTTCACCATTCACAATCTGATTGTATTTTCCAATTCTAAGTATTTATTCTTGTAGCTGCCAGCTTCATCTTTCATTTGATTCAATGCATTGCTTAAGGCTTCTTCAACTTTTTTCTTAGCATCCTCCTATATCTGTATTTCTTTAGCCATATTCTTCTTCTCAAGCTTCAGGTCCAATCTCTTCTTTCAATTGCTTCACCTGATCTGAATTGTCCCCATCTGAGTCTTCTTTTATCTAAACCAAAATATCTTCTCTCTGACTTCTGGAAAGTTCAAGTTGTTCTTTCAGTTTCTTTATGAATTTCTCAGCTCTTCGGATGTTGAACTTCAATTCACCATTTTCTGCTTTAGCATTATCAAGGTCTTCAAGTGCA